>LPNX011102653.1:9659-40928 GCA_001517045.1 Pseudotsuga menziesii
CGTTAGGAATTGAGCCCAAACGGAGGAGTCAAGAACAAGGTGACAGCCTTGACTCGAGACTTACCCGCAAGGACACACCGAGTGGCTTGAATATTTCTGCCACGTGACCCAGGTGTGTGAAAGGCGGAAAAAACGAGCATCATCTTCTTGGACCAATACTCCAGCAATGGCATTCTCTGAGGACGACACATAGAGAATGAAGTCTTGGGTGAAGTCTGGTGCTGAGAGTAATGGTGCAAAAGCTAGGGCTTGTTTGAGTGGATCAAATGATTCCTGTGCTTGTTGATACCAAACAAAGGGGATTTTTGTGTGGAGCAAGCATATGAATCCATGGGATTTTGTTGCATACTTTGGCACAAAGCGACAGAGGAAGTTGGCCTTGCCTTGGAGGCTCTGTAGTTGGTGCCAAGTTTGTGGTGTAGGGAGATCAAGGATAGCTTGAACTTTGAGGGGGTCAACTATTATCCCTTTGTGGGATACGATGAACCCGAGTAGTTGGCCTACTAGGACACAAAAATGCACTTTAGGGGGTTCAAGTGAATTTTGTACTTGCGGAATCACAAAAATACTTGCCGCAAGTCGTCTATATGTTGTGCTTGCTTTCGTGATAGAGTGATGAGGTCATTGAGGTAGACCAATATGATGTGGATGAGGTCATGGAAACAGTATGTCATGGAACGTTGGAAGGTGGCTCCAACATTCTTCAGACCAAAGGGCATTACTTGATATGAAAATGTGCCCCACAGGGGTTGTGAATGCAGTCTTGCAACGATCTTCTTTTCAGATCTGAAAATTTGGTTATATTCAAAAAAGCCGTCCATGAAGGAAAAGACTTCATGTCCAGCGCATGCATCGATGATGTGATCAATGAAGGGTGTTGGGAATTTGTCTTTGGGACATGCCCAATTTAGATCGCAGAAGTCTGTGCAAACACAGATGGTACCCTGTTTTTTATTCATGGGAATAGGATTTGAAAAACAGGTGGTGTAAGCGATGGGGTAAATGAAGGCAACTGTACGCAAATTCTCGATTTCAGCTTTGACTGTGACAGCTTTGGAGGGGTGGATGGGTCATTTATTTTGGCACACAGGGACCACATCGAGCCATGTGTCGATGTGGTGTTCCACAATGGATGGATCAAGCCAGGGAATTTTAGTGGAAGACCAGGAAAAGATGTTGTGGAACTCTTGGAAGAGTGCTTTGTAGGAAGCAACTTCTTCCGAGGAGTAGGATGCCCCCAACATGATTTCCTCAACCACCTCAGGATTGGTTGAGATGTTGATTTTAATGGTTGGTGAGATGTTGGCCATGTTCCCTTATTTGAAGGCATCTGGTGCTTGGATGGGATTTTTGAACTAGTCAACTTTCCCATGAATGAAATCCTTTGTTTCAATGGAAAAATTGGTCAGACTGCGATATAATTTCTTCGAGGAGGAAGAATGAGCGGTGGTGCATGTCATCCCATGGGTACTCCAGAGTGGTTAAGGCTTCAAGTATCTCCTCGTCGTTGCAAAAGCAATGAAGAGACAAGTCTGATGGACCATCGGTGATGGTGGAGATAAGAGGGTTTGTGGAACTGGACATCATGTAAATGGACATGGTGTCTGAAGAAGGAGGTGGGGGATGGACTTCTTCGATCAGAGTGATGTCAGATTCAAGGGCATGTTGTCAAAGGTTGGCTAAGGCCGTTCGAAACTCAGTCAAGTCCTGGCAGTGGTGAGAATAGTGTCCATACAATCTGCAAAGGGCGCAAGCATGGTTTGTTCTCAACGACTTGTTTCTCACTATTGGCCCGCTTGGGAGCTCAACCACGGGGATGTTTTCTATTGTATCCATGGCATCCAAATGCACGCGGATTATGGGAATATCAGGGCATTTTTGAGTTGCATGGCCTTGTTCTTCACAGACGGTGCAAGGTGAGATCTATCGAGGTTTAGTGGTAGCTTTCGCATTTTTTCCCCTGGCCCTTTTTGGGTGGTGCAGTGTGGGTATGGGTGTGGTGGTTCGATTTTTTGGGCATGGTGGAGGATGCGATTCAACCGCAATGGGTTGCAAAGGGGTTAATACTACCTGGGGTAGCAGAGGTTGGGCTGGTTGATTGAGGTACCACATGGGAATCCCCAATGTAAAATTGGGTAAGTTTAAGGTAGCCATTACTGGCTTACTCATGACACCAGGCGGGGGAAATAGGAAGGGAATTTTGTGGACTGGGGGGGAGCCCAAATAAATCCCTGATGATTGTATGTGGGGATGGGGTTGTGGTTGCGGCTGTGCATAATGTTACAGCTATGGATGATGTTGTGGCTGTGAATGATGTTGCGACTATTGTTGGATTTGTGGCTGTGGTTGATGTTTAGGTGCATCAGTGCTTAATGAGAGCATGCACAAATCTGCAGTCTCATTTGGTGTTAGCAGTGGTGACACTAAGGGGATGGAATCCATCATGGTGGTATCATCAAACAACCCAGGGCCCACATTCAATAATGGGGAGGCTGGTATGTTGTCAACCTATGTGTTGGCCACATGGATAACATTGGCAGGTGCGGTTAGCCTTTGCAGATCGATGGTATTGATCATAGGGATAACATTGAATGGTGCAGTTAGCCTTTGTGGATCATGATAAGTTAGTTGGTCAACCGTCACGATTTTTCCATCGCAAGGGAACATCATGAGAAGAAAATTAGTTGAGGCTACGACTCTCATGGTGCACATATAACTTCTCCTGAGGAGAATATTATAGTCCAATTGAGCATTGACAACTTCTATGTTAATCAATACTATTTTCCTGGCTAATGTGATGGGAACGTGTGGAAGAATACCTTGGGCTTTAGTGGGGTGGCCATCATAAGCCCACATAGTAGTAGTGGATGGTTGCAGGATAGGGGACCCAAGCTTCTGCTAGACTAAGGTTGACATAATGCACATGGATTCCCCCTCATCCACGATGCACCGGTGCACGACCAAATTCCATATGGATACCGGGATTTGGTAGGCAATGGTTGATGACAGCTGTGGTTCTCCATCCTCTGTGTCTAATGTGATCAACTTGGAGTCAGAGGGGTCTACAGCACCGAGGGTGGCTAGTACGGATTTCCGTTGTGTTGGGCAAGTTTTAAGTACCTCAAGAGAAGACATATCCATAGGTGTCTGGGCCAAGTCATCCATGATGCTGTAGCTTACAATAGCTCTATCCATGATGTTATTGGCCACCCTTCGTATGGGAGGGAGTGGGGGAAAAGGGGGTAAATGAAGAGGTGTATTGGTTGTTTTGGAAGTGGATGCCACTAATGAGTCAGTGGGTTTGGTGTTAGTTCCATACTGATTTTTTCTAGTTTGTAAATTGACCTCTTCGGTTGTCAAGGCTAGTAGGTGGTGAACACTTGTTTCTTCTATCAGAGGTGCCCCTGAGGTGGTGGGATTGGGTTGGGGAGTGGGTGCAGCTGCTACCAGTCCTTGGACTAGTAATGGGTTTTGAAGCACCATGGCTAGAGGTCCTAGTGGTGCCAGGTTGGGTTGAGCTGGGGCTACCGTATTGGTAGCATGATGAACTTCATTATGAATGTCCTGCTTAGCACGACCCATGAAGGGGCACTCGTGTGTATAGTGTCCGTAGACCTCACATAGTTTGCACGATTGATTCGTGCGTAACAGAGAATTGTGTATAGGTTGGTTTGGTTGCTGAGGGTTTTGAGCTGGCTGGTCGATCCCGACGTTGTTGGGAGGATTTGGTTACTGACCGCCTCCTTGTGGTTGATTGTTGGCTTGACTCCTTGCTCAGTAGTTTCTGGATTGCCCTTGTTGGTTATTAGGGGCTGGTTGGGTGGGATGGTTTTGCTATGCAAACACTTATCCCAAAGGAGCAGGAAGAACTGGGGCGGGGGTTTGAGTGGATTGCATGGGTGGTGCATAGTTGACTTGGGGGGCTGGGGTACTACAAATGTGGGCATCTATCCCACATATTGTTGTGCCAGCCAAGTAGGTGCATGGGTTTGCTGCTATGGTGCAGGTTGTGCATAAGAGGTTGTAGCTCCGGACTGGGACATCAATCTTACATAGTCAAAAGCTTGGTTTGGGTAGGAAACACTAGGGGTATTGCTTGGTTGTGGTGGCATTGAAGATGGTGTCGGGTGGTGTTGTGGTTGGTGGGAGATAGAACCTATGATGCCATCTGCGGTGTGGGATGCCCCCAACACATCCCGACAGGAAGTGCCTGCACAGGGAGTGTCTGGAATGATGGTGTAGAGGTATCCAGACTATGCGTAAATGAGGTCAAACTGTTGGGGATGTTCGGAGGCGACGTTCTTGGCTATAGGTGGCAACAATGTTTTCAAGAACCAGTCCAGGAAGATCCTGTCATCAAGCTTGATCTTGCACAAGCTGTGACATCGCCTCCATTGGTGGATGTGGTCGGTGATGTGGGTCGTAGTGTTTTGGTGGCAAGATAGCACAATTTCCACTCAATCATATCTGACGGGGAGCTGGAAATACTGCAAGAACATAAAGGCTAAGGATTTGAAGTCTGGGTACTTAGCTTTTGGTATCTCAATGTACCACTTGGCTACAACACCTGTGAGGGTGCATTGGAATAATCTGAGTCTGATCGAATCATCTACGGTGCTGTTTGATGAGAACGATAAGTGAAGCATCATGATATGGTTTTGGGGGCACTCCCCTGCCTTCCCTTCAAACTTAGGGATGTCTAAGAAGAGCTTGGTTGGCATGGGAGGCCAAAGGGTTTGATGAAATATGGGGTCATTGGTTAACCTATCCAAGTTAGGAAGGTTGAGGCATGCCATGAAAGGGAGGTTTGACCCAAGGTTGATGTGTGACAGACCAGCAATGGTGGTGGGGTTTGTAGGAACATGATGTACCTGCATGACTAGGGGCACTTATGGCACAGTTGTAGATAGGCAATTTCCCCTAGGTATGGTAAGCAGAACATCATGAGCGGAAGGGCCACTGCCCCTGGGTATGACATGAGGGACAGTGTGAGTGGAAGGGCCACTTCCCCCATGTATGATAGGAGGGACAATGTGGGCCGAAGTGCCACTGCCCCCATGCATGATAGATGGGATCATTTGACTAGTAAGTATGGGTGGAGGTAGCTGACTTATGACAATCTGCATGACATTTCTAGGACCACCCACAGGGGTGTTGGTGGTGGTGTGAGGTATGGACATGGGTCCACTACCAATCACTAATACGAAAAATGGTTCCGGATTTGCACCAACCATGGGGATAGATGGTGCAGTGTGTAAATATGGCTCAAATTGATATGATTCTGATTCTGAGTCAGAGGATGTATGGCCTTTCGATGGTGTAGAGGGTCATTGAGAATGGTTTCGACGGTGTTGGTTCAAGGACCCAAACTATGGTGGATCGGCTCTTAGGCATGAGAAAGAGCATGGGGGATCAATTGTGTCTAGTTGGTAGATTAGGTGGTGAAATATTGTAGTGACGTTATAGACCCCAGTTTTAGTGCCTTCCTATTGGCTTTTAGGTGGTCACTTGGCCACCAAGACTTCCAGGAGACAATGCTTGGATTTTTCCTCATGGGAGTGCTAGTCAATCGATAGGGGTCGTTTCCCGTTTTGCCTAGAAATTCCTCTCAGTGGCCAACTACTTTAGGTTTCCCATGGTACTCCTCACAATGAGTTTCAGGGCTGAGCCCAAGTACTTCCCATGGTTAAGGTAGTCAGGTAATCATGTCCTCAAAGACTATAAGTGTTTGAATTAGTGTAAATTAATAGATTTTAATGGTTGGCTCAGCATCATGAAATGAATTTTGTTATCTTACTTGGTATGGTTTTGTGCATGTCCATTGTATGAAATATTGTCCATTTTTTATTATATTCTGTTATTCACTTGGTGGCTGCTTGTATGGTTTATGAATATTTCACAGGGATTTTCTAGTTTGTTATAAAACTTACAACATGGGTAACTTGTTATGAAACCAGTAAATTGTGAACAAAAAATTTGAAACATGCCATTAATGAATCTGAACTATGGTACTTACTAGGGGACTGCCTTACACCTGTATTCCTCTTCGACCAGGAAAGAGTGTTGGGCTCTCAATAAAATGGTACTAATCCCATCCGTAGATCCTCAGGTCACTCTCCAATTGCAAGGTCGGTCAACAGGGAGGACGCGAATGCTGTGAGGCCCCTTGGGCCTACTACCCCCTCTACTTTCCAAGTCACCCATTTTTAGTGGTCTAAAGCAATCACAAGTGAAGTGCCTATTACTATACGAGCTTCACCCTTTGTCTTATTGCAAAATACCCCGTAGGGTGATGACTGGGTAGAGGAGTATGGGCTAGGCAAGGGGTTAATTTTCAATTCTTATTAAAAACTGAAATTTAACCTACAGTAATTTATTTAAGCCTTAAAACAGATTCATTATATCAATAACCAGTTAAATCTATCATTGATTTACATAGATTGTATGCAGATGAAAATAGACTGCTGGATAGAGGTGGCTGAGCCGCATTGACAGTCCAAACAACTTAAAAAACCGAATTTGAGAGATAGATCACCCTTTTCGGGGAAAATGTAGCGAGGGGGTCGCTAATTTTTCCCAAAATCAGGTGAGGGGGTCACTTAGAAACTGAAAATAGGAGCGATATACCTCCCAAAAGGGAATTCACACCTTTCAGGGCTGAATGAGCGACCTGGTCTCCCCTTTCAGCTCGATAAGAGCGACCTGGCCCAAAAAATTGAAAATATTTTAACCTGAGTTGGGAATGACCGACAGTAACTTGTATTGTGGTCAAATGGGCTCAGTTTGGCCTTAAGGAGGCTTAGATGTGAACACAAATATAGAAAAACAAAGATCTAAACTAGATTTAACAGAAACTGAAACTAGGTTAAGAAAGCAAAAATAAAAACTGAAACTTGAAAAAAACAATCCATGGATCTTGTGGGATCGACCTGGTATGGTTGCCAAATCTGTAGTAGGGATTTCACCCTAGCTATAGGAAGGAACATATACCTTCCGTCTATAGGACAGAAGGGTAGGGTTCATGTGGGTGAAATTAAACCTGCAAAGAAACGTTAGCTTTGAGCCATGGAAACTCTACAGGAAATGGTTAGAAAACAAAAGATGGCTACAAGAAATCAAAGCAGAACCTGCAACAAACCATTAGCAAACAAACATGCAAACAAAATAAGTTATAAAACTAAAATAACAATGAAAGAAACATGGTTATACCTTTAGTTTTGGTGGAAATGGGTCACCATGCTCTAGATTTGGAAGCACCTCTCTCTATGGGAAGGAGTCTTGGCTTGTGGAGCAATGGAGGAGAGGGGGTGAATGACTTGAGAGGAAGCATAATGATATGGAGAGAAGGAATGTTTTGAGAGTGACCCCCACCCCTCTATTTATAGTTTTTCTTTGAGATTTTAGGGTTTTAATCCCTTGGTCAGGGATTTAGCCCCTTTTTTGAGCTTTAAGCCTCTTTTGCCCAATTCTTAGCTCCTTTGGGGATTTTAATCTCCTTTGAGGGGTTTTAGCCCCTTTTTGGAGGTTTTAGCCCCTATGAGAGATATTTTGGCTCTTTTCAGGGGTTTTAAGCCCTTTTCATGTTTTTAAGCCTTTGCAAGGGTGTGGGGGTCAAATGAGGGTAGTGAAATAGATGTCTTTGGGTGGTGTAGGTCATGTAGAGCTCATTGAGTGATTTTTTGGGTTAACATACTTAGTCACAACTGAATTGACACCGATACGAAGTTCAGACTGTATCAAAGACTCTAGGAATATTTCATCCGAAGGAAGGAGATCATCTGAGATAGGACTTGTGTCTAAAATTTCAAATGGATCGACAGAGTGGAGAGCAAGCTCCACACAATGTATAGTATGACTCACCTGATCAATTGCTGGGACCAAGTCCTGAGAATATAAGCATGAAAATAAAGGCTACTTCTTAGTAGCAATTGAAAGCAAAGGACATAAGGCTACATAGCTCACCTATGGTGGGGTAGTGTCTACAGAAACATTGAGAATCAATATAGGAAATACCTGTTCTCTAGTTGGGTCAGGAGGCAAATCAAGAAAATACAACTGATCGATAGTCATAATTTCTTCGCCATGATTAAAGTACATCACACGAAATAATGTTGACATAACAACTTGCATGGAATATAAATAATCAGGCCCAAGGAGCATATTGAAGTCCAAGGGGTCTTCTATCACCATGAACTAAACTAAGATGGTCTTCCCACCCAAAGTAATAGGTGTTTGAGCAAGAATTACCAAGGATATACTAGTTCTTCTATCAAATTCTAGTAATTGACTAGCAGTCGACACAAGGATGGGAGATCCCATGCCTCACCAAGCACAAGAAAAAAATATACTAAATGAGGCTCCTTCATCAACGATACAACGAGCAATCATGTATTGTTCAACTTTGGCCTTTATCTGGAAAGGTGCATCAGAAGGAGGGCGCGGCTCAACTAGGCTATCCCAATAAAAGGAAGCAATCCGAGAGCTTGGTGGTGGTTGATCTTAAACGAGTTCAGTACCCCCTTTTTGAGTAAGTTCTGAACTAGAAGTGAAGAAAATGTGACTAGTAGACACTTCACTCTCTAAAGGAAGAGTGGGATTGATTGACAATGGAATCAATTCAACTGCTTCTTGAAATTCAATCTACGAAGGGAGAGTGGGATTGAACAAAGATGACATTGTCTCAATCACATAAGGATCACTCTCTGAAAGAAGAGAGGGGTGGATCAAATACTGGGAAGGTTTGACCACTAGATCAACAAAAGGTTGAGTAGGTTGTTGAGAAACTATAGGTTGTTTAAGAGAAGGAAATTCTGGAGTCTTGGGCCACACTCATTGCACCTCTATGATAGTAGGGCATTGGTGAGTAAGATGATTTCCCTTTCATAATTTACAAGGGAACTTAAGTTTGCACTTTGAACGACCAGTTTTCTCAATGGTGTCAACATGACTAGTAGTGGCTGACTATTTTATCTCAGCATGACCTACAGAGGCTGAGAGTTTTCCCCCAACATGATAACCAGAGGCTGGGTGACTGGGTCCAACCTGACTAAGAGAGGCTAGTTGTTGAAAAACTTTAGGATGTTAAAAAGTGGGATGACCATGAAACCAAAATATTTGCACCTTTGCAATGGAAGGACATTTATAAGTAAGGTGGGGTTCCTCACAAAGCTTACAAGGAAAATTGGGCTTGTTTTTTGAATGGGTAGTCTTTTCAACAGTTTCAACATGACTCATAGTGGCTGATGGATTATCTTTAGCATGAACCTCAGAGGCTGAGAGACTGTCCCCAACATGACCTATAGAGGTTGAGAGACTAGGTCCAACATGATCTGCAGAGGTTGGATGGGCACCACCGACATGAACAACAAAGGTTGAATGGTTAATATCAACATGCTTTGTATAGGTTGAGTGTGATCCCCCAGCATCACCTTCAGAGGTTGGGTGGATGGATCCAACATGACTTGTAGAGGTTGAATGGGGAGGTTCAACTTGAACATCAGAGGTTGAATGAATTCGCTCAGCATGAACCGCAGAGGATGATTGACTGGATCCAACATGACCTGGAAAGGTTGGAAGGATCCCACTAGCATGATCAGTAGAGGTTGGATAATGAATATAAACTTGACTTGCAGAGGTTGAGAGATTAGATCCAACATGACATGCAGAGGTTGGATAGGTGCCCCCAACATGAAATTTAGAGTCTCGATGGTGAGGTTCAACTTGAATTTCAGAGGTTGGATGGGTGCCCTCTTTCTTATGCGTCTTCTTCCTATTCCTCCTTTTACTCCTTTCAGACTATTGGTTACTAGTATCAATACTTTCACCACATGAGGTAGAAGGAGGATGAGAAGCAGCTACAGGTGAAGGGGAAGCTATGTTTTGATGCCCTTGATATAGGGAGCTTACTTGAGAAACATCAGGAGCATTCAGGACTGTTGGAGTGGAAAAAAACCACACCGGTAGCCCTAGGGCGAATCCAGGCAGATTCAAGGTGGCGATGGAAGGAACACCAACATTCCCTATGAGAGGAATAGTACAAGGAGTTCCCATCATGGGGGTCGCTTGGTTGGTGTTCAAAGGGGTGTTAGCCATAGTTTCAAACAATAAGACAAAGTATGAGTTCGACATGCAACAAAAAGTACAAAGCACACACTTGAAGGAAAACTAAGTACAGACAAACCACACAACACTCACTAAACAATTCCTAAAGCCAACGGAAAAACATGTATAAGATATGTCTTCCAGAAGAAATCTGATAGATAGTTACTTGGCATCCCTATAGATGTTCTTAGGCATAAGTGGAGGAATCACCCAACCTCCCTCCAACACCTTCTACTGGGGTTACCTTCCAAGCTCATCCAAGGTAGACCATAAATATCCTTCCGGTATACCTGTACATGAACCCTAATGTCAGAGAGACTAAAGGCTATCGCAACTATACTGAGAGTCTGGGAGGATAGTCGCAAGCTTGATTCATACGCATGGCAGGGTAGAAAATCCTGAAACCCTGTCAACACCGGCATGGCACGTGGCCCAAGAGGTGGTATTGACATAAGTCCCCATATGCGTAAAAATATTGGTCTATGCTCGAACAAGGAATCAGAGGGTTATCTCCTCAGTCCAGGTCCTCACGTGGCCTCATGCTTAACTCCCGTTTGAGAGGATCTTCCTAGATACAATCAACATAGAGGAGGATTTACCTAGTGATTGGCCAACTCTGTCTGAAATCAAATACTTGTGGAGAGTTAAAACTCCCTAATCCACAAGTCTAGCCTAAGCTAGTTGGTGTAGGAGTCTAAAACAAGAAAACTTACTAATAATTTTTAATTATGTTGTTCCTTTTAATAGGATGTTTTTAGTCAGAGGAAAATGGCGTGAAACTTATGTGGTGTTTTGACTCAAAGTTGAAACAAAATGACTAAGAAACGATAAATGAAATACAAAAAGAAAAAACTATTCTCTTTCTTTTTCAAATAGAAACTTGAAAGCCACAAAAGAACAATTTATTTTTATTTTTTCAAAATAATGATATGCAGTTAATTAAAGAAAAAACCCTAATTTACATGCATATTAAACAAATATATGTTTTTTTTTTTTTTTTTTTTTAAATGCAAGTTAATGAATATAAAGGTAAGCATGAGAAACTACAAGACTTTTTAAGAATTTTTGAAATTTTCTTTGAAAAATAACGAAAAGAAATACTACATGCAACCTAATGCAAAATATTTTTGTCTTTTCTTTTCAAATAAATTCAAAAACTACAATGCAAGTGAATGCAAGTTGAGCAATTTGACCAATCTAAACATATAAGTAGTGAAATGAGGCAAAATGATTCCAAAGTGACCTACTTGTTAGTTTTTCAACATTAAGCTAGCACTATGTTAGGATCTTTACTGAGAGAACAACAAGTACAAAAATCAAACACAAGAGACAAAGAACATAGTGTTTTTCATCGGGGAAACCATAAATGGAGAAAACCACGCAACTTCCTGAGAGATAGAATCAGCACAAGATGTAAAACTCCAAAACAGTAAGATGCACTCCCGACAGCAGTAATCTTCTTCTTGTCTAGCCCCAGTGTCTTCTCCTTCCTCAACTATGCGCTACACTTGAGTGTGTGAGTGATGTGTGCTAAATAGAGACCTCGGCTGTCTATTTATACTAATCCCAACATGACTAAAACCCTACTAGGGCCGACCTCTACTAGGAGAATCTAATAACCCTAGTGCCCCGGAACTGCGGGGACTTTAACCCTTACACAATCAGAGGGTTACTCACTATGACTTGACATGACTTATTTAAATTATTGATTCTTCCAATCGAAACATCAGGGCATGACAACATGACTCAATTACATAATAGATACATCCTGGAATAAACATCGGGTTACAATACATAAGATACATAGATGGAAACATTTTGAAGTTATAAATACAACAACACTCCCTCTTAACTAGGAAGGTATTATTTCGACACAATTTTCAGCACTGGTCTTCTTCTTTGTATCAACTAGATCATCTCATCATCTGCATCTCGAGTCTTCTAAGTCTTCAAGTCATCTTCATTCTTCGAATCTAGATCATCTCTTGATCTGAATCATCATGGGACATCATCACTGGATCTGGATCATCTCTCGATCTAGATCAACATCACTAGATATGGATCATCACTCAATCTGAATCATCATCACTAGACTGGATCTGGATCATCACTCAATCTGGATCATCATCACTGGATCTGGCTCATCTCTCAATCTGGATCATCACTACTGGATTTGGATCATCACTCGATCTGGATCTCTCGGAGTCATCATAACTGGATCTGGATCATAGCTCGATCTGGATCTCATCTGGTCATCATCATGCGTGCTATCTCATCATAGGAAGTTCTACAGAGCCAACCTTCTTTCATGCTAGTTGTAGGCCTAGCCATCAGGTAGGTCTTCGCCCATCACTTACATCTGACCTACTCGTTAGAAAGGCATTCCCAACACTTATATCTGGCCTACTCGTCAGAAAGGCACACCCAACACTCACATATGATCATGTAGTAACCTACAATCACAGCCATAAGGGCCCAACACTCACATCTGACATGGAAAGAACTGAATCCTCTCACCATGATAGAATGGCCCGCACTTACATCTAACATGGAAGGAAATGAATCCTCTCACCGTGACAGAATGGCCCGCACTTACATCTAACATGGAAGGAACTAAATCCTCTCACCATGATAGAATGGCCTACACTCACATCTGACCTAGAAGGAACCAAATCCTCCACCCTCGTAAAAAATGCCCCCAGTCCCAGATTGAGCTACCTGGTAACGGACTAGGTGCCTCCACTCTCTCAGAGAGTGGAAGTTTCCCTTACATCTGTCCTACTCAATAGAATGGTCAACACTCATATTTGACATGGAAGGAACTGAATCCTCTCACCATGACAAAATGGCTCAGCCCTTACATCTGACCTGCTTGTCAGAATGGATTTGGATCTTAGCACTCATATCTGACATGGAAGGAACTGAATCCTCTTACCATGACAGAATGGCTCAGCCCTTACATCTGACCTGCTCGTCAGAATGGCTTTGGGACTCATCACTTTCCCTTGGAGGAAACCTCGATCTGGAGAACACTAAGATTCTCCCTGAAGTACTCGAACTTCACTCTGGCCAATGGTTTCGTCAGCACATCAGCTATTTGTTCCTCCGTCACAACATACTGGAGCTTCACTGCTCCTCTTTGCACCATATCCCTGATATAGTGATACTTGATCTCGATGTGCTTCGACTTGTCATGGAACACTGGATTCTTTGACAACTTCATACAACTCTGGTTGTCATTATGTATACAAGTAGCATCCATCTGGAGATCAAATAAATCAGACAGTAGCTTCCTGAGCCATACTGCCTCACAACTAGCTAAAAAAGCTGCGACATACTCTGCTTCTGCTATACTCAGTTCCACATAGGATTGCTTCCTGCTAAACCAAGAGATCACACTTGATCCCATCTTGAAGCAACACCTTGAAGTGCTCTTCCTATCGATGGAACTTCCTACCCAATCTGAATCAACATAACCCTCCAGGTTAATCTTCTGATTCGCATCGTAATTGAGCCCATAATCAACTGTACCCCTCAGGTACCTCAGAATATGCTTTGCAGCAATCAAGTGAACATTTCTCGAATCTGTCAAGAACTGGCTCAAGGTGTTCATAGCAAAGCAAATGTCTGGTCTCGTGTTTTTCAGGTACATCAATGACCCAATCATCTGACAATACATTGTACCATCAACCGAATCTAAAGAAGCATCACTCAATAGCTTCAGGTTTGATGCCATAGGTGTGGCCATAGTCTTACAGTCCATCATCCCAAACCTCTTCAGGATCTCTACTGCATACTTCCCTTGTCTAAGGAAGATTCCATCCACACTCTGCCACACCTCCATACCTAGAAAGTAATGCATCATACCCAAGTCCTTCATCTCGAACTCGACAGCAAGATTTCACTTCATATCAGTAATCAACCCATCCATACCTGTCACGAACAGATCATCTACATATAGTAGAAGTATCACTGGGTTGTCATCTTCAACCTTGTAGTAAAGGTTGGAATCTACTTTACTCTTGGTAAAGCCCAAACTGGATAGAAATCTATCAATACTACCGTACCATTTCCTGGGTGCCTGTTTCAAATCGTACAGGGCTTTCTTCAATCTGCATACATGAGATTCCCTGTCATGTGTCTCAAAACCGAGTGGTTGTTCTACATACGCTTCCTCTTCCACTACACCATTCAAGAAAGCAGTATTGACATCCATCTGATGTATCTTCCATTTCATCACTGTATACAGAGCAAGTACTGATCTGATGGGAGTGTATCTGGCTACAGGTGCAAAGGTTTCTTCATAGTCTATTCCCTCTTTCTGAGAGAAACCTCGAGCTACAAATCTTTCCTTATATTTTTCAATGCTACCGTCTGCAGCATGTTTGATCTTGTAGCTCCATTTGGAATTTACAACTGACTTCCTGTCTGGTCTTGGGACAACATCCCAAACATCATTCTTCATGATCGATTGGTACTCTCGATCATAGCATCCTTCCATTCTTTCCATTCTGCCGCTTCTTCATAACTGGAAGGTTCTTTATCAATGAAATCACATAGTAAAGCTACATACCCAGAACAGGATCTGGTCCTCTTTCTTTCTCTGTGATTCTCTTCTGGAGCCCCATATCTTTCCACACCTTGGATAAGTTCTTGTACCCAAGTAGGTTTCCTCTTATGAGGATTCTTCTCTAGAGGTGGATCTACAGGTCTTTGTGGTTCTTCAAATTCTCGATCTTCTTCTCAAGTTTCTTCATTCATGGTTGTATCATGAATTCTAGGTGCTTCTGCTTCTTCAGGTTCTTCAGCAGGTCTCTTTCTGGATTTGTTGTAACCTATGTCTTCATCAAATGTCACATCCCTATTGATGTCAATCTTCTTGTATCCTGGAAAATATATTCTGTAATCCTTCGAGCTTTCAGAGTATCGCATAAATATACCATTCTTTCCTGAAGGATCTAATTTAGTCCTCTTCTCTTTTGGAATGTGGATGTACATAGGACAGTCGAATATTCTGAGATGGATGACTTCTGGTTTCTTTCCAGAGAATACTTCTTCAGGAGTCTTGTTCTCGAGTACTCTATGTGGAGTACGGTTCTATACATACACCGCTGTTCTGGCAGCTTCCGCCCAAAGATGCATAGGAAGGTCTTAATCATGAAGCATTGCTTTTGTAGCTTCCATGATAGTTCCATTCTTCTGTTCCGCATTCCCATTCTATTGTGGATTATAAGGAGTGGACAACTCCCTCTTAATCCCTGATTCTTTGCATCGCTCTTTGAATTCATTTGAAGTGAATTCTCCGCCATTATCTGATCAAATGGTCTTGATCTTGTTTTCAGTATGGTTCTCGATCAAGGCTTTGAATTCCTTGAACTTACTGAATACTTCATCTTTGTTTTTCATGAAGTAAACCCATGTCTTCCTAGAGAAGTCATCAATAAAAGAAACATAATATGCATACCCACTTAGAGAGTTTGATGACATAGGACCACATATATCAGAGTGGATGATTTCCAAGATTCCTTTTGCTTTGCTTTCGCTTCTTGGAAATGTCTTCTTTGTATTCTTTCCTTTTGCACATCCTTTGCAAACCCCATCATGTTTTTCTTGGATTTCTGGAAGACCTTCGACAACTTTGCTTGCAATAGGTAGTGCTCTATAATGCACATGTGAAATCCTTCTATGCCAAAGTTCACTTGGTTCTACTATGTCATAAACCAAGGCTTGTTCTGGATGGCCCTTTAATTTGTACAATCCTCCTTCTTGTTCTCCAATCACTATCGCACCATCGATAGTCTTTCCTTTTGGCCACATGATGGCTTAACTATCTATGAATGCAACCTGCATTCCTTTTGCATCTAATGTTGATATGGAGAGAAGGATATTCCTGAGTCCTAGCACAAATAATACTTCTTTCATTGTTAGAGATTTTCCAGAGTCTAATTTATAGGAATATTCCCCACTACCTTTTATTGGATATTGGTAGTCATATCCTAGCTTTATGTTGTGAGGTGATTCATGTTCTGACAGTCTAAAAAAGGATTCCTTGAATCCAGTCATATGTTTGGAAGCCCCACTGTCTATGAGCCAATCATCACTTCCATGAGTAATGTTACCTGTGAGAGCAGATATCAGAACATATTCATCCTCGCTTGAAGAATCTTCACTTTCATATATGGATCTCTTCCTGGATGGTTCATCATCCTCTGCAGCATGAGCATGATGTCTTCTTTTGTTGCTCTTATTTACTATCTTCTATTTGTTAGGACAATTCCTTGCATAGTGTCCTGCTTCATCACATGTATAGCATATGATCCTAGATACATCTTTTCTAGTGTTATCTTTGTGAGAGTGCTTACCTCTGGAGCTATGAGGTCTTCTTTTGCTTGACTTGGAGGCAGACTTGGAGTGTACCATGAGAGCTTGGTCTTCACTTCAATTCTTCTCTTCTCAAGCTACTATCCGAGCTTCTTCTTGAGAGCACTCTTCCCATAGTCTACTGAACTTGACTAACTTCTTTCTAGCACAGATTCCTTGGATGAAAGAATCCCATGACCTAGGAAGGCCATTCAATGTAGTCATTACAATCTTTGCATTTTCCACTTCTTCATCAACTGCTTCTAGTTGTTCTTTGATCTAAGAAACTCTTGTGAAGTAAGACTGGATTATTTCTACATTCTGAATCTTCACATTTTTTAGTTGGTTTCTCAGGGTCATCTTTCGGTTTATGTTCTTTCCTTCAAGCAATTTGGTTAGGGAATCAAACATATATTTAGGTGTCTTGAGAGAGGACACCTGTGGAATAAGGTGATCCTTGATAGAATTAGCAATGATCCTCTTTTCCATAACCATATTCTTCTTATGTAAGTCCTTTGCCTTATCTCCCTCTGGAATTGGAACCTCCTCATGGATGTAGGAGTCTAACTCATTTTCTTCCAGGACCAGGGAGATCCTATACTTCCAGGCTCAAAAGTTATCAGCTCCCTCAAGATTTTCATCAAGCTTGGTATGATGAGACATATTAACTGAGAACCTCTAATGGAAATACAAAATATTTTAGATCTTACCAGGTTCAAGATGTCGGATCTGAAATTTGAGCTGAAATCCTGTAGAGCTGGTTCAGGAGCAAATTAGGGTTTTTCTTTTTTGGAGTTTTGTCCACCCAAATGCCTTGAAATTTTTCCCTAACTTTGATTTTGGGGAGGAGATCAATCCAGGCCTGGGCTCACTAAAAAATTCCTCTTCTGTGAAAATCCCTAATTTTCGACAGCAGTGACAGGTCCAAAACTGAAAAACCTTAGAATTGGATTCTGCGTCGACAGAAAGATGTGCCCTAAGGAGGAGAGTTATTCCACCTTACTTTTGCTGAAAATATGTGGAGGAAGGTCCACAAACTAAGAATCCATAGTTCCCGCAGCTGCACAGTGTCTTCTTCTCAGGTTAGCTCTGATACCATGTTAGTTTTTCAACATTAAGCTAGCATTATGTTAGGATCTTTACCGAGAGAGCAAGAAGTACAAAAATCAAACACAAGAGACAATGAACACAATGTTTTTCATCGGGGAAACCATAAATGGAGAAAACCCCACAACTTCCTAAGAGATAGAATCAACATAAGATGTAAAACCCCAAAACAGTAAGATGCACTCTCGACAGCAGTAATCTTCTTCTTGTCTAGCCCCAGTGTCTTCTCCTTCCTCAACTATGCGCTACACTTGAGTGTGTGAGTGATGTGTGCTAAATAGAGAACCCAAATCTCTATTTATAATAATCCCAACATGACTAAAACCCTACTAGGGCCGACCTCTACTAGGAGAGTCTAATAACCGTAGTTCCCTGGAACTGCGGGGACTTTAACCCTTACACAATTGGAGGGTTACCCACTATGACTTGACATGAATTGTTTACATTATTGATTCTCCCAATCAGAACATTGGAACATGACAACATGACTAAATTACATAATAGATACATCCCGGAATAAACATTGGGTTACAATACATAAGATACATAGATGAATACATTCCGAAGTTATAAATACATCAACACGACTTCAAACCAGAGGAAGAAGATTGGAACAAACCCTAACTTGGAGAAACTAACCAACTAAAAAGTTTTCTAGATACACAAATAAAAAGTGACAAACTGAGACCACAAGAAGCACTACAAAGTATAAATCATTCAAGGACCTGATCAGTGACCTAGAACACAATCACTCAGACTTTAAACCAAGCAGAAGGACCACCTACACTCACTAATGCAAGAAAATCAAATACCAAAAGCTGAAGAACTTGATAGAATCAAATGGGAGATGTGACATACAGACCTAAGACTCATAGAGTCAAGTTATAAATAGAACCTCAAAAGAAATCAAAAACCAAAAATCAGGGATACACAAACCCTACAAGGAAAAAATACTACTAAAAGAAACACACGACTGTCTATGCAGAGAACCCGTGTACGACACGCGACTGTCCAATAGCAAAATCGTGTATACATAGTGAAACACGCGACTGTGTAGATATACAACCCACGTGTACTGATAAAAGTTTTCAAATAAAAAGATTAACAATAAGGATCTGAACAAGAAAAACTATAAATCAAAGGACACAAACAGACTGAACACACCCAACATAAAAAAGAAGCAAAGGATGGTAAGGGGGACCTAAAGAATGGACCCACAACAGGCTGAAATCCTCAGTGGAGTTGCCAGTTCCATTTTTCAAGACAATGTACCCTTGTAACCTAGGGTCTCTTGGGTTATCAACTTACAAAGACACTTGCAAACAATTAGCTTATCTAGAAAATGAAATAGGAATACGAATAAGGCTTGAATTACCCGGTTTATGTCGGTTGTGTTGCCGCCTTTCACACACTTGGGTCATGTGGCAGAAATATTAAGGCCACTCGGTGTGTCCTTGGGGGAAAATCTCAAGTCAAGGATGTCACCTTGTTCTTAACTCCTCTATTTAGGCTCATCTCCTAACAAAGCCAAGGGGGGTAGACCCTATTAAGTTACTAAGGAAAAATTGTTTAGTATGATGATGGTATTAAAGAGTATGTTTTTTAGGAGTTTTGACTTAACAATTGTAAACAACAAATAACCAGATAAGATAATCACAAGTAAGCACAAAATGACACATAATCACATATAGATTAAAAGAAACAAACAGTTGACTAGTGCCAAAAATGGATTCGAAAATATTTAAGAGTGCTTGCAAGTGCTGAAATAAATGTTGTGCAATTGTATCTTGGTTAATTTTAAATTAATGTGAAGATGAGTAATTTAACGTAGGCGAGGGGACTCTAGATATACCTAGGGGGTACTTGAAGTATGTACAAAACTAAACCATCACGGCTACCCGCAAGGAATATGTGGGCTGAATGGAGTCTATGAGGCTGTTTTTCATAGTGCACCCAAAGGTGTAACTGAGATTGGCACCCCGAGGTCACTTTTCAGGAGTTCTTGCTTCCTTTGGGTATTTTTCCATCGTAATGGTTTGATCGAGGTGTTGGATTTTTTCCTGATGGTTTGTTAATTTGGGGAGAGTGAATCCTAATTATTCTAGTCACTCAAGTGCTTTTGATGTAGCTTGACTGATCAGATGAACCACAGCCAAGTACAGAGCATACACACTGGAGTCTTCATTATTTTTAGTCAATTTTAAGATAGGTGTTCTTGTTAAAAAGAAAACCCTCCAAGAACCTCTTTCGATCCAAGTGGATCTCAATCGAGGAATCAAGGAGGGGTTAATTTTATTATATCTAACAAAACAATTGATGAAAAAGGAATCAAAGATACACAATGCCGGTTTTCTAATTAGTCCTAGCACGCATCTCTTTCCCCTTGCGGGTCAATCAGGATGTCGTGGGGTAAGTAGTATGATTACTCTTGAAATTAAAATATGGAATAATGAAAAATGTTATCAAAGTATACAATCCTGCATAACAAGAACAATCTAGAGCAAAAAATAGAAAAAATGCAAAAAGGTGAAACGGATGCGGATCCCCCCTGCGAGGATGGGGAGTGGGCTTGAAAGAGCCTACTTGAAATGATTATTTTTATTATTATTGGTTAAAATATCAGAAAACTAAACTATGCACTTTGTTCCTTGTTATCTGGGATCCAAAGGCTTACAACAAGCTTGTAACAAGCTAAACTAAAAGCACAGTGGTGGGGGAAGCCTCCGGGAAGCTTTGGTTTGCCCAAGAGTCAGAAAATGGGTAGAATATCCTTCTCTTTTTTGTTAAACCTGATAAAAAATAGCAAGCAGTTAAAATCAAATGTGCCCAAAAACACTTTAAAAGTTTTTTGGGTCACCATGCTAGTTACCAAAAAAAACCAAGTAAAAAATTGTTTAAAGGGGCTAATCTAGTTTTGCAAAAAGGAACCAAGGAAAGCAAGCTTTCTTTGGGATGTTGGCTTGCTGTTTGGGAAGCCAATGAGATATGCACTTTTCTTGTAGAATTTAAATCTTTAAAGAATGAAAAATGAAACTACCTTATGAGCAAGCTTTAGATCTATGATTTAGCTACTTGCAAAAAAGGAAATTCCTAAACCTAGATCTATCTTTATGAAATTACAGATCTAAGAAGAAAGACTCTTATGAACTAGATCTAACAATATATATTCAATTATTAGAATTGGATCTGATCATAAGAGGAAGAAACAGGTAACCAGAAGACTGATTTTTTAAAGAAAGGAGAAAAAGAGGATAGAAGGTCGGCTCGTTGCTTGAATGGAACCAAGCTGAAAGGAGGCCCTTTTGTGGAGTGGAGTGCCGAGGGACAAAGTATTGAGCTTATTGGATAAGGAATGTGTTTAAATATTGTAAATTCGAAGAATATTCTATATGTATCTTTTTGTGGTCCCCGATGGTCCTACTGGGAGAACCACTTGTATTACTTTGTACCCTGATGCTTCTAATTAGAAGAACTAATAAGAGTCATGAGGTAGTCCCGTCTAATTGTAAAGGTGGGTCATTAGCACCCCAGTGTAGTTACTTAAGCCTACATGTGTAACTCGAGCCTACATGTTGGATGAGTTAATTAAAGTGAATGGATGAATATAAATAGAGGTGTAGCGCTCCTCATTTGGAGCACACACTCTCACTTGTGTAGCGCATTAGCAGAGAGAGAGAAGTAGCTGGAGAAGGAGGAGGATCAGGCTTTGATCTCCTTGTTGGCTTTATCTTTTATCTTTTTGGGGCATCTATATTGAGGAAGCTTTTGCTGGGTTTTTCCTTTAGGGTTTTCCCAGGATAAATCTGTGTTGTTCTTGTGATACTATTTCTTTCAGTGATCCTGTTTATATGATTTTTTTATGAAAATGAAATGAAATACTGATGTATTAGCTAAGCATATGAAAATTTAACATGGTATCAGAGCCACCCTGAATAGGACAACTTTCACAAGGCAAAATAGCCCTCTCTCTCTCCTGGGAAGAAATTAGGGTTTCGGGAAAATTTTTGAGTCTTGGAAAACTGATTGCATGGAAAGTTGCACCCTCCCAGAGTGCATCTTTTGAGCCTGGAATCACAGTTTTTGAATGTGTGAGTCTCCAAAAAAGTCAAACCCTAGTTTGATAGCTATACCAAAAAACTACTGAACCAAAAAATTGTAGAAGCTGAATCTTACAAGTTTGATTTGGAAGGTGAAGAATTGAAATATCCAAAATCCAATCACACCAGTCAACTCACCTCATTCAAGTGCATCTCTTGGTAAGGTCAGTTTCTCATTCCACAAAATTTCAATTTTTTGTGATTTTCTGACAAGATGGCCCTAAGCACTAATCTTGAGGACAAGCTAGAAGGCATAGAGAATTTTCGAGCATGGAAATACAAGATTGGTCTCATTCTCCAAGAGAATGATCTTGATAATTATGTCAAAGAAGAAGTTTCAGAACCTGAAGAAGCTGAAGCCAAGGAGAAGCACAGAAAGGATATGATTAGAGCACAAAGGATTATTGCTGACTCCATCAAGGATCACTTGATTCCTCAAGTGTCATCTAAGAAGACTCCAAAATAAATGTATGATGCCCTTTCTAGAATGTATGAGGGAAGAAACATCAACAGGAATATGAATCTAAGAGCTCAACTAAAGAGCACTAAGATGAGTCATGGAGAATCCATCCAAGACTACTTCACAAGGGTTTCTTAGATCAAAGAGAAACTAGAAGCTGTTGGAGATAAGCTTGATGAAGATGAATTGGTTATGACTACTCTCAATGGTCTCACTAGACCCTAGGAATCCTTCATCCAGATGATGTGTGTCGGCAAAGAAAGCATGATGTTTGAAGTGGTATGGGAAGACTGCATTCAAGAATATACTAGAGTGGAAAACAGAGAATCCTTACTAAAGGAAGATGATCAAGCCCTAGCCACTCACACCAAGAGGAGAAGAATTCAATCTAACTTCAAGAGAAGAAACTTCAAGGAGTCTCAACCTCCCAGAAGAATCTAAAGAAGAAGGGAAAATCCTCCAGGAAAAGACTACTCTGGCTTTCAATGTTTTCATTGTGACAAGATAGGACACATTGCCCAAAATTGTCCTATAAAGAAGCAAGAGTATAAGAAGAGGATCAACAACAAAAAAAGATATCATTCTCATCTAGTGGAATATAAAGATGAAGAAGAAGAAGAAGAAGAAGAAATATCTCCAAGAAAGCAAGCAAAATAAGAAGATGCAGAAGAGTATGTACTATTCTCTGCACTCTCTGGGTCTGTAACACCTGGAGAAGACACTTGGCTTATTGATAGTGGTGCTTCAAAGCACATGATGGGACAAAAGAAAACTCTGTCCAAACTTGAATAAAGAAGCTCTCCTTATAAAGTATCCCTAGGAGATGACTTTCAATATCCGATCGAAGGAGTTGGTGAAGCAAGCTACAAACTTGATTCAGGTAATCCTCTAAAGATGAAAGATGTATTATATGTACCTGGTTTAAAGAAGAAATGAATTTCTATCTCAAATTTAGATAATAAATGATTCAGAGTTTCTTTCATAGATGGACAAGTACTCATGTGGCCCAAAGGAAAGAATATTGAAGATGCAATCATCATTGGTGAAGAAGAAGGAGGCTTGTATAAACTCAAGGGGCACTCAGAAAAAACCCTTGTTCATGAGTCCATTGACCCTAGTGAATGATGGCATAGAAGACTTGCCCACATTAACCACAAGGCTCTACCTCATGTGAAAAAAGTAGTGACAGGATTACCATACATGCAGATCAAGCATGAAGGCATTTGCAAAGGATGTGAGAAGGGAAAGAACATCAAGAATCCATTTCCGAAGAGTGAAACTAAAACAAAAGGTACATTGGAATTGATTCATTCAGATGTATGTGGTCCAATGTCTTCTACATCCTTAAGTGGCTTTGAATATTATATCACATTCATTGATGACTTTTCAAGAAAGACTTGGATATACTTCTTGAAAGCAAAGAGTGAAGTGTTTGAGAAATTCAAGGAGTTCAAAGCCTTGATAGAAAATCTTTTAGGCAAGAAAATAAAGACACTCCGATCAAACAATGGAGGAGAATATACTTCAAAAGAATTTGAGGCCTTTTGCAAAGATCCTAGAATCAAGAGGGAACTAACTACTCCCTACAATCCTCAACAGAATTGGGTTGCAGAAAGAAAGAACAGAACCATCATGGAGGCAGTGAAGACAATGATATACAATCAAGATCTTCCTATGCATCTATGGGTAGAAGCAGCAAGAACTGCTGTATATGTACAGAATAGAATATCTCACAGTGCTCTTGGGTTCAAGACTCCAAAAGAGATTTTCACAAGAAAGAAGCCTGAGGTAAGTCACCTCAAGATATTTGGTTGTCCAGTATATATTCATATACCAAAAGAGAAAAGAACCAAGCTAGACCCTTCCAGAAAGAAGGGGATATTTGTTGGATATTGTGAAGTATACAAAGCATTCAGAATCTATATTCTTAGATTCCATCACATGGAAATCAGTCGAGATGTGACATTTGATGAAGAGACAGCTCTCAAGAGATCCAGGAAGTGCCAACATGAAGAAGTGTATGAAGAAGAGACATCTCCCAGAAATAAAGAAACTACATGTATCCCTGAAGATGAAGGTCCTGAAGAACATGACTTAGCAGAACCTCAAGAACCTCCCATGATGGAGATGTCAAGAAAGAGAAATCCTGCTTGGACAAGAGAAATTATATGAGAAGTATAAAGATATGGAGCTCCTGAAGGCTCCACAAGGGAAATAAAGAAGCCTAATACTTTTTCCAATTATGTAGCCTTGATGTGTGATCTTGTAGATCAAGAACCTACAAGCCATGAAGAAGTTGTATAGAAGAAAGAATGGGTAGAAGCAATGACTGAAGAATACCAGTCAATAATGAAGAATGATGTATGGGATATAGTTCCCAAACAAGAAGGAAAGAGTATAGTATCCTCCAAATGGATATTCAAAACAAAGCATACAACTGATGGAAGTATCGAGAAGTATAAAGCAAGATTTGTGGCCAGAGGATTCTCTCAGAAAGAGGGAATTGATTATAAAGAAACATTTGCACCAGTAGCACGGTATACTTCGATTAGAGATATCATGGCACTTACATCTATGATGAAGTGGGAATTACACCAGATGGATGTGAAAACAGATTTTCTGAATGGTGTGATCGAAGGAGAAGTATACATAGAACAACCACAAGGATTTGAAGTTGAAGATAGACATACTCACGTATGCAAGTTGAGGAAGGCCTTGTATGGCATGAAACAAGCTCCTCGAGCTTGGTATGAAAGGATAGACAATTTCCTGTCAAGCATGGGATTCACCAAGAGTAAAGATGATCCTAACCTTTATCTTAAGGTTGTAGAAGATGAACCTGTCATCCTGCTGTTATATGTGGATGACTTATTCTTGACAGGGAATGAGAAACAGATTATGGAAAGCAAGAAGAAACTAGCAGAAGAATTTGAAATGAAATACCTTGGGTTAATGCATTATTTCCTAGGTTTGGAAGTATGGCAAAGTTCAGAAGGAATATTTCTCAACCATGGAAAGTATACGGTAGAGATATTGAAGAGATTCAATATGTTGGAATGCAAAGCCATGGCCACACCCATGGACCCCAAACTGAAGTTGTTAGCCAATGACCCATCAAAATTAGTGTATGTGACTTACTATAGAAATATCATTGGGTCATTAATGTACTTGACAAATACTAGACCAGAAATTTGTTTTGCTGTGAACACCTTGAGTCAATATCTTGCTCAACCAAGACGGGTTCACTTAGTAGCTGCAAAACATGTGATGAGATATCTGAAAGGGACTATAGAATTTGGTCCATACTATGATGGTAGCCATGAGTATAAATTGTATGGCTACACAGATGCAGATTGGGTTGGAAGTATCTTAGACAGAAAAAGCACTTCAGGTGGATGTTATAGTCTGAGATCTGCTATGATTTCATGGTTTAGCAGAAAGCAGTCTAGTGTCTCTCTAAGCACAACTGAAGTAGAATATATAGCAGCTTGCTCTGCTAGTTGTGAAGCCATGTGGCTTCGAAAGCTGATGTCAGGATTATTCAACCTAGAGTTGGACACTACCGTGATTCTATGTGATAATCAAAGTTGTATAAAGATGACAGAGAACCCAGTATTCCATAATAGATCGAAGCACATAGAAATCAGGTATTTCTACATTCGACATATGATGCAAAAGGGAGCCATAAATCTCCAATATGTGAGTACTGATGAACAAGTTTCTGATGTGCTGACGAAGCCTCTGTCTTGAGTAAAGTTCAAACACTTTCAGGACAAGCTTGGTGTTGTTCGGAAATACCTTCCTTGAAAGGGGGAGTAGTGATGTTGCAGTGGGATTGTATCATCCCTGGGCACTTTCCTAAAGTGATCCGATGACTTTTGGTCATCGAGAATGAAGAGGGATTGTATCATCCTGGGAAATCTGTCCAGAATAGATCCGGTGACTTCAGTCCTTGAGAATATGGCAAGATTTCATCATCCTTGAACTTCGGTTCAGAAAGGTATTTGGAGGCTTTGGTCCCCGAGAATGTGGCAGGATTGCATCATCCTTGAACTTCGGTTCAGAAAGGTATCCAAAGGCTTCAGTCCCCAAGAATGTGGTAGGATTGCATCATCCTTAGACCTATTCCTAAAGTTATAGGGACTGATTATCCCATAATAAATCCAGTGACTTCGATTGTCGAGAATGTGGTAGGATTGCATCATCCTTGGACCTAGTCCTAAAGTGATAGGGACTGATTATCCTGTAATCAATCCGGTGACTTCGGTTGTCAAGAATGTGATAGGATTGTATTATCCCTGGAATTAGGTCCAAAAGTGATCTGAATACTTTTGTCTTCGTGTTGTGGATTGCAGGTTGTTGCTGATGATGATGACGTACTGATCGAAAGATCAGAGTATGATGACGATGATGTTGTTGTTCGAAAGATCAGATTATGATGATGATGTTGCTATTCAAAATATCAGAGTATGATGATGATGTTGATGTTCGAAATATCAGAGTATGAAGATGTTGCTGCTGATCGAAAGGTCAAAGATGCTGCTGATCAAAAGGTCAAAGATGTTGCTGATCGAAGTGATCAAAGTTGTTACTGATCGAAGCGGTCAAAGTGTTGATGTTGCTGAAGACTGAAGATTTAAGATGAAGACTATATGATGTTGAAAAGATTCCAATGATTTATAGATGTGTTACCTTGATGATGTTGATGATTCTCTCTCTCTCTCTCCTATTATTGTTGTTGTTGATGTTGTTGTAGAATACCCTTCACGTTAAGGGGGAGTGTTGAAATATTGTAACTTCGAAGAATATTCTATATGTATCTTTTTGTGGTCCTCAATGGTCCTACTGGGAGAACCACTTGTATTACTTTGTACCCCGATTATTCTAATCGAAAGAACTAATAATATTCATGAGGTAGTCCCCTCTAATTATAAAGGTGGGTCATTAGCAACCCAATGTAGTTACTTGAGCCTACATGTGTAACTCAAGCCTACATGATTTTAATCGAGCCTACATGTCAGATGAGTTAATTAAAGTGAACGGATGAATATAAATAGAGGTGTAGCACTCCTCATTTGGAGCACACACTCTCACTTGTGTAGTGCATTAGTGGAGAGAGAGAAGTAGCTGGAGAAGGAGGAGGATCAGGATTTGATCTCCTTGTTGGTTTTATCTTTTATCTTTTTGGGGTATCTGTATTGAGGATGCTTTTGCTGGGTTTTTCCCTTTAGGGTTTTCCCAGGATAAATCTGTGTTGTCCTTGTGATACTGTTTCTTTCAGTGATCCTGTTTATATGCTTTTGTTATGAAAATGAAATGAAATACTGATGTATTAGCTAAGCATATGAAAAGTTAACAGAATGGTGTCAATCTTGATCCACACCTTCATCTAATCGAGAACCTACCACTAGATAACACAACCCTGCACAACACCTCGTGAGATCTGGATATAGATGTATAAAGCAACAAAAATGAAAGCTCATGCAAAAATAATCTTATTTAAGCATATAACTAAAATTATTGAGCATACATAATATGGATAAACAAGAGAAAGCAATCTAACTTGCCTAGTTTACACCCTTACTTGATTCAACCGAATCCTTGAATCCAGAAAACAAAAGCAGCCAAGAAATTGGAAAGAAATTGTAGTTACCACATTAGCAGCATGACGCTAGGAATCCACACAAACACATGCACTACACAGTATAGCCTCCAAATATTTTTATTCACAAAATATAGCGGTATTACAATGGAAACAACTCCTCAATCCAACTCTAACTAGCTTGGAAGAGGCATCCTATGCTTTATTTATACAAAAAATAGGATATCCAGCCCAGGGGGGCGCAAATCCCAAGGATACAGACCACTGCAGCTGAGGGAGAGTCAATCAATGCTGATCTGAAGCCAAACTGATCCTACTTGTCAATCGGGGGGCTGATTGAGCTGACACATCAACCCACAGACTGACACATCAATCCGCAGAGCTTCCAGGAGAGCCCACACGTGTGGAGGAGAGAGAGAGAGGGTGCAATTCCCCATAAAGGATGTTGAATATCAACTCTGGATCTATCCAGATCAAATCCTTTAGTCAAGGATTTGTTAGATCCAGTCAATATGGTTCAGATTTGATTGATTTCAATAAAATCGGCTAAGAATCCAATGATCTAGGATTTTGGATTTGCTCCATTATTCATCAATTTATTAATTAAAATAATCAATAATTGATTTTTTGGGTCTTTCTGTTATGAGTGATGGAAAATCAGTCAAACTAGGAAATAGTGGGTCCATGGGTTTACATGGTGCTCTTAGCTTGAAAATGAGCACCTACATGACTAAAACTGATTATTTGGCCCACTTTTATTACAAAGCCAATTTTTCCAATTAAACTATTAAAAAATAGCCTAAGTTTTGGAAAAATTAAATTTTAATAAAAAACACTGAAAAAATTAAAAAATTAAAAAAATTGAAAAAACCTAAGGGGACTTAAACATGTTCATATGACTCGACCATGATGCCTAGCATGTTTATAAATTGACACATAGACTCTAATAACTTCAATAGGCCTAAATGCCAAGCCAACCACACCAACTTTGGAGGTATGGAGTGAAACACTCAGAAATTATCAGTCGTTTATTCAACAACCAATAATAACCAAGGGAAAAAACACCATGGGCTGATCGGATTGACAAATAAAGTCTAAGAGACAGATTTTTTTACAGACACTATCATGCTAGGACATTTATTACAATCCCCCCATGGGGTATGGACATGTGATATAGTATAACAAAGCTTCCTAGAAGCAAGACTGAAGGTCTTCTAAAGTCTGAACAAGTTATCCTTATCCTGTTCACTAGGCTCACTTGATAAAAAACCACTATTACAACTTATGTGGTAACAGGTTGATCCAAGCTTGGTATTCTCCTCTTTCAATCTCCTTCAAAGATTCCAGGGCTGTTCCAATTCACCTATGAAAGAAAAATTATTCAAGTAATATCTCATATATATATCAATGGTTAGTGGAATGCATATTCATAATAAAATAATTAAAATCATTCATAATCCATCATACATGAGAAAGCAACAATACAAAGATTGGAATAAGAACTTTCTTTATTCATAAACAGGGAATGGTAAGATTGCAACCTAGATTTTGAGACAAGGACTCCTTTGCAAACCGAGGATAGTGATTTTTGCTGCTCCAAGATATCTTAGGCATACCACCAGCATAAAGTTTCTCTTCAAGAATGATTGATTAGGCCCATCCCATGCCCTCTATTTATACATGGGGAGATAGAGAGGTTCGAAGGTTAGGATGGTTGAGACAGTTGGGCTAGTTATAGATTAAGGCCCAACTAATCTCATCTAATCATGATTTATATTTTTTAATGTCAAATTAAGGTACACACGAGTATTTATATAAGCAAGGCGCATGTGACACACTTGTTTCTCAAAGGAAAATCACGTGTTCAATGCACACGCAGGTTGCAATGGAGATACTCACGTGTGACATGCAAGTTACAATGCAAAAAGGAGCGTGTGCACATCAGAATAAAAAATATCAGTATGGTTTGGATATCATGCATCATTGGTCATGCACATCTATAGTGTTTTGGCCACTTCAATCCTATTTTCCCTTTTGTGTACCGACATAATGGATGTTAGCACTCGAATGGAGAAGTTCCATTTTGGTTGATAACAAATGCACCCTAATGTATGAGGTCAGAGGGAAGCGATGGCCAAAATACATTACAATATTTTAATATTGGAGAACTCAAATGTCCAAGGCAACAAAAGAAGTACCTAAAACAAATACATAGCAATGTCATATACAAAATCATATCTGAGGATGCCATTTTCAATATAATGGAACACTAGCTCCTTTACAATATTTGATTACATCATATGTTACGGGTACAAGACCACATATATTACAAAGGTGGATTGAAGCCACAATATACAATGATGAGTCTTCAAAATCTGGAAGCTGTGTAACTAATCATAACATAGTCTTGCACAGCTTAGGTTATAAGTGTGAACCTAAGGTCTTCATCGAAATCCAAAGGAACCAGTACAATCCATACCATGTGAATAAAAGTGTTGAAGTTGAACATGAAAAGGACTCGACATAATGTCAGATAATGAGTGAAACTGACAACTAAAGAAAAGGAAACCACCAATGATGATAGTGAATCCTACGGTACCATCATCAAAGCTCTAGGTATTCGTCTTCAGGAAGTACTGATGAGAAACCATACTGTGATGAGGAAGGTAATTGATCCTCAAATAGATCACAAGAGTGACTAGTAACTAGATACGGGAAGGTAGACACAAGTAATACTTGGATAGGATGATGATGGAATCAGGCTAATAGTCAAATGAAGGGATAAATCCATGAACAGTGAGCATGACATAGAGATGACCCAAGGCAACTTTTAACTTGCAGATAGAACAACTAGGCTTATCTGTCATGTAGGAGACATGATCATATTCCCCAAGTATAAAGGAAAAGTGGATGAGTAAAAAATCGAAGCGATAGCTGACATGAAAGTTTAAACTGAAACATGAGTATCAAAAAGTTTAGAAAGTGATTTGTTCAAGGAGGATATGCTGCCATTGTTTATAACCGAAAGAGAGTACTTCTTCCTTATATTTTCTACTAAATTTAACAAGTCCAATAAAGTAAAATTAGGTCTCTCTTCATTTTTGACAATCTTTAAGAGGGGAGAGAATAATGCTTGATAAATTCATTGATTCATGGATTTTACGAGCCCGAACTAGTACATGCTCATTGGTGTTTTCATATTTTGAGAGTCTGAAAACTCTGAAGAAGACTTGAGCGGGGGTTCTTTTTCGTACAATTAGTCTCCTAATATGAAAAAGTATAAAACAATACAGAGGAGAACTCTCTTATCCCAGGTGAACTAATGCACACCTTTTTCATACTTAGTCGAGGAGATCCAAAAAAGGTTAAATTACCACCTACCCAACGCTCCTTCAAAAGCAACATGTAGCCTAAGTTTAATGAGTGTGAAGGAGGCAAGATAACTTAGAAAGATCCATTTGATTACGAGAAATGGGGCTTACAACAGTAAAATCGATGCTTTGTTATTTAGAGTTTAGAGAGCATGACAAATACATAAAGTA
>LPNX011102706.1:0-33190 GCA_001517045.1 Pseudotsuga menziesii
ACACGGTACTTACTATTTGCTTCAAAAATCTAAATCATGTGTAGTTCAGAGTTGAGAAATGGTATTACCTTAATGGATAAAACTCAAGACCCATTACTTACAAGCCCAACAATTACGCACCCACATGTTCAATCCAATCTAAACACAACTCTAAAAATTAAACACAAACAAGATTCAATGATAAATATGGGACGTCTTACTTGATATTAACCCCGCCAGGAAAAGTATATCTGGTCACATTTCTGGCAACCCAGTTGTCAACAACTTGAGAATCCAGGGTCAACACCTGGAGCATCTCATTGGCAATGGCCACCATGACTTCGAGGTTGCTGAGTGCCAGAGCCTTCATGGTGTCAATATTTACATAAATAGCTTCACTTTCTTGATACCATTGTCTCTCAGCAATTGCACTACGATGTATATTGGAGGAAGTGGGTGCGTGGAAATTGTACCCCAATTCACTCCCAGTCCTTGCACAAGATCACAAAATGCTACTGCAATCATCAAAAGGATTCCAAACGCCATCCTCATGCTTGCCATTGAAATATGTGAACACCTCAAATCAATGTATAAAGCCTTCTATATATCTGTATAAATCAGTGTATGTGTTCTTATATCTCTGAATTCTTGATAGAAATCTACATGGGATAGGATGGAAATTGTTTTGAAAGAACAACACAGTGGACGATGCAGGTATAGGTACAACATGCAGGATTTTCAACCCCATATAAATTACAAATTAAAATATTGAGATCAGCAAAAGATCATTTTCAAATTCAAAGTATTGACAACAAAAGATCAGTTTCAGAATCACCTCTGCTTCCTTGCCAAATCCTTTAATTCAACTAATAGAAAAATAGTGCAAACATAAAAGATTGGCATCCATCCACCTGCAATGCTCAGTCATCAATTCATCAAAAATCTCCCAAATTTAGTATTCAACCAATAAGAATTATATACAACAAATTCAAATTGTCATTCACAGATGTGATTCACCAAATTTAATATTAGTCTAGTAATCACGAGAGCTTCATGAATAATAAATATAAAGATCAGAGTTTGGATTTTTTTCCTTTATAGGACAAGAGGCTAAGGTTTCCACTGCATAAAAGTGCAGCAAATAGTCATATAAAGAATCAGAAACAAACAATGGCTTTTTGTGTTAAAGTATCCTTAGGATTCCCCTGTTAGAGCTCTTATTTGCCCAAGGATGAAGAGATTGATCTGACTGCACTGAGGCACCAAGAAATGAATAACTTGGCATTAGCACTATGGCCAGCTCCCGATTCTCTATCATCATAACTGCAATCATCTTCATCATGCACACTCTCTTCATCGTCACTCACAATAATTGCATCTTCATCCCACCACGTTCTTTCTTTTGGTTCTGGAACCACTGCAAAAGAAGAATTACATAACAAGTCATGCTCACCTTCCTTAATTTCTTTTATCAAGGGATCTTGAAGAAACATTGTATTGAAATCGGATCATCCGTTAAAACATATTGAGGAATTAAATCTTAAAAAACAGGATAGACAATATACTACTTTGAGTTAAAAATATTACCTATTGCAAAAATCACAAGAGCCAAACCGATGGATAAAAGGACGGTATATACAATATTTTTGCAAAATAAATAACAAATATACATCAAACCCTTGGCTCGTAAGCACAGAGCAAAGAGCTACTGATAAGAAAGCTGCCCTCCAAAGGCTCATAAGGGACATTGCTCAGGACTTCAAGACGGACTTGAGATTCCAGTCATCAGCAGTGGCTGCACTGTAAGAAGCACCAGAGGCATACCTCGTTGGCCTCTTCGAAGATAACAATTTGTGCACCATTCACGCGAAGAGGGTTACAATAATTCCTAATCTACTCTGCGATATGCCATTGTTGCTGCGCCTCCAACAAATTCCGTGTTCTTTTATGGTGATGGGACATGTGCAGTTGCAGGTAACTGATCAACGATGGCAATTATCCGAATCATCGGACAAAAATATCAAAAAGCAAAAAGCATTAACTTCAGGGAGTAGATTCCCATTTGTTGAACGCCTTACGACGTAATGATGCAGGGGAATCACTCTCAAATTGCAACGTGGCCATTCGAAAATTAAGATTCTAAATTTTACAAAGGGGAGTGGGTTTCCCTTAATTGAATATTATCCATATGTTTAGGTTAGTGGTAATCAATTTAGTGAATTACTTCTGGAAATAATCAAGTTAGCTTTGTTTTCAATGGAAGAGTTAAGTTAGAAATAGGATAGAATGCACTTGAATTCATTTAGGATATCTTGTGAAGCTGTCAGATTGTTAGCATAAATTTAGGAATTAAATTTCTAATTCTATATTTAGTTTCCTTCTCCTTTTGTATATATTCTGAATTATTCTGTTAAAAGGTTGGATTCTTCGAGAAATGGAAGGCTTATTTCTGTATGAGATTGTTGTAATCCCCGAAGTTAATCAATGAGTCTTACAATTCCTGGGGCTGCTCATGAATCTTACAAATATAGAAATATTAAGCAGATTACATAGTTTTAGTATTTGTGAAAGCATTATACTTTACTACAAAAAAATAGGTGCAGCAGCAGGTAAAGACTTGCACAACTCCTCTCGTAAGTGTTTCTGGAAGGGGTCCCGTAGGGAAAGTAAAGAGTCCAGGTCCTTGCCTTGAACCTTGAAGCGAGGAAATTCTTAGATATTATAACCTTTAGTCTGAAATACTATACACAACATTTTTGGTCTACGAACCCTTGAATTGCTAGTTCCTGAGTTTTATCTGTAAACATAGCAATATTATTATGAACTTGGGCAGGTCTGACCTATTTTCGGGGCTGCAACTTGTGAAAATCACAGGATATCCAATAATAGATTTGATCCTTATGGCATATTATAGTGCATCTGCAGGTGTAGCATTCCTCTGTTACTGTAAGGGAATTATTATCTAGCCATTTCATCTCCACCACATCCACAACAAAGAAAAAAAACACAATAGATAATCAAGAAAAACACAGAACAAACCTGAAGGTCTAAACATTAATGGTTCCATTCTGAAGGTAGTGGAGACCCAACGTGAAGCTCAATACCAATATTTGTCAGTTTCAATTTCTGTCCACTGACACTAATCTTATCACCATGTTTAGAATTTCCTGAATTCCAATTCCATTTACTCTCCTTAGATGTGTCTTCAAGCATCTTCTTAGATTCAGACAAATTACTTGTAAATCTAGTCCTCTTAGCCTAAGTATTCAACACAGTAGGTCCGCATCATAATTGAACTCCCTATACAGGTGCTTAAAGGATAAAGAAAGAAAAAAATTCTTTAGGAGCACAATCCTTTTCAACCAACAATCATATATAACTCAGTGACTGCAACTTGGTGAGACCTCTGGCACAATCAATTATCATGACCTTTGATTCGCCAAAAATAAAAAGCTAGAAATTTTTTTTTTTCTGCGAACCATTAAATCCCCATAAGGCTAAAAGTTCATGCAATTGCTTTGTTGGATCTATGAAGATCGAGGTGCATGGCACTAATATTACTAATAGAAGGTAGACAACTTACAAAAATTACACTTCATTACCAAATTTGCAATTTTCCATGACACAATTAAAAATGACTAATTCATATTCTTCTAGCTAGTCATTTATTTTAGTCATTTTTAACTCTGTCACTTATTATCTAGTCATATTTGTTAACTGGTGACTAAATTAGTCGTTAATTTTAGTCATTTATAGTTGAGTCAATCAAAATTGCTCATATTTAGTAGTAAATCACTTGGAAAACCTGTGGTGACTAGAATTTTTAGTCACCTAGTAGCTAATTCCTCATTTTGTACTAGTGTAATAAGAGTGTTACTGGTCAAACTAGTGGAAGGAACTAGGTGGAGAACAAAATACAAGTGGCAGCATCCTCAAACACTTCCTATGTTGCAGGTGGCAACTTCCCTACATTTGGGGTCATGATTCCCCAAGAAAGTGGGATCTGAGCAGGTGGAACCAGAAGGAGAAATTCTAGTGGAACCGGACTGTATCCTCGGGAGGAGGGAAATTACTCTGCAAAACTGCACCATTGGACAGGTGAAGGTGCAATGGAAGCACCTTAGTCCTCAAGAGGCCACCTGGGAACTGGAAAGTAAGATGCGGGAGGCATACCCGAATCTGTTCCAGGAGATTGCAAAGGATGAAGAATAAGTAACATCGAGGACGATGTTACATTTTAAGGGGGTGTGTATGTCACATACCCCAATTTTGTAAAATAATGTTAATTGCTTTAATTTTATTTCCTAAGACATTATGTTAAATTTAATGCTAAGTAGGAACTGGTGACTCAGTAAAGTCAAAAGAAGTGGAATGTAATTATGAATATTTTATTTTTAATAAATAAAAAGTGGAGACAACAGCTTGGGAGAGTTGTTAATAAGAGTGTTACTGGTAAAACTAGTGGAAGGAACTAGGTGGAGAACAAAAGACAAGTGGAAGCATCCTCAAACACTTCCTATGTTGCAGGTGGAAACTTCCCTACATTTGGGGTCATGATTCCCCAAAAAAGTGGGATCTGAGCAGGTGGCTCAATAAATGACAACTAACCCAAAAAGACCTAAGCAATCTTTTAAAAGTACCCAATGACTAGAGATGAGGTTGCTCTGATATTTTCCAGGAGAAGAATCATTCAGGAGGAATGCACTTCAAGGATTTCATTGGGGAAAAGGGAAAACTATAAGGAAAGTGTTTTGAGAGATAATCTGCAGTAACTTGGTCTGATATAGCTTGCCAAATGAGAGAATTTACTAATAAGTTCAGGATTGGTATTGAGTCTGAAGACTGGTACTTGATTATTGTTGCACCCAGTTCCAGTCAGGGACACCAGAGAAAGCTCAGGGGTCCTGAGGAGTCACTATTTGAGTGCCCTCCAAGAGTTGGTAGGGAGGAACGGCCTCCCATTGCTGTTGTCGTCCAAGCTCAAGAACATGTTCTATTATTTATTATTTTTTGTGTATTATTTGTGTGTGATTGAATGATGCATTGTAGATTATGATGTAAAGATTTAGATGGTTTAGTAATGAATTTTTTCTTAGTTTGTTTAGTAATAGAATCATTTTGATGAGAAATAAAACCCTACCTATGTTTTTCCTTATCTGGAGTGATCTAGACCGTACTCCAGCACATGTGGTGAAATTATAAATAAAGATAGTATGCTAAAAATGTAGAATAAAATGTTAGTGGAATTATAGAATATTTCCTTTTATTTTGTTATCAGAAGAAATATCTTTTGTACTAGGAGTAGTGTTAAACCTAGACTGAGACTGTCAGTTTATTAGAAACAGATAAAGAAGCTATATTATTTACTGATAGTAGTATGTGTGGGTAGATAAAACAGTTTTTGATACAAGTATTTACCTTCAGTAATCTTATGGCTTATTTGGATTCAAGAAAAGAGTATAATAGTTAAACTAGAGTAGGGTTAAGCTAAATAAAAATGCTTTACAACTTTACAGTCTACTTCTTTCTAGTTTTAACTACTGCATGTATAATAATCAAATTGAAAGAAAGAATAGCTAGAATCTTGATTTACTTCTATAGATAATTTAGTTGGTATCAGAATTTACTTATGGATAGTAATGTAAGTTATTCATTCATTCTGTTCCATCTAGCTAAGCATAAACAAATATTTACAACTACCAACCTATACTTTTTAAGATGTCAACAAATGCAGAACATAGTTAGTTCTTATTCTTTATTTTATAAATATTAACATTGTAACATAAACAAGACAATAAAGAATACAGAGAGTACTTCTATTAATTATTTAGTATAGCAAGTATAAGAACACAATAATAAATTACTATATTATTCTATGATTATAAATAAACAAGGAACAAAATTAATGCATATATAATTATAAGAACAGTATTAATATGTAGATAAAGTAATGTTTTAATCCTATTATAGTAAACAGTAAACAGAATATAATTTATGTACTCAAAAGCTGTATCTGATAGATACATAAGTGCTTCATTAAAAAACATAGTCATTATATTCCGAAGGGTAACAATTATATAACAACATTACAATTCTTTTAAATAAAGTAAATTAATATAAAAGTAATGTACAGAAAACCCTAGCAAAAAAATTTAAAAATATTACGGGGTAAAAATCAAGTACATTAACGCGTAGGAAATAACCAACAAAGTGATAGTATGCTCGATTTATCGAGCTTAACCAAACATTATACAACATAACTAATAACCCCATAATTTACAGAAGTACATCATAAATAAAGATAATTTTTAAGAAACTCTAAACATTTTTTTTATGGCCGAGTTAGGGTAAAACCCTACAAATATCAAAATATACAGCAGAGATTTAAACAAAGATTCTGAAGACCTTCCAAATCCCTCAGCTTCTACAAGTAATCAAGGGCATGGCATAAACAACCTTCCTTTCATTATACATTTTACACAGTAACTAAACGAAACTAGAAATTACAGTCACAGCCGGAGCCGGAGCACCCTGCATAATGCAAGGGTCTCATCATCATCTAAAAAAACAACAACCAAGTAACAGGATAAACCGAAACTGCAAGGGTTGCAGGCCATGACGCATCAACCCACAAATGTCCCCAAGGGACCAAACAAGGAGGAAATGCCATGGTTAAACCAGGCTTACCGTGAACCAACAACTGTTGCCTCAGGCTCGCATCAAACCATGCAGAGGGAGATAAGCCAACACCTCCGAACAAGGAGAACGAAAGAGTTAAAAACTGGTTTACAAATTAAATAACTGTGTGATGAAAACTAAACTGCAATGATAATGACTTTTGAAATAAGGAGTTCTTACCTAAAATTTTACCGAAGCACGACCACCCACGAGCAGTAAGGTAACCACCAGCACAAGGAGGATGAAAATCTTCATCTACTGCAAGACAAGAAGGATTTCTAACTTAGCAAATACCTACAGCGACGGAGGACAGGAACAACAAGTTTAGCCGGTAAATATTCTTGGGTCACAACCACTCTCAATACAAAACCGTAAATGCTGCAAACCCTAAACACCGACTACTATGGTTAAGCAAGACATCAACTGTCATCACTGAGCTAAAGAGAGGAAGGAACGTACAGTAATGGACTCCAAAACTGAGCGAGATGGGATGGAGAAACCCTAAGGGAAGTATCACAAACCTAAACCCAAGTAACAACCAGTTTTTTGATAGCACTCCTCTGTCAAGCATTCAGGATGAGCTTCGAGGAGAAACAGCAAGCAAGGAGACTGCCGACATCAAAGGCAAGATACAGTGCAAACAAGAATCATGGTAGCAGAGTGGCTAGAGGGCCCGAAGGTGACGGAGAGAATTCCCATCTAGGGTTTGAGGTTGCCTTATAACCATATGATGCTTGGCCATAGTGATGCCACGTACATCATCCAAATTTTTGCATCCAATGGGTACAGTTACATAGTCCTAAAGAGCTTTGACAAACCAAGAGTATCATTTCTGATTATTGGCAAATCGAAGGTTCCAACATAATTATCGTCCCCTTTTTAAATTTAGCATGCAAGATTTATGGTAATCAACAAATCATTACTTTAAAAACTTGCCCTAACAATCATCAAAATCACGGGGAAGTATTTCGACCCTTGCTTTATAAATTAGGGTGTTCATATAATTTAAAACAAGTTTAAACCTATGTTCATCATGGCGCGGTTCTTTTTATAACTTTTCTCTCTATACTAGGTAAACAATACTTACCCTAGTTCATAAATGTAAGTAAAGGAGGCATTTTTATAAAGCTTATATAACTTTAAAACAAAGTTAAGTTATAAACTGATCGTGAACATGGTTTATTCTTTGACCTCTTGTTTTCACACCTTGCACCTTCTTTATACAATGTAAAGTAATAGCTCAACCAATAACTGTAATTCTAATCTGAATGTATACTATATGATGATATAAAGGAAGTTATAGAATCATTCTATGATAAATATCTTTTTGTCAAAGTTAATCTCAATTGCTTGATTGTATAATTATTAAACTAATAAAGTTTGTAATTGAGTATAGTAAGTCTTAAAAGGTTAAATAAGCTTGGAATATAACTATTAATGATATATTGGCCTTAAAATAGATAATAGTTCCCAAGCAAATTATGTGCAAAGAAATTCAAATCATTAAACACTAATGTAAACCTTTTAAAGGTAGCTTGTATTAAAGTGGTAAACCCCTTTAAAACTTCAAAGCTTGGAAGTGAGATCAGGAGTTCATAAACTTTGTATCTAGGTACATTATGTTTTTATCACAAATAGTAACCAATACCATCATGACGTAAATTGTACTTGTACGTAATTTAAATTAGACCCTTGACATAGAACTCTGTCATTCTTAAAAGTGCTTGCAAAGAAAGGTTTAAGGCATTTTTACACTTGACGACTATGGTAGACATTAAAAGTTCAAAACGCTTAAAGAACTATAAATTTACATCTACTAAAAGGAAAGCAGTTGTCACCATTATTCATAGAACTAAATCTCTTCTTCTTAGAGTCTTAAAAAGAAGGACAGATTAATGATTTTACCTCGATAAGCTCTGGAAATTTAATAGCATTTATAATCTTTTACTGAGCTACTATTGTGCGACGAACTTATAATTGAATGCTTTAAGCAGCACCCTAACTTCTTACCTGTAATTCTGTAAGAGAAGGAAAATTTTTTTACTTTAGCTCGAAAGCTAATTAAGCCCTGAATTTCATGACAGTTCCACCTTGTCGTCGCAAAGAAAGACAAGTCAGTAAACTAAAAAAGAAATTGTTCTATAAGATAAACATAATCAAATAAATAATTCAGATAATGAATTCATTAACATTTAACCAATTAAATAATTAGTTGACCGCATTTATGAAATTTATCTGTATTTTGAAAATTTTAAATTTTTCAGAAATTTTGGGGTTTCGACAATGATAGAAATCTTTATTTTCATTATCTAGAACAATCAATTCGTCTCTCTTGTATGGCTTGAGGACATGCCATATCTTTGGTTTGGGGGAGGATTAGGAAAACTTAGACTGTTTTTATTTTTCATTATTTATGACAGATCTATTTATCTCTAACAAATGATAAGTGTTTTCAGGGTAATGTAAGTAGTGGAACTTGGTTACATCATGAAGCATATTTTCACAGAAAAATCAATATGGAGGACTATATGAAGGATTCAATGATTGTCCAAATCAAATACCAAATGACTATTTGATTAAACATTGTGATATTACAACACTTATGATTAAAATTTGCTAACCAAAATTTGTTTTTGGTAAATAGTTTTACCTCCATGTGGACGCTTTGACCTTAAAAGTTTTTAGTCATCATTTCACTATTGGCAACCCTATCCTCTTATGCAATCATGCATGTAAACTATAAAATGACCGATCTATGTTTAATCAAGGTTATTGAAAATGTGATTTATGCCTTTGTGTCATATGTTCAACCTATCCCAAAGTTTTACTTTGGACATGGTTGAACTAATTCAAACCTTATGATTTCATTACTTAGTCCATATGCTTGATAATGACACATGTTTCAAGATTCGCTATGATAGCGTGATCTCTTAAACATGCCTAACTTCTTGATAATACATTGTTTTTCATTTCCATTATTTCTGTAGAGTTGTTTCAGCTATTTTCTTCTTACACTCTCTACAAAATGATTCTATATCATAACTGTTGAACAATGCCGAATTGTTTTGAACCTAAGAGCTATCAAATCAAGAATGTTGAAGAAATCAACAAAGCCATTTAATTTTCATACAACGTTTAACATGAAAGACATGCTATTTTGAAAGCATAGGAAAAAAGATTGAAGTTTAAGTCACCTCCTTCATCTTCCAAGTTGAAGGCAGCTGCTAGCGGAGCTTCACTTCTTCCTAAGTTATGTTCCTTTTTGCTCAGTGGGACCTGGAATTTCTTCAGTTTGGGGGAATGTTGATCCCATATTTGCCATCATTTTTGTAGTTAAATTACTCATTTAAACATATGTTTTGTCATCTTTTTGCATTTTTCCTGTTAGGCAGCTCACTATTCAGCCCTAGGTATGAATGAATTTAAGGTTTATGTAAAATCTATTTATTATTATCATTTTACGATTTTATTGATTAAAATTGACATTGTTTGAAGCACATTTGATATATTAATTTATGTGTATATTTGTTTGTAGGTTATATAGTATTTTGGACAAATTAACAAATAGGCACGCATTCAGCGGAATATGCATGTAACAAGTCCAGCTTACCATCCATATCGCTGATTAGACTGTGCAATATTCATTGGCAGTTTTTCAGGCATTAAAATGTTAGCATGGGATTGATTTTGCAGACCTTAGCATGCCAAAAAATAGACAATGTGTTCAGCTAGATATGCATAGAGCATATCCAACTCACTTTTTAACTTACCGTCCATATCACTAACCAGACTGTGCGCTGTTGAAGACAGATTCCGAGTGTTAAAGCATGAAATGGTTTTGCAAACTATTTTTCGTCCATGTGTATGGGTGATAGCATGGCTCTCATTCTAGAAGACTTGCCATCGCGCTACATATTCTCGACACCACACCACTAGTCCACGTGTTTGGGTGATGCAATGGTTCGCATTCTAGAAGAATCACCAACATGCTCTCCTCTGTCCAACACCACTCCACCAGCTGCACTAAAGAAGGAGTTGTATGCCACATCATGCATGCTAAAGAGATTCGTTCGCGCTGAAGAAGGAATAGTGCTATGTGTTGGCATTTGATCAGTCAATTGCAGTAATCGTTGACTAAATTTAGAGAGCAGTGGCCCACTAAAGGGTCGACTTGCTCATCTCTGTAAACATTGTGTATATAAATGCCTCCATGCGCAGAGCTAAAGAGTTGACCAATTCATTAGTTAAACATTCAGTTTTTTAGAAGAGCTATGTAACTCCGTTCCTTATTTTTAATATAAGTTCAACGTTTTTTGTTTATGATTGCATTCAAGTAAGCGTTAGCAAGGAACCACCCCTAATTTTTGAGACGGACCCTCATCAACCAGAGGTTTCTTTTCTTGTAGTTTCATTACCTTTCTTCTTTTGTAGTTAGTTTAATTTCTAGTTTGTTTCTGTTATTAAATTACCGTAATATTTTATTTCATTTGCTTCTTGTAATGTATTTTATTTCTAAAGTTAAATAGCTACTTACATGCATAGTTTGTCTTCAATTCGCTTTCAGTCATTTCATTTCCAGCTTTACTGTTTAGTTTATTTTCAAGTAGATAGAATAAATTTCTTTTCATCACGTTAAAGTAGAATCAATTCTGTTTATTTCCTTTCCATATGAGTTTATTTAAATATCAGTTTGTTTCTTAATGATTACTTTATGATTATGAATTAGTTTAAGATTATTTCATTGTCAAATTTGATTAATATGTAGGTTTATTTACTACCTCTCTACATTGGATTTACATATGCATAAATTCAGTTGAAGATTAGATCATTTAAGTTATTTTAATTGTGCATATTGTCATTTGGACAACCTGTTTGAACTGTTATTTAGTCACCCCTTTCAGACCTGCAGTTCAGTCTATCATTTAGCCCATCGTTTCATTTTTGGTGTTTTTAATGTGTTTTGAAATTGTTTTAAGTTCTGTTTCTTTAGTATTTGAAGTATGATTTGACTGTAATAGTTAGATGATAGTTCTATTTAACATTAAAGTTAAAATGAGATTGTTTTAGATTATTTATTAAAGTTTTGTCCTTTTCCCTACCTCATTTCACCTTGAACATGTTTTAAGCTATGTTGTGTTTTGCTTCTTAAGCTTATTTCTGATACCTTTTTATTGTTGTATTGTTTTGTACTCATTCCTTTGGATTGATTTATCCATTTGTATGTAAAACATAGTATTAGATGTGTTATTCTTAGGAAAATATACTAGTACTTTGTATACTATTCATTTTTCATTGTGCGATTAACTAAAAAAGACTTGTAGGGTAGAATTCAAAGCCATTCCTATTAAGTTTTCTACTTGTTTCTTTTTATTAAATTTCTTTTTTAAGTTTTCTACTTATTTATAAATTAGGTCTTCTTCTCATTCTAGTCTTTCATTTGAAAAGTTAGTTGTTGATAGTATCCTTTTCAGTTTAAAGTTATTTTCTTACATAAAATAGATTATCAATCATTTGGTTTGGTATAATGTTCCGGTTTAATTACTTTAATAGTTGAATTCTTATGAGTTTGACTCAATTTTTCATTTTGAAAGATCTTTCGATCTTTTCTTTGTTAAAATATTTCCATGACACCCTAAGAATCCCTCTACCTTCGCATATATTTTGTGTCAACTCTAATCCTACCAACCCCAATTGATAATTACATATTAGGTGAATTAATCTAGACATTATAACACCCTACAATAATCATGCCAGAAATTTTGTACTAATTCCTTAACAAAATCAATCAGCTTCATAGCTCGACGAGGAAACCTGTCGACAAAACCCCAACAATATTTTCCACCTTGAGTCTCAAGATTTTCTCTTATAACAGAGTACTTCTTAATAGTTGTTCTATTTAATTTAATTATTCAAGAAGTGTGTGATAGGAGGCAACATTGTCATGTGGACTTGCTTACAACTGATCCTGATAACACATGATGAGTCACACAAATATATTTAGTATGAGACGTCTTCCCAATCACATTAAAAGCAGATTGGAGATTTCTAACAATATGATTGTTAGCCTTTGAACTTCTTGTTGGGCTCCAATCCACTAGTGTAGATAAGACCTTGAGTTTATGTCAATCCGGAGTTTGTAGACTTAGAGGCATATCCCAAATATAGAGACTCAAATCTAGACCTAACTAGAAATCTAGTTTACCTATGAAACTAACCTATTGAAAGCTAGAATGTTGTGACTTGAAATACAAAAACTCCCTTACAGAAGCAACTTCATTTGATCTCTGAGTTAAACAACAATTCATATGTGAAATGTTCTGAGATAAAATAACAAATTAAAACTAACCCTAAAATATAGATCACAATACTTTGCCTATTATCTCAATATTGAAAGCAGTCAAACATTAATTTCCCTTACAGGAAGACATTCACAATGTATAACTGTTCTCAATACTTCATCATTGAATAAGCAATGTACAGTGATTTGATATTGAATAAGCAGTCTGAACCATTCCTACAGCATGTGAATGATTAAATAACAGAGTTTATAACCTTTTTCAAACAATCCAACTCGTTCTACAATGTATAAGTAGTTAAAGTGAAGAAATCGAATTCTACAGGAAATAAAACATACCACTGGCAATGATATGAAAAAGGTGTGTAGACTTGGCAAAGGGTGCCCTCCAATGTCTCATTTACACACGCAGAGAGAAAATCATAGAGATTTAAACTTCAATTGCATTCACCATATCGAATTGGGTATACACAGTAATTAAATCCATAGTCTTGATTCCATGCTATACATTTATGATCCAGTAGGGTCTTTTTCATATGTAAGATCAAATACTTATACAAACTTTTAAAAAACTATAAATGCTACAAATTTGGAAGACTAATAATGACATGCAACCCTCGAGATCCTCCATCAGATCCATCAAAATAGACCAAATCGGAACTGTCCTACTTTTATGCTAAGTGGTAGCACAGGTGGTCATCTTTGACCGACATTGACTCAACACCTGTGAGAACCATATCATAAGTTCGTTGGAAGTTTAACCATCCTTTGACATCAAGGATCTTTCTCCCATCTCATAGTTTACGTCTAGCTGGCCTGCAAGCATCCAACCTAGGAGAAATTACAGGAAGTTAGCACATCCTGTGATTTTGAATAAAACCTTAATTTAAATGCCTTAAAAATCTCATAATTCAATTTGTTAAGAAGCAATTTTTGACCCTGCTTATATCATGACCAAAATTTTGTTGCTAACTGTCTGCTTTTAATCCCCTGTCTAAGATGATGCATATGTAGAAGCTTGAGATGCATAAAGGACTTTTATTTTCTCATACTTGGTTTTGTAAATCTTCTTTTGTTTATACCATCTATATGCATGCTTGGATATTCGTGTCCTTTGACCTTTAAGCTTCCAGTTCCTTTCTTTTAACTTTTCATTTCTCAGTTCTAATTCCTTTACTTCCAGTTTCAATATCGTAGTCTTTTTAATGTTTTTGGAAGTTTTCTTCCTTTCCATCTTCATTGGAGGCTGCACAGAATCGGTGTCCATCCCCAATTCTTCATTCTCTTGTACTGAATCACCCTTCTTTTCTTCGTCCATAGTTTGTTGTTCTAAGAAAGGAGAAGCTGGATCATTTAATATTTCCTGTCTTGGATGCTTTTTCTTTTCTTTTTCTTGCTGATCCAAGAAGATATTGATTTTTTTTGTCTGCCTTATCACTTCATCTGAAATATTTTCAGTTTCTTGGATATCTTTTTCTTCATGGACCTGCCCTATCTCACCTATTAGATTTTCTTCTTTACTTCCCAAGGTTTTTATGTATTCATAATGTCTCTGCTGGATTTCATCATCCTCTTCTAGTGCTAACTTATTTAGATCTTGCTGATACTTCCTTGGCTTTCTCTTATAAGTGGTGAAAATTTGATCTTGCTTTTGAAACTGTCTTTCTTCTTTCATCACACTCCTAGTTTGCATCCTTCTCTGAGGTTGTTTTGAGCTTGTTGCCTCAGAGTTGTCTTCATCATCTATGATCATCAACACCTCTCTTTCTTCCTTTTTCCCCTTTGGCAGTTTTGAGCTTGTTGCTTCAGGGTTCTGTTCTCCATCCTTGGGGTATGTTATCATCAATAATTTGTCTTCTTTTAAACCTTGTTCAGGCAGCTCTTCTTGTTCTTCAAACTGATTATAAATTAAAAATTCTTGCCATGTCAGATTTTGCTTCTGTAACTCATGTGTGATGATTATTTTGATGGGTCCACAGTGGAAAAGGCTTGTCATTTTATCTTTTGCATGCTTTTGAACAGCCTTAGCCATCTTGGAAAGACTCTGTAATAAGAAATTAGGCATATTAATCTCACAATCACCTCTTAAATGCTACAATATCTTGATATGGTAAAGATATACAATACTAAATCGGCCTTCACAGGTGATGAATTTTTGGATGATATAGACTATTTCATCCCAAGGATGAACCAACCAGCTCTTTGGTATTCCCTTCTTCCAGTTCACTGATCTTACCCTTGACCTGCATAGAAAGGGTATCCATGCCTTCTCCTTGAATTGTTTGGTTTTGAAGAATCTCTCTCCTTGTTGTGGTAAGCCAATGATTTGTGCCAAAATGTCTTCAGACAGTCTGAAGTTCAAATTTCCCACTGTAGTCCTTTCTCCATCAAACGAATCAGCAAAGGCTAGGCTAACATTATCATTGTTCCCATCAAAATTTTCAAAAAAAATCACCCACTGTTTCTTTTCAAAAATTTCCACACATTTCTCATGAATATCAGTGGGATCGAATTTCTATGGTTCTAGTCTAGATACCATTTCGTAACCTTAATAGGAAAAGAAATATGCAACAGAAAACTTCAACCTTGCAACTTTTAGCTCTATAAACATTTTCTTATTCCAAAATGATACTCTAAAATTAGAATTGTTGTTGATCTAGCAAATTCTTTGGCAAAATATTTAAGGTTTACCTCCCCTCTGGTGTTATTGCTTTTCAATTCCTCCTACGCGAATGCATTCTTCAGTAAACTAGTGCCTGCGTCCATCCTATGATACATGCCTTCTTTTGACTGTAAACTATTACCGATATATGGCTTTGCATTACATAGAAATCGGGTCTTGCAAATGAAAGAGTTAGGTTTGGTTCAAAGAAGAATGACCAAATATGCAATCCCAATGTCACCAGCTCACAATGTGATTTTCCAGGCACATTTGTATATTTTCGTGGGGGCATACAACCACGTTCTTTATAATCATTATCTGAACATGCCAATTTTTATCCAATCACTAGTTCAGATACAAATTCTCAAGGAGAAAGATTAAAGGTAAGGTTTAGAACTAATTCATCTCTATACAATGCACTTCAGTTCCTTTGCATACCCCAATGTTTGATTAATGAGCTATAATGAAGGGATTTCTTCACTTGGAGTGGACTCTTTTCACCTTTTGGAAATACAAACAACCATATTTATATCAATGTTCTATATTCCATATATATTTTAACTTAATGCATAATGTACTAATATCTGGAGTATAAATATATATAAAAAAAACATTTGAATTCCATTTTTTTAAAACATTTCACTTCCCGTTGAGAAGGAAACCATGCCTGTAGAATGCAGTGTATGTTTTGGCCATTGAAAATTTGCTTATGGGATTGATTTTGACCACCATTTTGACACCTAAGGTAGGATGATGAAAAATAAATGGAATGCTGGCATGGATTTTGACGGTGATGGAATAGACAGTCAAGCTTATCAGGATATGTAGATATGTCATTACTTAGAAACAAAGAATCCTGCAACTTTTAAAGCACAAAAATTAAAATCCTTATAGACTTTGCTTGATATCCCTTTATGCTGAGCTTGCTGCTTGATGTAGCTGGTTTGTAATTTGTTTCTGATTCACATATGTCCTTCTGATGTCTACTTTTAAAGATGTCTTCCATCTCAGGTCCCTTCTGCTTTGCTGGAAGTCAGGTCCCTCTTCATTTGAAAAAGACTTGGAACTATCTTAGGTCCCTTCTGCTTTGCTGGAATTCAGGTCCCTCTGCATTTGAAAAAGACTTGGAAGGTTCCGAGAAAGAAAAAAAATAGAAAGCATAAAATGCTTATCCCCCTCACAGGCCTACTTATTGACATGTCCTCAAGTCAAACAAGAACTTTATTATTGAAAATAAAACTGCCTAAGAGGCATGAAATTTTGAAAATATTTTTATGAATTTTCAATGGCCAAGAGAACCTGGTTTTCCAAGGAAATTTCAAGCTTATATTGTGCTAGTGGCCTGGTTTTCACAACTAAACTCCCTTTTTTTCTTGTTTTTGTTTTTTCTTTATGTTTTTTTTTCTTTTTTTATTATATATATATTTTTTAAATCAAATCAGAAAATAGCTAAGAAGAAAGTGAAGGAGAAACACCAGTGTGTTTATCCAGCACTTTCATCTCCCATTCTTGTGAAATCTGTTGTATGAAATCTTCTTTGTTGATAGGCTTGGTATAGAGTTTGAGCCGATGGCCATTTACCACAAATGTATGTGCTTCATCATCGATTGTTTGGAGTTTGACTGAACCATTGTCATATACCTCTGGAATATCATATGGACCAAGCCAATGAGTTGTGAATTTGGCCTTGAAGTCTTTGAAATTTGAATCAAACAATAGTGCCCAGTCACCGATGTGAAATTGTTTCTTTTTGATAAAATTTTCATGCCATTGGGCTCTCTATTGTTGTATCAAAATATTGTGTTCTATTGCAGCCTGTCTCATCTCATCTAATTGATTCAATTGAAGTATTATTTCTTGCTATGCTTCAAAAATATTCATACCCAAATCTACTGCTAACTTGAAGGTATGAATTTGAAATTATATAGGTGGGAGGACTTGCTTACCATAAACAAGCTGATAAGGAGAAAAACCAGTACTATTTTTCCAAGTGATTCGGTATGCCCATAAAGCTTCAGTAAGCTTAGCTGACCAATCCTTCCTATGCATCTGGATAGTTTTGGTTATGATTCCTTTCAAAGTCTTGTTTGTAGATTCCACCTGGCCATTGGCTTGTGGATGGTATGGTGTATATTTTTTGTGCTTAATCTTGTACTTTGCTACTATCTCCTGCACTAGTTTGGAAGTAAACTGGGCACCTTGATCAGTGACAATCTCTCTAGGAACCCCAAATCTGAAAAAATATATCCTCAAAAAGAAAGTTTACCACGGTCTGTTCTATGGCTCTGGGTAATGGTTTGGATTCCACCCACTTTGTAACATAGTATGTACATACTAGAATGTACTTCTTCCCTTGTGATGGTGGATGAATTGGGCCAATGGAATCAAGAGCCCACTTTTCAAATGGTTCTATGAGGATTTGTGGTTGGAGTGGTATTTCATCAGATCGGACTGGTCGTCCCATTCGTTGACAAGTATCATAGCTCCTAATATACTTCTTAGAATCCTTGAAAATAGAAGGCCAGTAATACCCCAAATTGAGTATCTTGTATGCTATTCTTTTCTCTGTAAAATTGCCATCACATGGTTCATCATGACATGCTTTCAAAATATATAAAACCTCATCTTGTCGTACACATCTCCTGATAATTAGATCATATCATGTGTAAAAGAGATCACCTTTGACCCATATATGCCTAACAATTTGTTTCATAATATTTTCTTTTCTTTAGATGACATAGATGGAGGTAGCTGTCTTGATGATAAATAGTTGGAAATATCAACATACCAAGGAGTGATAACAGAAATTGCAAACTAGTGTTCATCAGGAAAACTATCTAAAACAGGAACAACCTCACCAGTATTGTGTAAGCAAGACAGGAAATCTGCCAATTGATTTTCTCGTCCAGGCCGATCTAAAACAGTGATATTAAATTCCTGCATTAATAGTAACCATCTGGTTATCTGACCATTAGTGATAGATTTATTCATTAAATATCGTAAAGCTAAATGATCTGTGTGGACAAAATTTTTGTAGCCAGTAATGTAATGACGGAATTTGTTCACAGCATGAACTACTGCCAACATCTCCTTTTCAATGACTGTATAATTCAATTCTGTAGGTGTCAGATTTTTGCTGATAAAATAGATAGCATAAGTCATGGTATGCTCTTTTTGTCCCAAAGAGGCCCCTATTGCAGTATCAGATGCATCAATAGAAATATGGAAGGGCAATGTCCAATTTGGTTCCCTTAAAATGGGAGCAGTTGAGAGCTTCTCTTTAAGTGTCTGTAATGTAGATTGACAGTTAGTATCCCATTTGAAATGTACATCCTTTGAAATTAAGTTAAGCAATGGCAAAGCTATCTTACTGAAATTTGCAATAAATCTACAATAATAGCCTGCATACCCTAAAAACCTTCTTACATCTGTTTGAGTTGTTGGTTCAGATAGATTTTCAATGATTTGAATTTTAGCAGGATCTACTTTTATTCTAGATGAAGAAATGTGATGTCCTGAAACTATCCCTTCAGTCATCATCATAAAACACTTTTCGTTGCTAAGGGAAAGATTTGAGTCAACACACCTTTTTAAAATTTTCTCCATGTTTGCTAAGGAATCCTCAAAGGCACTTCCATGCACAGAAAAATCATGCATATAGACTTCAACACAGTCATGAATTAGATCTGCAAAAATGGCCAAGACTGCTCTCTGAAAGGTAGCTGGGGCATTACATAAGCCAAAAGGTAAAACCTTGTAGGAATATGTGCCCCAGGGACATGTAAAGGTGGTTTTGTCCTGGTCCTCTTTTGCAATGCTAATTTGATTATATCCACTGAAACCATCTAGAAATGAAAAATATTCCTTTCCAGCTAAGGCATCTAACACTTGATCAATAAAGGGAAATGGAAAATAATCTGTTAATGTTGCCTTATTTAACTCCCTGTAATATACACATCCACCATTTACCATTTTTTTTTGGAACAACAACCAAGCGAGAAACCCATTGGCTATCAGAGATAGGGTAAATAAATCCCACTTTTAATAACTTCTGTAATTCTTCCTTGACTATCTCTTTTAGTATGGGGTTCATTCTATGTTGTGGTTGTCTGAGAGGTCTGATTTTATCATCTGTGTAAATGTGGTGAGTGCATGTCTCATGATGAATTCCTGGCATGTCAGTGTATTCCAAAGAAAATGCATGGGAATGTTTATTCAGCAAGGTAATCAACTGTTCTTCCTGTGATGTAGTAAGATGTGCACTTATATTCAAATGTTTTCTTGGACTGATTTCAACTATTTTGCTTTGGATATCAGTGATTGAATGAACATTAAAAATATCAGGAAGTGCCAATGCTAGAGAATGTACTATGCAATTTTCCTGAAAATTCTGTCCCAAAACTTGATCTGCTATAGCATACTACATGTCTCTTAATTCTTCAGAAATATCAGGTTCAGCAATGAAGTAATCTAGCAAATATTCATTGTTTTCTTCTTGAAAATCAAAGAACTGATTGATACTTAGGATAGGATGAATCACTTCTTCTTCCTGTTCTTTGGTCTCATTAATCCATGATAACTGATCCAATGTAGAAGGTCGTTGGGAAGAAGGATAAAGTGCAATTTGTTTTCTCTCTGTCCCATGTGAAATGAGCATACTTCCTTATCTACACCCTATGAAAGCTTCAGCTGTTTCCAACCAGGGTCTGCCAAGAATCAATGGATCCCCTCCTAGATTAGACTTTGGTTGCAACACCATAAAGTCTATAGGATACTCCCAGGTGTCTAAAGAAACAATTATATCTTCTAAGATCCCTTCAGGTGTGATTTTAGACCTATCAGCTAGTTCCAAAACTGTAGTGGTTGATCTGATATTTTTCAAGTGAAGGTATTCCATTGTCTCTATTGTCATGACATTAATGGCAGCACCTAGATCAATCAGTGTTTTTGGAATTGAAAAATTGTTAACAGTAATTATGACCATTGGGATTCCAGGATCTACATACTTTTCAATAAAAACAGTGTTAGACATTAATCCTGCTACATTGCCCACCACATGAATTTTTTATGGATCCTTCTTTTATTAAGACATAATTCCCTAACTGCTTTAGTATAGATTGGAATATCCTTTATAGCCTGTAGTAGGGGAATTTTGACACATACATTGGTTAACTCATTCAAAGCATCAAAATTAGGTAGGGAGATTGAAAGTTTTTCTTTGACCAACCTTTCTGGAAAGGGAGGTATCAAAGGTACTAATGTTTTCCCTTTTTTACTGTGATTTTTTTACTGTGATTTTTCTATATTTAATTTTTTTGGAGTTTTCTCATTTTTTGTTTGTTCTTCTAAAATAATAGGAGATTCTTTTTGTAAAGTTTTTCCATATCTTAAGTTGATATTTTGAAGTGGGAGGATTGAGTAGGGGAGTGACATTCCATCATCAACATTATACATGGGTTTATCCATTTTATTATTCAGATTTGGGATTGGATGGGATGGAAATTCTATTAGCCGAGGTGGAGGATGATTGGATGGCAATTGAAGTTGTTGAGGTTGTTGGCCTAGTTGAGGAGCAATATTAGATTGTTGGAAAAATGGGGCTTGCTTCTACTGGTATTGGGGATATGCAGAAGGTTATTGATAGGGCTGTAAATAGGCCTGTTGATATGTCTGGTTACCATGAGTATAACCTCTCCAATTTGGAGCAGATTGGGCTAATTGAGGATACCAATTTTTCCAAGGCATGGGTGCACTCCATGAATTCTTAACAGGAGTTTGATAATTTGAATGAAACTACTGCATAGGATCTTGAGACATACCTAAAAATCGTGGCTGCCAAGGTCTTCGTTGTCCCATAAAATAAAGAGACTCCATGCTTTGATTCTCCTCCATTCGAGCTTCCTGCAATTCTTTCAATATGGGGCAATCATCAGTTTTGTGATTTGAAATACATAATCCACAAATTTGAACAATATTTAAAGGACATTCTTTTAGTGGGTGTTTCTTTCTACATTTAGGGAAAAATATAGATAGGGCTTGATCTTGTTGATCTTGTTGTTCTTATCTTTTCTTTGTATTTGATGTTTCAACCTAGGTTCCTAATGTACTCAATAGATCAGTCTTAAAATATTCTAACAATTTCCCAAGCTCAGCTCTGGAGATACCACTGGTTACAGATTTAGTTACTTTGGAAGCTACATCCCTTTTCCCATTTCTAGCCTTTCATCTTGAATACTTTTGACATAAGTCTTGTATCTCATCAAAGGGTATCTCATCAAAGGGTAAGTAGGAGATGTCACATTTACCCATAACATTCAAAATATCTAGATATTCTTCTCTTATTCCTTTTAAAAATATTGTCCGAATGATCTCAGGTGTCAAAGAATTGTATTTGGACTTCTGCAGGTTGTATGAGAATCTTTCTAGATACTCTTCCAAGCTTTCATATTCCTGTTGAGACATTCTGAAAATGTAATCTTTTAAATCCTTTGATATGCAATATGCCTGATATTTTCTAAGAAATATTTTCCTCATCTCATCCCAGTTAGTTATAGAATGCTCTCCTAATCCCATGAACCATTTCAAGGCAGCTACTTCAAGAGTAGCATGGAAAATACGAAGTTTGTGAGTGTCATCAGTATATCCATAAGTTCAACACAAGATATCAAACTTGAATAGGAAAGAATCTGGATCTTCAGAAGTCATGCCATAGAAATTTGGTAGGACAGATGGTGGAATATTCTTCATTTTTACCTCTTCCCCTAGGATGATGTTAGTGTCCAACATGGGGAATTTAAAGGTGGCTTCCTGATCTTCTTCTTTTCTTTCATCCCTCTCATGTATCCTCTCTTCTTCCCTATCATGTCTCCTCTCTTCTTCCCTTCTCTCTTGTCTTAGTTTATTTTCCATTTCTAACCTTCTCTCATACTCCCTTCTCTATTCTGTAGTTGGCCCTTTTGATGTTTCTTCCTCTGCCATTTTAAAAGTATCAACTGATCTAATGAATCCTTTTTTATCAGATAAATAAGTTCCTGTTACTTCTATTTTTGGGGGGGTTTTGATAAATCTTCCTTTCTCGTCTCTTTGTCTTAACATAAAACTAAAATCTACTCTATGTTTTTTTTGAATTTTTCTTTTTATCAAAGAACTAAAGTTCTTAAATCTGCTTCTAAAATGCCTCCCCGACAACGGCGCCAAATGTTGGGCTCCAATCCACTAGTGTAGATTAGACCTTGAGTTTATGTTAATTCAAAGTTTGTAGACTTAGAGGTATATCCTAAATATAGAGACTCAAAGCTAGACCTAATTGGAAATCTAGTTTACCTATGAAACAAACCTATTGAAAGCTAGAATCTTGTGACTTGAAATACAAAAACTCCCTTACAGAAGCAACTTCATTTGATCTCTGAGTTAAACAGCAATTCATATGTGAAATGTTCTCAAATAAAAAAACAAATTAAACCTAACCCTAAAATATAGATCACAATACTCTACCTATTATCTCAATATTGAAAGCAGTCAAACATTAATTTCCCTTACAGGAAGACATTCACAATGTATAATTATTCTCAATACTTCATCATTGAATAAGAAATGTACAGTTTTTTGATATTGAATAAGTAGTCTGAACCATTCCTACAGCATGTGAATGATTAAATAATAGATTTTATAACCTTTTTCAAACAATCCAACTCGTTCTGCAATGTATAAGTAGTTAAAGTGAAGAAATCAAATTCTACAGGAAATAAAACATACCATTGGCAACGATATGAAAAAATGTGTGCAGACTTGGCAAAGGGGGCCCTCCAATGCCTCATTTACACACACACACAAAAAATCATAGATATTTAAACTTCAATTACATTCACCATATCGAATTGGGCATACATAGTAATCAAATCCATAGTCTTGATTCCACGCTATACATTTATGATCCAGCAGGGTCTTTTTCATATGTAAGCTCAAATACTCATACAATATTTTAAATAACTAGAAATGCTACAAATTTGGAAGACTAATAATGACATGCAACCCTCGAGATCCTCCATCAAATCCATCAAAATAGACCAAATCAGAACTATCCTACTTTTATGCTAAGTGGTAGCAAAGGTGGTCATCTTTAACCGGCATTGACTCGACACCTGTGAGAACCCTGTCATCTATTCATTGGAAGTTTAACCATCCTTGGAAATCAGGGATCTTTCTCCCATCTCTCAATTTACACCTAGCTGGCCTGCAAGCATCCAACCTAGAGAAATTACGAGAAGTTAGCACATCCTGTAATTTTGAATAAAACCTTAATTTAAATGCCTTAAAAATCTCATAATTCAATTTGTTAAGAAGCAACAACATTTATACCTTTGACCAAAGTTTTGTGAATGAAATTAAGGTTGTATGACTCAGTATGAAGGTTTATGGAGGAAACTGGAAGGTATTTAGATGACAAAAATAGGTCAAAATGGAACCCAACACTTCTAAACATCTTTATTCCCAGAATTCTCCTAACAACAACTAAACAATTTAACTTTAACAAAAATAGTAATAATTGACATTTACATGCATCATCTTTGGATTCAAAATATTCCTTCATTAATTTGCTACATTACCAATTGATAGTGCATTTGGGAAACTTTCCTTCAAGACTTGACATACAACTTTCATCCACATGGATATGTCTAGGAGTCCTTTTTCATTAGATAATCAAGGTAGGGAAGGTGGACATGAGCTACGAATCCTAGAGCTTCTTTGTTGTGGTGCTTCATTCACATGTTGGTCCATATTGGGAGTGTGGTCGACATGGTTGTGGTATTCTTAGAGATATTGCACATTAATCATTTCTCCTACGTCCAATTCTTGATACTCAATGTCTCTCAATATACCTATGTCTTCAAGAGCTTCAGCATAGCTCATTGATGGATCATTGGTTGGAGACTGTGTTGATGTTGGAATTTTAGTTGGGTCGGTTGGATGCAACCACTTCATCTATAGTTCTAAACTAGAGGTTGTTCTATCATCAACTATGTTAGGATTGATTGCAGCATCATTGGAAATGTCTATACCATGTCTCGTTCTGTCCATTTCCAACATAGCCTTTTCTCTTACCTCATATTTCTTTTTCAATGGGCATATTCCTTCTAGTTTTTCTTACTCTATTATGCGAGTTTCCCATATCCAAAAGTTTCTTGATCAAAACTATGAGATCTACCCCTGCATAAGAAACAACAATTAAGGTATTAATTCCATTACACAAGAAACATGACGCATTCCAACATAATTAACTAAATTAGAGATATGTTAGTATGGTAATTATTGGCATTGATACATAAACACTGATTAAATGTTTCTCTTTATGTTCGAACTAAATTTTCATTTCTATACTTTATTTGAGACAAGTAAAGAGATTCAATTTTGTAGGTATTACATCTATAGGATTATGAATTCCTTGGTGTTCAAAAAGTAGTGGAATTCACAAGAAGATGAGTGAAAGATTCTTCATTTCTATCGCATTCGGATGAGATCGCATTACACATAATATGCCACATTAGTTGTGAGGGAAGACACAAGTTGGTGTTTGGATGTCTTGGGAATAAATTGAATAAATTATAGTCATTAAGTTACACTAACTAAAGAGAACAAATTGACTAATTACACAATGAGGAGGTTGCAAATCCCCCGAAGGAAGGAGAAATCATTAAGGTAGAGGCATCCTTGTCAAGCTCAATGGAATGTTATGATAAATGTAGCATGAAGAGTATAGCATGAACAAGTTGGTGAATTATTCAATATGGACCCTCCCCCATGATTTATTCCAAGTTTTTTATACAAATTGAAGAGTCTCAAGAGAGAGCCTCATCTATGCCATCCTTGTGGGATAAAAATATATTCGTTTGCAAATCATTATTGGTCTACATTGCATACTTCATCTTATATAGAGAATATGGACAACTTTGTGAACTATTCAATATGGACCCTCTAACATGATTGCTTCAAAGTTTTTTTTTCAAATTGAAGAGTCTCAAGAAATAAATTCATCTATGCCATCATTGCATGACATTAAAATATATTCATGTGCAAATAATTATTGGTCTACATTGCATACTTCATCTAGTATAGAGAATATGGAAAACTTGGTGAATTATTAAATATGGACCCTCTCCCATGATTAATTCAAAGGATTTTTTTCAAATTGAAGAGTCTCAAGAGGGAACTTCATTTATGCCATCATTGTGTGAAATAAAAATATATTCATGTGCAAATCATTATTAGTTAATATTGCATACTGCATCTTGTATGGAGAATATGAGGCTTGTTTAGATGTGAAGTTGGGAATTATTCTTGTGAAATTGATTGTTGTAAGAGGAGAATCGCTTTGCATTTTTAGGGTTTCCCTGGTTTTGAGAGTCATTTTTTTCTTCCCTCACTAGGAGGTTGGGGTTCCTCTCCCAAATTACTTCCCCTTTCTCCTCTGAAGGAGTTTTGCTTGCTCTCCATCATGAGCTTGGGCCGGTCTCATCTTCCATGAGTTTGTAGTCTTCCCTTGCACAGCGACCTGTTCTTGTGGCGGTGGCGGTGATCTTCTGAGGCAGTGTTCTTTGCAGACGATGGAATCTGTGTGGCGTTGGTGGATGTTTCGTTTTGGTGGTAAAGTGTTTTGAGGCTGAACCCATGTTTGTAGATTCTCCTTGGGTCACTTACTTGGTTCAGTGGTTGTTTTACCTGCGACGGCGATAGTCTCTGTGGTTGCATGCTTACCAGAAGTCTCTCTGGTGGTGCGGCTTCTTGCTTCCCAACATTCCTTCTTGTTTGGTGATGCAAGCCTCTCTTGCTACCTCTTTTTCGAGGAACCGACCTGCTTCAAGGGAAGTTTCTGTTGTCTTTTTTTTTTGCTTTTATGGTTCCATGAGTGTTATTTGCTCTGAATGTGAGATGATACATTGATTTTCTCTATAAATGCTACAACATGGATTTTACTAGATATTATGTCTGTCATTGTATGGGGTTTTTTCCTTATACCAATCCGTGAATGTAATTTTGTGCTGTAATGCAATTAAATTATGATATTTTTTCAAGGAAAAAAGAAGAAATTAATTGTTGTAGGCATATGATAAGACATAAATCAATGCAATGATCTCAAATCTTTTGAATGAAAACAATTATTTACAATTCACCATACCTATTCAAAATGATCTCTTCTGACAACTTGTAGTTTGAATATATCCACTAACTTCCAAGATCAGTGAAGGTGTTTGTTAGATTCCAAGAGTGACATTCTATCCAATAGATCAAAGAGTTTCCAATTGATGATTGAGTGTGACCCAAATTGCAAAGTTTAGGAGCACAGAATGTGCAAACAATGGTAGAAAACCTGTGAAAATTGGTAGCAAACTGGGGAAGGAAGATCTATGTTTTTTTATAACTAGCAATAGAAGCATGCACGCTGTTACGGAGAGAAATTCCTATGGCTTGGGGTACCACAACAGACAGATTGACTCTAGAAATCAATCCTTTCCAATATGCAATAGAAATTAAAAGTCTAACACTAAAGGATTTGACCTCCTACCTTATTCCAGGTGGTTGAAGTAGATCGCCTTTGAGCTTTCCAATCTTCATATTGAATTGATAGATTACTTCCTCAACAACAAGTAAACAATACAAGCATTCTATATATCATGGTGTTAGATCTATTCTAGCATATATAACCAATAATGTACAAGCATTTGACATAATCCCATTAATAAAATATTCATTCAAACACATATTATTGGATAGGAAAAGATATTTCTATTAATATAAATCGGAGATTACAAGATACAACCTATAACGGTGCATCTACGAACCAGAGAAACTAAATCCCCCACTTGGGCCTCCACCACCTCAATCCTCCATCTCTCGATAGAAAGCTCACAAGAAAAACGCAAGATTGGGAAGAACACACTAGTGCTCCAAGGGACAAAGGGATGCAGAATCAAGCATAAGTTCTGCAACAATGGACTATAGTTTCTTTTCTCTCAATTCTCTCTTATGCCTTCAATGTACCAAGGGGTTCCTTATATATCTTTTCCAAGGGGTAATGAAAGGTCGAATCTAAGCGATCTCAAGGCATAGGGAAGGCCAGGAGTCAAATGAGTCGGATCCATGTCAAGGAAAACTCCAAAAGGATTTGGATTATGCACAGATCCCGATGTACATGGTTTTAGAGGTCAAACCCACGTATATACGCGCTTATAGGTTTAAAAGTCACGTGTATCATTTTTCATATGTTTTTAGGGATGATTAAGGAAACATATAAGGACAAAAAATGGTCCATGGGGTCTAAGGAGATTGCAGCGAGATAGGGGAAGGCCATACAAAGTGTGATTCACCTGGAGTGGTGAAATTAGCTATAACACATGCATGTCTAGGAGTGCACACGCATGTATAGTAGATTGCATTTGCATCTATGCATACGCACATAAACACATGTGTGCACTACTACCTAAGATTTACAACATTAACTCACTAACGTTTATCCCTTTTAATGACTAACGTTCTTCAACAATGTCTTGGTATTCACACATGTACGAGTATTTTTACAATATAGTTTTCACCACTTCTTTCTTCTTAGGCACATGGGTATGTTTTTTCATCATTAATGTCTGTGATCTATGTGATCTCTATTCAAAGCAACATCACAAAATTTTAATAAAAAAATCAACATATTTTACTTTCAAATTGAATAATACTATTTACAATGAAAATTATTTTGACAATAAAATGAAAAATATTTAAAGCTAAAATAATAATGATAATAATAATTAGGGTTCCTCTCCCAAATTACTTCCCCTTTCTCCTCTGAAGGAGTTTTACTTGCTCTCCATCATGAGCTTGGGCCGGTCTCATCTTCCATGAGTTTGTAGTCTTCCCTTGCGCAGCGACCTGTTCTTGCGACGGTGGCGGTGATCTTCTGAGGCAATGTTCTTTGCAGACGATGGAATCTGTGTGGCATTGGTGGATGTTTGGTTTTGGCGATCAAGTGTTTTGAGGCTGAACCCATGTTTGTGGATTCTCCTTGGGTCACTTACCTGGTTCAGTGGTTGTTTTACCTACGATGGCAATAGTCTCTGTGGTTGCATGCTTACTAGAAGTCTCTCTAGTGGTGCAACTTCTTACTTCCCAACATTCCTTCTTGTTTGTTGATGCAAGCCTCTCCTGCTACCTCTTTTTCGAGGAACTGACCTGCTTCAAGGGAAGTTTTTGTTGTCTTTTTTTTTTTGCTTTTATGGTTCCATGAGTGTTATTTGCTCTCAATGTGATATGATACATTGATTTTCTCTATAAATGCTACAGCATGGATTTTACTAGATATTATGTCTGTCATTGTATGGGGTTTTTTCCTTATACCAATCTGCGAATGTAATTTTGTGCTGTAATGCAATTAAATTATGATATTTTTTCAAGCAAAAAAGAAGAAATTAATTGTTGTAGGCATATGATAAGACATAAATCAATGCAATGATCTCAAATCTTTTGAATGAAAACAATTATTTACAATTCACCATACCTATTCAAAATGATCTCTTCTGACAACTTGTAGTTTGAATATATCCACTAACTTCCAAGATCAGTGAAGGTGTTTGTTAGATTCCAAGAGTGACATTCTATCCAATAGATCAAAGAGTTTCCAATTGATGATTGAGTGTGACCCAAATTGCAAAGTTTACGAGCACAGAATGTGTAAACAATGGTAGAAAACCTGTGAAAATTGGTAGCAAACTGGGGAAGGAAGATCTATGTTTTTTTATAACTAGCAATAGAAGCATGCACGCTGTTACGGAGAGAAATTCCTATGGCTTGGGGTACCACAATAGACAGCTTGACTCAAGAAATCAATCCTTTCCAATATGCAATAGAAATTGAAAGTCTAACACTAAAGGATCTAACCTCCTACCTTATTCCAGACGGTTGAAGTAGATCGCCTTTGAGCTTTCCAATATTCATCTTGAATTGATAGATTACTTCCTCAACAACAAGTAAATAATACAAGCATTCTATATATCATGGGGTTAGATCTATTCTAGCATATATAACCAATAATGTACAAGCATTTGACATAATCCCATGGAAAAAATATTCATTCAAACACACATTATTGGATAGGAAAAGATATTTCTATTAATATAAATCAGAGATTACAAGATACAACCTATAACGGCGCATCTACGAACCAGAGAAACTGAATCCCCCACTTGGGCCTCCACCACCTCAATCCTCCATCTCTTGATAGAAAGCTCACAAGAAAAAGGAAAGCTTGGGAAGAACACACTAGTGCTCCAAGGGACAAAAGGATGCAGAATCAAGCATAAGTTCCAGCAACAATGGACTATAGTTTCTTTGCTCTCAATTCTCTCTTATGCATTCAATGTACCAAGGGGTTCCTTATATAGCTTTTCCAAGGGGTAATGAAAGGTCGAATCTAAGTGATCTCAAGGCATAGGGAAGGCCAGGAGTCAAATGAGTCGGATCCATGTCAAGGAAAACTCCAAAAGGATTTGGATTATGCACACATCCCTATGTACACGGTTTTAGAGGTCAAACCCACGTATATACGCGCTTATAGGTTTAAAAGTCACGTGTATCATTTTTCATATATTTTTAGGGATGATCAAGGAAATATATAAGGACAAAAAATGATCCATGGGGTCTAAGGAGTTTGCAGTGGGACAGGGGAAGGCCATACAAAGTGTGATTCACCTGGAGTGGTGAAATCAGCTATAACACATGCATGTCTAGGAGTGCACATGCATGTATAGGAGAATGCATGTGCATCTATGCATCCGCACATAAACACATGTGTGCACTACTACCTAAGATTTACAACATTAACTCACTAATGTTTATCCCTTTTAATGACTAACGTTCTTCAACAATGTCTTGGTATTCACACATGTATGAGTATTTTTACAATATAGTCTTCACCACTTCTTTCTTCTTAGGCACATGGGTATGTTTTTTCATGATTAATGTCTGTGATCTATGTGATCTCTATTCAAAGCAACATATTTCACAAAATTTTAATAAAAAAATCAACATATTTTACTTTCAAATTGAATAATACTATTTACAATGAAAATTATTTTGACAATAAAATGAAAAATATTTAAAGCTAAAATAATAATGATAATAATAATTAGTATTATTATTATATATGTTCTTAATGTCCATAATGTTTATTTTAAAAATAAAAAAAACTTCTTTTAAAAAGGAGTTTCCTATGTCTTTTGTCGTTATGGGAAAGGATGGGTGGCATGTTCTATGTGTGTGTGTGTGTGTGTGTGTGTGTGTGTGAGAGAGAGAGAGAGAGAGAGAGAGAGAGAGAGATTAGAGAGATGGACAGTGGGGGATCATAGAGAAATATCATTAAGGCCTTATATGAGAAACACCACTTCTAGGGCTCAATCACCATGAGCAACCTCTCTGATGTGTAAGACATCATGATATTGTTGAACGTTCTAATGTGTATGAGCCTTCAACAAGTCCTTTAACCAACACATGATCCCCTTGTATGAGTTCTTTGTAGGTCTTTAAATGGGATATGGGTGTCATGAGTAGGTTTTTATGAACTACAGAGATGATAGAGAGTGAATTGGCAGAGGATGGTTACAGAAAGGGGGGCGAAGGTGAGAGAGAGAGAGACAGAGTTAGGATGATGTGTTCTTTATGTGTGTGTGTGTGTGTGAAAGAGAGAGAGAGAGAGATGATGGTTAAGGAGAGAGTTGGGAAAGGAGGGTTAAAGAGAGAAGTGGTGGTAGGTTAAGGAGAGAGAGAGAGATATAATTTGTGTGTGCGTGAGAGATAGATATTGTGAGAGAGAGAGAGAGAGAGAGAGAGAGAGAGAGAGAGACTGTGTGTCTATGTGTGAGAGAGACAGAGGGACTATGGTCAAAATTCATATCCTTTCTAAAAGACATACAATGGATTCTCTCACCCTCTCAATGGTGGCTTGAGGTACAAGATGGTTTAACATTGTGGGAAAGGTAGGGTGACATGTTTTGTGTGTGTGTGACAGAATGAGAGAGAGAGAGGTGGCTCATCATTATATTCATCATGATCATTGTTCATCATCATTGTCATGGTCATCATCATCATCATTATCATCATCAACTTCATGGTCATCATCATCGTCATCATCGTCATCATCATCATCTTCATCGTCATCATCATAATCATCATCATCATCATTACCATCATCATATTCATCATCAACATCATCATCGTAATCATCATCATCATCATCATCATCATCATCAAAATCATCATCGTCATAGTCACTATGATCATCATCGTCGTCTTTGTCGTTATCATCATCATCATCATCCTCATCATCATAGTCATTATCATCATCATCATCATCATAGTCATCATCCTCATCCTCATCCTCATCATACTCATTATTATCATCTTCATCATCCTCATCCTCATCATCATCATCATCATCGTCATCATCATCCTCATCATCATCCTCATCATCATCTTCATAGTCATCATCCTCATCACCATCATCATTGTTCATCATCATTGTCAAGGCCATCATCATCATCATCATCATCATGGTCATCATCATCATCATCATTGTTGGTAATAACTCCCGATTGATCTTTATTCCAATGCAAATGCCTATATTTATACAAATCACATGGTGGTTGGGTTTCACCTTCTGCTCAGCCTATTTGGCTTCCTACTATTTATTTATTTATTTACATTATATAACCCTAACGGATTATATTCTAACAATCCCCCTCTTAATCCGAAGGGGTGTTCATAAGTCCGAGCATGTTTCTGAACCTTTCAAAATTTTCTCGTCCAAGCGCTTTGGTGAATATGTCTGCAACTTGATCATTTGTGGAACAATGTCGAAGATGGACTGTCTTGGCTTCTACATGATGTCAAATCAAATGATACTTTGTGTTGATGTGTTTGGTTCGATCATGGAATCTAGGATTCTTAGCCAGCTTGATTGCAGAGGTATTGTCGACCAGTAATGGAGTGGAGTTCTCTTGTTTTTCTTGCAAATCTTCAAGTATCTTCCTGAGCCATACTATTTCTTTCGTTGCTTCAGCTGCAGCCACATATTCTGCTTCTGTTGTTGAATCTATCGGAACTGATTTTTTGTGTGATCTCCATGAGACATCTGCTGATCCAAGACTCATAGTGTATCCAGAAGTTGATACTCCTATCTCCTTATCGCCATCAAAATCTGAGTCTGAGTACCCAATAAGTTTGAAGTCATCCACTTTAGAGTACTTGAGTCCAACGTCTTGAGTCCCCTTCAAGTATCTTAGAACTCTTTTTGCAGCTAACCAGTGTCCTTCACAAGGTTTATGCATGAACCTTGAAAGTATGCCAACAACATAAGAAATATCTGGTCTAGTTGTTGTAAGGTAGATAAAACTTCCTACCAGTTGTCAATACTTGGTCGCATCCTCAAATTCTTTTCCTTAGCTTGATGTGAGCTTCATTTTTTGTTCCATTGGAGTAGATATAGGGTTGCATTCTGTCATGCAAAATTTGTTTAGTAGTTCTCCAACATATTTTTTCTG
>LPNX011102803.1:0-14174 GCA_001517045.1 Pseudotsuga menziesii
TAAAATCAATGTACTTGCATGTGCTTGGAGTGAATGTTTTGCAATTGCCTCTTAGTACGTTTTAAGTTAATGTGAGGTGTGAGTTGATTAAAATTAGGCGAAGGGGTGGACTCCAGATATACTCGAGAGTACTTGGAGTATGTCCAAATCTAAACCTTAATGGCTACCCTCAAGGAATATGTGGGCTGAATGGAGTCTCTGGGGCTATTTTTCATAACGCACCTGTTAGGGTGTGACAGAGATTGGCGCCCTGAGGTCACTTTTCAGAAGTTCCCGCTTCCTTTGGGTATTTTGCCACGTAATGGTTTGATATAGGTGTTGGATTTTCACCGATGGTTTGTAAATTTGGGAGAGTGAGTCCTAATTATTCTAGTCACTCAAATTCTTTTGATACAGCTTGACTGATCAGACGAACCGCAGCCAAGTGCAGAGCATACACACCGGAGTCTTATCAATTTTAGTAAATTTTAAAATGGGTGTTCTTGTTAAAAAGACAACCCTCCAGGAACCTCTTTTGTTCCAAGTGGATCTCAATCGGGGAATCAAGGAGGGGTTAATTTTATAATAGCTAAAGAAACAAATGACGAAAAGGAAAACACAGATACACAATTGCGGTTTTCTAATTAGTCCTACCACGCATCTCTTTCCCCTTTCGGGTCAATCGGGAAGTCATGGGGTAAGTATTAAGATTACTTTGAAATATCAAATATGGAATATGAAATTGATAATGAATCAAAGTATACTACCTTGCAGATTAGAGCTACACTAGTTTGAAAAGATATGAACAAAAATTTAAAAATTGACACCGACGCAAATCCCCCCAAGGGGGATGGTGAATAGGCTCAAAAGAGCCTATTCGAAAGGACCTTTTACTTTTATTAGCAGCGATTTACAATATCAGAAAATTAAATCGATTCACTTTGGTCCTTGTTATCTAGGATCCAAAGGCTTACAACAAGCTTGTAACAAGCTAGAATTAAACAAGGTGGTGGGGGAAGCTTCCGGGAAGCTCCGATTCGTCCAAGAGTTGGAATTTTGGCAGAGTCTCCTTTTATTTTTTGTTGGACCTGCTAAAAAATAGAGAGCAATCAAAATCAAATGTTTCCAAACACACTTTGAAAGTGTTTTGGGTTACTACACTAGTTACCGAAAAAAAACTTAAGTAAAATTTTGTTAAGTTGGGGTAATCTAGTTTTGCATGAAGGAACCAAGGAAAGCAAGATTTCCTTGGGATCTTGGCTTTCTTTTTGGTCAGCCAATGAGATGTTCACTTTTACTATGGAATATGAAACTTTAAAGTACATAAAAGGAAACTACCTTAAAAGCAAGCTACGGATTTTCATCAAAATGCTTGCAAAAAGAGGATAATTTCAGCTAGATCTCTTAAAATACAACTTTATATGCAAAACGAAACTAAAATCTAAAATTAATAAAGCATATTACTATCTATATCTATATGTAATTTTCTTAATGAGACAGATCTAAGTAATAAGACTCTTTGAAAGTAACCAATTTGAAGAGAAATTAAGATTTTGAAGGAGGAAGAGAGAGAAAGAGTGTTTGAAGCCTTGAAGATCCACAATGGAGATTTCAGGTGGAATGTCAAGGGACTATGCCTTTGGAAGGTTTTGGAGAGAGTGAAGAATCAAAATAGATCAGCATCCTCTCCAATCTAGGAACCTGCAGCTCAGCTGAAATAAAAAAACTTGTCGAAAAACTTGTGAGATCCGATTAGTACATACATAGAGATTAAGAATAACATGCATATAAGATTATAGAACATGTTGAATCTAGATCTCTAAACATGCATCAAAGGAAAGAGATGGCCAATAAACTTATTGAAAAGTACCTTTCCTATGAAGATTATAATAAGCTTATTATCAATCTTAACAATGGATCTACAGGCAATTAGCAAATCATGAACACAGATACAGGTTACCTCAGTAAAACAATGGCAATGATCATCCACACATACAATGGCACAACACCGTCTTGCCTCCAAATCTTCTCTTTATTTCAAATGAACAATAACAATAGTACAATAGCAACACCACCTCAATCCCAATTCTAACTAGCTTGGAAGAGGCTGTTGTGCTTGGATATATACAAAAAATAGGACATCCAGCCCAGGGGGGCGCAATTCCCAAGGAATCAGATCAAATCAGCTAATGGAGAGTCAATCAATGCAGATCTGAAGCTGAACTGAGCCTACTTATCAACTGGGGGCCTGATTGAGCTGACACATCAACCCATAAACTGACACATCAGTCCACAGAGCATCCAGGAGAGTCCACACGTGTGGAGGAGAGAGAGAGGGCGCAATTCCTCATGAAGACAACTGAAGATCAACTCTGGATCTGATTTGATCACCTGCTTTAGTCAAGTATTTGTTAGATCCAGTCAATCTGGTTCAGATCTGACTAATTTCAATCAAATTAGCTGAGAATCCACTGATTTATGATTTTGGATTTGCTCCATTATTCATCAATTTATTAATTAAAATAATCAATAATTGATTTTTGGGGCTTTTTGACCTGAGTGATGGAAAATCACTCAAAACTAGGAAATAGTGGGTCCATGGGTTTACATGGTGCTCTTAGCTTGAAAATGAGCACCTACATGACTGAAACTAAATATTTGGCCCACTTTTATTACAAAATCAATTTTTCCAATTAAACTATTAAAAAATAGCCTAAGTTTTGGAATAATTAAATTTTAATAAAAAACACTGAAAACACTAAAAAATTGAAAAAACCTAGGGGGACTTAGACATGTTCATATGACTCGACCATGATGTCTAGCATGCTTATACATTGACACATAGACTCTAATAACTTCAATAGGCCTAAATGCCAAGCCAACCACCCCAACTTTGGAGGTATGGAGTGAAAAACTCAGAAATTATCAGTCGTTTATTTAACAACCAATAATAACCAAGGGAAAAAACACCCTGGGCTGATCGGATTGACAAATAAAGTCTAAGAGACTGAGTCTTTTACAGACACTATCATGCTAGAACATTTATTACAATTATCCCATGGGGTATGAGCATGTGATATAGTACAACAAGCACTTCCCAGAAGTACTTCCAAAGGTCTTTTGAAGTCTGAACAAGTTATCCTTGTCTGGTTTCACCAGGCTCACTTGATAAAAAACCGCTAAGTACAACTTAGGTGGTAACAGTTCCCACTCCAAGCTTTGAAAGGAGTAACTCCATAAAGATTCTTGTGTGGCACCCTATTCTAGATGTAGGATGAACAGTTTATATCTTTAGCCCAAAAATTTGGTGGCAAAGTCTTAGACTCCAACATACAAGTATCCATCTCCTTGAGGCTTCTATTCTTCCTCTCAGCCACACCATTCTACTGAGGTGTGTAGGGAATAGAGTGTTGCATCTGGATATCTCCATCGTCAAAATAATTAATGAAATCAGACTTGAGATATTCCCCACCATTATCATATCTGAGGATCTTGAGTCTCCTCCTAGACTGGTTCTCAACCCAGGCCTTGAAAGCCTTGAAGTGGTAAAAAACTCCAGTCTTGAGTTTAAGGAAGTAAACCCAACAGTGCCTGGAAAAGTCATCTATGAAGGTAAAGACATACTTGGCTTGACTCATGGACATATGAGAAAAGGGAACATCAATGTCACTGTGAATGAGCTCAAGAGGTGTTGAGGTTCTCTTATGACTGACTCTCTCATACTTATGCTCTGGATGTTTTCCTACAATGAAACCTTGACAAACTCCTTTGGAAAATTTTATTTTTGGTAATCCTGAAACAATATCTTTATCACACAAATATCAAAGGTATTTATAGTTTATATGACCAAACCTCTCATGCCAAATTTTTCTTGCTTCATTGGCATGTGTGAGGAGAGTAGAGGGGTTAGAGAAAGGCATGGAGTGTGAGAACCTATAAACTCTAGAAATATGATCCACAAAAACTTTATCAATGACTCTACCATTTGCAATATAAGATATTTCAACTTCATCCGGAGAGGAAACAACCTTCTTAGGAGACCCAATGTGGATCATTTGGTATACTGACAAGGGATTAGTAGCAAGACCTTGTAGATACAAAAAATTAGTGAAGGAACCATGGTCAAAATCAATGCTACCTTTACCCTTGCTTTCAGTTTCTGAGTTATATCCCAGCAAAATATTAGGACCCTTCATATCATCCAGACACGCAAAGGATTATTTTGTTGAAACCATGTGCCTAGAAGCTCCAGAATCGATGATAAAGGAAGGACATATTACAGTGCTTGCAACCAAGGCATGTACTTTCTCTTGGTCTTCGAAACTTGATCCTCCTTCCTTCTTGCTTGCACCAAGGAGGTAGATGTTTTTCTTCTCCAGAAGTAGAGTTAGCATATCTATCTACTTCTTCATGCAATATCTCTAAGGACGAAAGCCCTTACCATAGTATGCGCACCTGCTTCCTTCTGCTTTACCTTTCTTCTTCTGAAAGTTCTTCTTCTTGGAGTTTGAGAACTCCTCTCGAGACTTGGACTTGTATCCTTTTTTATCTGGAGGATTCTTAGCCTTCTTCTTGTCCTTGCAATTCACCTTGGAATCTCCAACAACCAAAGCTTGATCTTTGGAAGGTTTGATGGTGCCCATGAAGACCAATTTTTCTTTCTCCTAAGTCAAGGATTCCATGAAATATGCCAGTGAAGGATCTTCCAATTTTGAGTTGTCAACTTAGACGCATAGAAGGTCGAAACAAATACTGAATAATCAAGACCAAGCTTCGAAAGTATGGCCAAGATTAGTCATTCATCTTCCTTATCAATACCACACTGTTTTAGCTGCAAAACCAGTGACTTGAATTTTGAGAAGTAGACCTGCAAGGTTTTGAATTTTCTTGGAATCAATGCTATCAGCTCATTCTCTAGTTGATAACCTCTCATCTTATATGTCTTCCCAAATAAATCTTGAATTTTCTCTCATACTTCATTCGATGATGTAATACCATCAAGATGAAATAGAAGGTCTCTGGAAATAATGAGACATAAGAGACCATACGCCTCATCTCTCTTATTATTCCATTTGATATTCTCTACTACTTCATTAGGATCAACTTCAGTTTCCATGGTCACTCTGAAGAGGCATTTTCTCCTCATCAATATCTCTATCCTTACCTTCCATTCGAAATAGTTGAATGGAGTCAAGATGATTGATTGAGATTGATCCATTCTTTCATTGCGCCCTTTGACCAGACAGTCTGTGCTCCCAGTGAGTGATGTCAATATTGCAAAATAAAATTGAAGAGGAGAAAAATCGAGCTACTATGGCTCTAATACCATGTGGAAATTAATCCCAAGCTTAGAACATTTGAACTCACAAAATTGCCTGAAAATATGCAAGAAACACTTAAGAAGGAGACCAGATATGTGATAATCCACAAACTGTTGATGATATTAATTTACACCAGCCACCATTAAATATATGTAGGCTTCTCATACAATATATACTCCAAGGATTCGAAACCTTTAGGAGTATTTTCGAATCAATACAAAAGCAGGCTTACTAAACTAGTCAAAATCCCCCGTAGGTGGATAAATCACTTTCCAAATTAGTCAAGAGGATCACAAATTTTCTGAATGAGTATGTACATCTCATAAGTGATGGAAATTTTACTTTATCATTCTTTTATATGAGGAAAATAAGGGAGGTGAGTTGGTGCAATAAACAAGGTAGTCTACCTTAAAACTAGCTTTAGATTTTTCCTTAAAATTGTAGAAAAGCTAGAAAGACTGAAAAAGCAGTAATGCACAGTTTCCATTCTGGGAAGTCTTTTGGATTGGAAGAATCTTATCCACAATATTTATAACTCTCTCCATGAGGTATTTTTGGCAAGTTTTACCTCAAAAATGGGTTTGGGTGTAAACTAGCTAGTGTAGTACCTAGGAATTAACAAAAATAGGTTAATTATTTTATCCTAAGTTTTGGGATGGGTTTTGATTATTCCAACATCATGCTTCCTTCATGCCATCCTATGTTATATGATTATAAGTTCAAATTCTATTAGAATTATCATAAAGAAAGGAATATGTATGTCATGAACACAAGCACTAATATTTAAAGTTATTAACCACTGATAACACAATTGTATTGTTAATTATAATGAATTTTAAAATTTAGATAATAGAATTTTACAATTGTTGGGGTCTCCATTGCTACGAAGAGAATATGTAAAGTGCACTTGTCAAATTCTTGATTGGTTGATACTAAATCTAAGGGATATAAAAAATGTATGACCACTAGTTGGGACGAGATATATGCAACCCAAGGGAGAGCCATGTACCAATTTAACACTTTATCCCATACATTGCCAAATTGAGGCCATGCACCTGAATGACATGTTCAAACAATGCAATGAAACTTACAGGAAGCAACATGACCACATTGAAGCCATGCAAAAAATTTGAGTGATCACATAGAAATGTGGTTCCACCATCTTTATGTGAGGTTGCCACTGAATCTAAAGCAACATGTTCAATCCTAGGATAATTATTGTAGCATGTTTCAACTAAATCAATGGATCTGGAATACAATCAATGACTTTATTTATTAGATCCATCTCTATGGTTTCTCCTCTTCTTCAATATTTATTTTTTAATGTCTCCAAAACTCTTGATATTATAGGTTTATCATAGATATATATCATCCCTTCTTGATCTATTATTAGATCAAAATTTGGTCTTCTATTATGAGTTTATGAACACCAATAATATAAGAGGATTTTATTCCCCTATGCTAAATATAGTAATGGAGCTTGTTAAACCATTGAAACATAAGGCATAAATCCTAAGGTATCTTTCACAAACCATATAAATAAAATCATTTAATTTTGTAAGGTTTCTCAAGGTGAAGGATAAATGAAATCACTAAATGGTTTTAATTCATCTGAAATTGAAAGCCTTGAATCCCTCTTGACAACGCTTTCCCCTTTGTTTCCTTTAGTATCAACTGAACTTGTACTTTATGAGCAAAGTAATCAGGAAGTTCATGAATTTTACCAAGATTCAACCCCAAATGGTTGCATCCCTTCAAAGGTGAGCTTGTTAACAACTTAGGAATGACTTTTCTCAAATTTAAATGGGGTTGGTTAATTGTCTTCCTTGTGGGAATCCATTAATACATAAATTTGGGATGAGTTTTGATTTCTTCATAACTTTGATTAGGATGCCAAAAACCTAATGGGGATTTTCTTTGTTCTATAGAAGTCGAAACAACTGAAAAAATGTCAAAATACCAAGACAAAAACTTGACCGTGTTTTTGACACCCAAGAATTCCATTATAAAAACGCACACAAAAAAATCCTTTCCCTAGCCAGTGCAATCTTTTTCTTAAAAAAAATCTTTCGATGGTTAGAGAAAATTCCATTTGTAAGGAAAGTTGTTGAGCAATGTAAAATATTTTTACTAAGCAAAGGAAACTTCTTTTTTTAGCAAATCCAATTTCCTTTAAGGGGAAAATGAATTTTTATTCCAAACAAAGGAATAATTTTCTGTTAGAAGGAAAATTTTGTTGCAATTTGTAGAAAGTATTTTGAGGTGTATTTGATCACAATATTTATCACATACACGAATTTGTAGGTCAGTAAACTCTACTAAGAGAAATTATATAGGGTTTCCATGGTTTGATATCATAGTTGTTTGAGCATTCAATTCCCAACATAGAAGCTAAATATAGTGTGATATGTAAATAATACCTCAAGTTTCTAAGTACACTAAATATTATTGCACTTGTCTATCTAATTCCAATGAAAAAGGATTGTAACTATTATCACGATTACAAGAGGTTGGGATCATCAACTAATAATCATTGCATGTCAAATTCCAAACCACAATGATTTTCTTATTTGCAATGCTTGAAACTCTAGTAATTCATTGTAATATCTAGAATTTCTAGCTGACACTTATTAGATTTGTGTTTGGGACCTAATAAATATCAATTGTTTCTAGCAAGGTGGAGGAACAAGGAAAGACCACATTGTGATATTACATAAAGAAATTGACTAGGGGATATGCATGCCTAGAGCACAAAGATTTGAAATCAAACAATTAAAGGTCATGTGTGAAGCAGGTAATGACCATGAACTCTGGTCCTAAGGCCATGCATGTATGTTAGAATTTTATCATCTTGCAAGTAGGTCATTGGAATTTCTATGTACAAATCTATTTATTATGTATTACATAATAGTGATTTTTAATGTGTAGCAAGAGTTACATCAATGGAATCATACAACTGTTCAATCTCAAATTTCCATGAAACTATAAACCATATGAAGACATAAAAAAACACCAAACTCTTTCTTGTACTTGCAAATGTTGTAAATTATTTTGAGTGAGGAAGTCCTACCAATTACCTACGATATTTTGCTATCCATGTCTGTATCTAGGATGTACTCCTCAAGAGAGGAATCTGGAAGGTAGGAATATTAGGGAGGAAGATTAGGAGGGAACATTGCAGTTGTGGTGGTATGAGGAAGGTGGCGAGTGGTGGGCAGTGGAAGATCATTGCGATGGTACATAAAAAGAAAATGAAATGAACATTAAATTTTTGAAACTAATGTTGATATGCCAAGAGAAAATCTTAGCATTAATCCAAGCGAAACAAATGCAATAAAAAAACTTAGGACATTATGCTTGTGAAAATATGTATCCCTTGAAAAGAGGACAAATAAGAGCTCAATTTCATTCATTGGTTGATAAATGAGTATGTTGGTAAACTTGGTTTAACAAAGTATTCACTTTGATTTTTAATAAAAAAATTTGGATACAAATTCTAATTTGTGTGTTATTTAACAGAAAAAAGGACATCCCAATTACTAGAATCCCTTCCAACCTGAAGGTAGAGACTATTAAGAAATTATAATTTATGAATGTTGAATACACTTAAAAACCCAAGTGGTGAATATTAACAACTTTGAGATGTTGTGCATAATACTCCTGGAAAGAGTTTATAGAAGATGTTTTTCATGACCTAAATCTAAAATATTTACTTATGAAAATATTCAAAAGGTTGGTTATTTGGCATGACTTAATATCCCTTTTATCTCTAATAATTCCCCATCTAAAAAAAGTTAATCCTTTGACATGACTTGATCTCCCTTTTATCTCTAATAATTCTCCTTTGCACCCATAATTTGATACTATAAATAATCATATATCACTTTATTCCCATATGTGATGGGAATTAAAGGGGATCATAGATATATCTTTTTAAGCTAGATTGTTCCCAGGTTGAGCTAGCTCCAATGTTAGATGGAAGAATTATTTTCCCACAAGTACGATGTTCCCACTAGGTTTGTATGAGGCTCATTTATATTTACAATCTCTGGACATCTCTTCGAGAAGTGAATGCCCTCATAATTGGCTCCCACCCTCAACCCCTCCCATGAGATTTGGACCAAAAACCTAATCAGGACTAAACCTCACAAAAACCAATTGAACAAAACATCACGGGTAAAGGTGACCATACATTATGTGATCAGAACTAAAGGGACAATATGTGGCCAATAGATTATCTTACAAATTGATATTAGTAACATGTCCAACGATTAAATTTTATGGAGTACTTCCAAGAGGGAATTTCAATCAAGTTTAGTTAAGATGTATTAATTCTAAGTATATGATAAATAAATAATTATCATAGAAGCCCTCAAAATTGAGAAACACCCATATAATTTTAATCATGAGGAAGGCTATAAACTTAATTACACTTTGAACTCAATTATCCACCATCTTAATTAGTTCCCTCCTCTTTCTCTCTAATGTACTTTCTTCCCTTAGTTTGTCCATGGTTCCCCTCTTTGTCCCTTAACTCATGTACCTCCATTTTTCTTCCATTCATTTCCATGCCTTTATTCGATCCTCTTTTTATTAATTAATTTATTATTTAATGGTTTTATTGTCATTTTCTGAACAATTTTAATTTGTATTTATTTGATAATTAATTTCCCCATTTATTGATGATGGTGATGGTAGTTAGCATTGACTTTAGACCAATTTTGGTCTATCAAACGTTAAGAAAGAAAATTAAGGAATTACTTGGTTTGCATTAGAGTTTTATTTGTGTGCTAAAAAATGTAGGAGAGGAGCATTCCAAAATTACTATAATTTTGATGAGATAGATGGTTATGCATGTTCATATTGTAACAAAAAAATTGAAATTGAGATCTTATGTGGGTCTATGCATGGAAATCTAATAGGAAATGCTTTCCATCCTCAACACTGATAGTCTCACAAATATGATAGATCCTTTTAGCCCTTGGGGTTTTAGGAAAGGTCCAACACCTTGTTTTACTATGCAGCTCATGAGAGTTCGTTCTTATTTTAGTAATGTGGATCTTCTTCTTTACACTAGTTAAAACAAAGGGATAATTTTGATCTTCAAGATTAGGGTTAATGACCTCCTTGTAATATCTTAATTTTCTTTTATCCTCTAAAGTTTCATCACACAATAGATTTTATTTGAACTTCAAAGTAATAATATTTTTAATATAATCTATAATGTGCAAAGTGTCAATTTCATCAATTCCCCACATCTTTAGCCAAGACATGGAATCTTTATGACAACCTCACTTCAGCCTTAGGTTGTTTTGATTGGCATTTAAAGCAATTTTTGAAAGTCTATGGTCTCCCAAGTTATTTAAAATTTTCTTGTACATTAGATACCTAGTCATAGTTGTTTTCTCAATGGGGAAAAGGCCCACATAAATAAGGAGAATATGATATGGTGTATTGGTTTTAATTTGAATATTATAAGTTATAAAATGCTTCTGGATTTTGCTAATCTTTCTCCAAGATTCTCCTATATTACAATTGATAAAAACTATCATTTTATTATTATTTTTAATATAACCATTTATTAAACATTTAATAAAACTTTAATGTATATCTCTATTAAATCATTATCTTAAAACCTTATTTTTGAAATATTACTTATATTCATATGAAAAATTCACAATGACTAACTTATCTTCTACGGATCACTCTTTTACTCTCCATCCTTATCTTAAATCCCTAGCTGACTCTTTTACTCTCCATCCTTATCTTAATTCCCTATTTTTAAAACCTTACTTATATTTGCACTTGAACCATAGTTTCTCCATGGGCTAATTCACAATGACTAACTTTTTCTTTTCCAACGTCACAATTCATTACTTGAAATGAACCACAATGTTCATGGGCCTTCAAGGCTATTACAAAATTACATTTTGTCAAAATAGACTCATCCTCACAATTCATTTCACAATTCATTACTTGAAATGAACCACAATGTTCATGGGCCTTTAAGGCTATTACAAAATTACATTTTGTCAAAATAGACTCATCCTATGTTGTAGACTGTCACAAAAAAATGTGGTGTCTCTCATCTTAGAATGTAAATAGACTATCATTGAAAAATAAATATGTTACATACATCATATTCTAGACAATATATTATCTTAGTATCATTCATAAAAAAACTCATAACGGTATATGGTCATTAGATACAAAAAGTATGTCATATTTTTTATTGACCAATGCCATGGAGAATGTTACCCTAGGTGCGGTCTAAGGTCATGCTCAATGAGTGATTCATTGGTGTTCTCCCATAATTTCAACATACCTTAATCCACCTAAAGCCCGAGCTTGGACAACTGGACAACATCATTGTTCCTTTCTCTATGTATATGATGGAAATGTATATACTGAAAATTTTCATCCATTCTAATCAGCTCTTCATATAAAGAAATCAAAATAATGTTCTTTGGAGATATCTTAAGGCACATCCAGTTTATCACCAACTTGGAATCACCAAAAACTTGCTGTTTATGTATCCCCTTGAAAGAGCCAAGATAAATATTAACTTCAAAGCCATCATTTCTGCAAAATTGTTTGTACACCTACCGAGACCTACAACTATAAGAAACATTATCTTCTATTAGAAACATTATCATGTACAATGACTAAATTATCTTTTACATTCCTCCCAACCGCCCAAGCTACATCCAATGGACATATTCATGAAATCATTATGAGTTAAATAAACAAATTTTTTATGTATTATAATAGACAATTTATTATAACATATTTATTTACAATAAATCAACACCATAAATCATGGTTTTGTAACTTTAATATAAAATCTTTAATATGAAATCTTATTTGAGAAAATATTAAGTTCTCTTAAAGACCCACTATACAATGGGAGGTGTGATAAATATAAACAACTTAAAAATTCTAAAATTTGAAAAAAGGAAGATATAATTGTTTATAATAAAAAAGTTGTTAATAAATGAAGAAGTTTTTTTAAAGACACGGAGTTTGAGGTTAAGTAACTTGTAAAAAGGAAAGTTAAATATATGGTATATATTCTAAAGATTGGAAGGGCTGTCCTCATTCCTCATATTCACAAGCTTTTAAATTAGGAGTCTAGTAAAGTTCTTTAAATCGAGGACTCAAAATATCATTGTTTCTATTTTTAAAAGCTGGGATAATACTACATTAGATCTTAATTTCAAAATATTTGTTATAATACCAACTTTCTTAACCATTTCAGTCATCCAAACTATGAGTTTTTAGGAATGGTTTTCTTAAAAAAATTTGAGTTAAAAATAGAATTAAAAAAAAACAAATTAGTTTCAATAGACATTAATAATCATTATTATGATTAATTAATTTTTTTTAAAATAAACCATTTTTTACCATATAATTTAGAATTTAACCCATTTTTATAAATAAATAAAAAATAATTAATATTTCTAAAAATTTAAATTTTTAATTATATAATTTTAAGAACTCAAAAAAATAATTTGAATAGTATAGGATTTTAATAAATGAGTTGAATTTTCAACCTGGGATTTATTTTTGAGTGTCATATACTCCATGTTGTTAGTTTGATAAAAAAAAAAAACTGAGTTGCTTAATTAATACATTTTTATCTTTTACTGATAAATATTTACTTTTTCAGTCACGATTTCATTAGTTTTAGTAGTATATAGTTGAAAACATATAATAATCGAAAAGCTTAATTAGATTTTTTTTTAAATGAAATTAGAAAACCTTAGAAAGTCAAAAGTACTTCAATAAAATACACATAAATGATAGTATAAGAATTTATAAAAGTACTTCAATAAAAATACACATAAATGGTTATGATACTTTTACCAAAAAACTTACAGAGGATTGGTCAGCTAAGCCATATAACAAGTTCCTTCTAAATCAGTTATTTGAGGTTAAAAAGAATGAAAATGAGACTATTCAAGAATTCAATATAAGATTTGATAAGCTTGTCTCAAGCATTCCTCAATATCTACAACCAACCACTCAAGTTATCCTAATACTTTATTTAAACGCCTTTGAAGGATGGTTTGGTCTAAATCTTAAAGAGAAGAGCCCAAATGACCTTAAGACCACTCAGACCTGGGCAAAGAAAGAAGAAGCTCACTTAGCATCTATGGGGAAGAAAAAAAATTTAGATGTTTACGCTACTTCATCTTCCTGTAGTGATCCAAAAACCAGAAGAGCCAAGGATCCTGTTATAGAGGAAAAACCCACGTTAGAGGGAATGTTTGAAATGATGAAAAGCCTCACCTTGTTCACAAAATACATAGCACAAACTAGGGATCATGAAAGAAATAGAAATGCCTACGGCCCCAGACCATAGTGGAACAACCAAAGAGGGTCTGTGGATGAAAATAGACAAAAACCTAGAAGAAACAGGCAGCTGAGGGTAGGAATGTGAACATATGTGAGGCACCTAAAGAAGATCCCAAGAGTTTTGAACCTGAGGATTAGGGTATGAACTTAGTTGAATATTTCATTGAAGAAGAAAAGTTTGGACGAATCTTACTAGAAGACAGGGATTGGGAAGAAGAAGAGTTAGTGTGTGCAGCAACACAACCTACCACACAAGTTTACCAACATAGAAACAAAGAAAAGGACACATCACCTTTCCTGGATAAGCATAAAGTTGTAGAAGAAGAGAAATGGAAAGAACAAGATCTTTGTGACTATTACCTGGGGATAGACATAGAACAATAATTGCATAAGATTATGCAAAATGTGTTCTTGGGTGAATTAGTAAAGTTACCGCTTGTCAAAGATCAGGTTCAACGTTTCTTTGATAACATTCCAATGGCTAATGCTCCCGATACCATTTATAAATCTTGTCAC
>LPNX011102803.1:19650-53772 GCA_001517045.1 Pseudotsuga menziesii
TCTTCATTTGATTTCAAAATTTACTTTCATAATCTAGTTGAATTCTACTTCCATGGAAGTTAGGCTTACTAGTTCATATCGTATTCCTATGCTAACATTTCATAGCTTACTTGTTACATTTTTTTGTAGTAGTTATATTTCTATTCTGATGTTGTTCAATAAGATTACCCCTTTAAGAAGAACTATGTTAGGCCTCTATTTACTATGCTTTAATGGAATATTCCAGTAGTGAAAGGGGTATCTCTTAAAACGAAAAATATTTTCTTTATAAATTTGTATTTACCAAAATGATTTTAAAGATGTAATGAAAATTGATAAAGAGCTAAATTTAATTAGCGAAAGAAAGTTAAATATATCATATTGTAACTAAAAGGGCACCATTATCCAGAAAATAAGACAATAAAATCCATGCTTAATGGTAGATATGGTGTCTAGGTCTGTAGTATAAAGATGCACATATACTTCAAATATAAAAGATGAAAGCAATGTTTAACAATTAAAGATTGAAACAAAAAACATACTAATGAAATGAAAAATTAAATTTATCTTGAACATTTATAATATCATTTAAAAAACACTATGAAAATTGCAATGCTTTTTTTAATATTATTTATATTAAGTAGAGTGATAAAATAAGGATCTATAGTTTTCATAACCAACCCAAATACCAAAAATTTTCCCAAAAAAAAGTATACAGCACTAATAAAATGAATCTAACCATTTAATTTTTCTTAAAACTTTATAATATAATTAAAAACACTGTAAACATTACAATGCTTTTCTTAATATTCTTTTATATTATATTAGGTAGAATAATAAAATATGAAACTATAGAGTTCTCACAACCAACCCAAATACCAAATGATTGTTTCTTCAAAAATAAAATATACAATTGAATTAAATGCTTCATAACTACATGATTGAAAAAAAATAAAGAGTATACAATTGAAGTAATGTCACGGAATCTCAAGATTGATAAAATATAAAAAGTTATAAATTTATGAATGTAGTATACACTTACTACTCAAGTAGTGGAGACTTAAAAACTTTGACATGTTCACAAACAAGGGTAGTTGCAGTCCATCAAGTCCCTGCCAAAAGTGAAGAAGAGATGGTTGTAGTTAGTAAGTTGTAGTATTACTATTTTTGCGGAGTAGTTGAGTGCTCTAAATGATATATGGGATATATTAAGGGTAAGTATTCAATATAACTACTTGTGTTAAGGACTTCACTCGATATCTTTACGAAAATTGTGAAATTGAGCACTAGTTTACCTAAATTGTGAAATGTCAGCCCATTACATGGCCAAGTTGCCTCATTGACATTAGACTAATTAATAGCATATATACCCATAGAACTACTAATACTTGTTAGGCATATTGATATACTTGGTAGGTTGATTTTGGAAGATTCTTTATCGAAGAACATTATGTTTTGTCTCATGATTCCTTGCAAAGATTTATTCTAGTAGAAGAATTGCATATCCCTATGGCGCGAAAGAAAAATTAAAATTAGTTAGGAAGTGTCGATGCCCATAACTTTTTTACGAACCCATTTTTAAAGTGTGCAAGCTACTTAATAAAAACTATTATTTACTATCTTGTCGCTAGTTTACTTTAATAATTATAATAAAACTGTTTTTTAAATGTAAAAACTACTTAATAAAACTCTTTTTGAAATTTAAAAACTACTTAATAAGACTAGTATTTAGTATTCTTCTTTATAGTTTACTCTAATACTTATAAAGCATTTTAGTGCTATACTACTTACTAGTTTAGTGTAGATAATCGCATAAAAAGATATTATTCATTGCTCTTCTTGTCGTGATTTTGGTAAAGATAATCAAATAAAAAATTTAAAAAGAATATATCGTGATGAAAAGAAAGTGGTCCTCAAAGATCATAAAATTGGAAAAAGAAATGATGCACTAAAGTCATTGTAAATTAGGTGCACTCCTCTTGTTAGGCGCAACATGTAATCTCTAAGTTTTTTTTTATGTGATGTAAAATGATGGAAGTGTAGGGAGTATAATTTTTTTTTATTTAAATGAAAGTGTCATGTGTGGAAATTAAGCTTAAGTTTAGAATAATTGAACTCACAAAATTGCTTGAAAATGTGTAAGAAACACTTAAAAAGAAGACTGAATATGTGATAATCCACAAACTGTTGATGATATTAATTTACACCGGTCATCATTAAATAAATGTAGGCTGCTCATACAATAGATACTCCAAGGATTCGAAAGCTTTAGGAGGATTTTCGAATCAGTACAAAAGCAGGCTTACTAAACTAGTCAAAATACCCCATAGGTGGATAAATCACTTTCCAAATCAGTCAAGAGGATCACACATTTTGTAAATGAGTATGTACAGCTCATAAATGATGGAAAGTTGACTTTATCATGTTTTTATATGATGAAAACAAGGGAGGTGGGTTGGTGCAAAAAACAAGGCAGACTACCTTAAAACTAGCTTCAACAAACTGCAGAAAAGCTGGAAAGACTGAAAAAGCAGTAAGGCACAGTTTCCATTATGGAAAGTCTTATGGATTGGAAGAATCTTATCCAGAATCTTTCTAACTCGCTCCATGAGGCCGTTTTGGCAAGTTTGACCTCAAAAATGGGTTTGGGTGCAAACTAGCTAGTGTAGTACCTAAGAATTAATCAAAAGAGATTAATTATTTTATCATAAGTTTTGGGATGGGTTTTGATTATTCCAACACCCCCTCTTAAGCCTATTATATTTTTATCATTTAAGCAATATGATCTTAGGATCTTATCTGAGAGAATAACATGCACAACAATCAATCACAAGAGACAATAGACACAAAGATTTCCCTCAGGGAAACCATAAAGGAAAAAACCCTGCAACTTCCTCAGAGATAGAATGAGCACCAATGGCAGCAGTAAAACCCAAAGATAGAAAGATGATCTCCAACAGTTGTTCTCTCTCGCACTTGTGTGAGTTCCTCTTCTCTCACCTATGCGTTATAGTTGGGTGAGTGTATGTGACAAATAGAGAGGCTCACTCTCTATTTATACTAGTTTCTGACTTGACAATTACTTACCAGGGATGACTTCTCTAGGAGAGTCTAATAACCCCAGTGCCCCTCAACTGTGGGGACTTTCCCCCCCTGATCAACAAGGAGGGTTAACCTCAACTCAATTGTGGGGACTATTGCCCCAACTTACAACAGAGGGTTAACCTCATTGAAATTACATGAATTTATTATATTAATGACTTTCCCGATAGGAACATCGGGGTACGATGAAATACAAATGATTCTCCTGATAGGAACATTGGGGTACAATATAAGATATACAAGTGAATACATTCTGAAGTTACAAATACATCAACACTCCCTCTTAACTAGGAAGGTATTCTGTTGACACAATTCATCAACACAAGTCTTCGTCACTGGATCAAATATGGATCATCATCAAAGCTAGATCATCACTAAATCATCATCATCATCACTGCTTCTGCTATCTTGATCAAATGGTGCTATCTCTCAATTCTTCTCATCATAGGAAGTTCTACAAAGACAAACCTTTTTCATGTTGGTTGTAGACCTAGCCTCCATGTAGGTCTTCATCTTCTTCAGTGCTTATATCCGACCATGGGAGGCCCAGCCTAACACCATGTCGAAAAGGCCCGCCCAGCACTTACATCTGACCATGGGAGGAACACATCCAGCATCCATGTCAGAATGGCATGCCCAACAGTCACATATGACCATGAGAGGCCCAGCCTGCCACCATGTTAGAAAGACTCATCCAGCACTTATATCTGACCATGGGAGGCCCAGCCTGCCACCATGTTAGAAAGGCATAGCACTCACATCTGACCATGGGAGGCTCGACCTACCACCATGTCGAAAAGGCTCAATACTTATATCTGACCATGGGAGGCCCAACCTGCCACCATGTCGAAAAGGCTCAGCACTTACATCTGACCATGGGAGGCCCAGCTTGCCACCATGTCAGAAAGGCTCTGTACTTACATCTAACCATGGGAGGCCCAGCCTACCACCATGTCAGAAAGTCTTTGCACTTACGTTTGACCATGGGAGGCCCAGCTTGCCACCATGTCAAAAAGGATCTGCACTTACATCTAACCATGGGAGGCCCAGCCTACCACCATGTCATAAAGGCTCTGCACTTACATCTGACCATGGGAGGCCCTACCTTCCAACATGTCATAAAGGCTCTACACTTACATCTGACCATGGGAGGAACCAATCCTACCACCATGTCAAAAAGGCACACGGACTCATCACTTCCCCTTGGAAGGAACCTCGATCTGGAGAACACCAAGCTTCTCCCTCAAGTACTCAAACTTCACTCTGTCCATTTCTAGCATAGAATCACATCAGGGATTATTACGTCCAAGGATGACCTACGAGCTTTGTAAGGACTAATTACATACGAGGACAACCTATAGGACTGTTTACATCTGAGCAACCTATGAGCTTCTCCAAGATTTTATGCTCAGACACCTTGTCTCACCAGCTATTCTAGAACTCCCATTTTCAAGAGATCTCGATCTAGATCACAAACTAGAGCTTCACTGCTCCTTTCTCGGCTATTCTCAGCGCCAAGCAAGACTCCTTCCTGCTAAACCAAGAGAACACACATGATCTCATACTAAAGCAGCACCTCGAAGTGCTCTTCTTATCAATGGCACTACCTATCCAATTTGAATCCACATAACCCTCCAGGTTAATCTTCTGATTCGCTTCATACTTGATCCCATAGTCAATTGTACCCTTCGGTTACCTCAAAATGTGCTTCGCAACAATCAAGTGAACATGTCTCGGATCTGTCAGGAACTAGCTTAATGTGTTCACAACAAACCAAATATCTGGTCTCGTATTTGTCAGGTACATCAATGACCCAATCATCTGATGATACATCATGGCATCAACCGACTTTGATGAAGCATCACTCAATAGCTTCAGGTTCGATGCCATAGGTGTGGTCATGGCCTTGCAGCCCATCATCCCAAACCTCTTCAGGATCTCTACTGCATACTTCCCTTGTCTGAGGGAGATTCCATCTGCATTCTACCACACCTCCATGCCTAGAAAGTAGTGCATCATGTCCAAGTCCTTCATCACGAACTCGGTAATAGTCTCCTTCTTGTAACTTTAATGAGTTCCTCTTGTCTATCGGGAACAATTCATCGACATATAACAGGATCATCACGAGTCTTCTACCTTCAACCTTGAAGTAAAGGTTGGAGTCCACTTTACTCTCAGTAAAGCCTAGAGCCATCAGTAAATTGTCCATCTTGTCGAACCTCAGAATCTTTTGCAGTCACTTCCTCTGAAGTGGAGCACCATTCTCCCTTTTCCTTTCATACTCTATGTATTGAAACATTATGTACTGGAGTGACAAGTAGATTCCTCTGCAACTAATATTCTGTGGATCCATCTAGGGTCACTGGATACCAAGATCCTCTATCTTGAACCTTTTCAAAATTTCTTCTTGCACCCATCTGTGAGCTTGTCATCCTCTATAGGATTTCATCTTCAACCTTGTAGCAAAGGTTAAGATATTCATCACTCTAGGTGATATTCAAGCTCCTCATTTATGTGTTATCCCATGGGTGCCTTCTGAGCTCATACAAGGCCTTATTTAATTTGCACACATGAGTCTGCTTGTCATGTGTCTTAACTTCGAGTGGCTGCAAATGTCTCTTCATAGTCTATGCCTTGTTTCTGTGAGAAGCCTCATGCTACGAATCTTTCCTTGTATCCCATGATATTTCCATCTACTACATGATGGAACTTGCACATACCGCATCCTATACATCATTCTTCTTGAACTAGTACTCTCCTTCCCTTTCTTCTTGGCTACTTCTTCATAGCTGGAAGGTTCTGCATCAATGATGTCACTCAACAGTGTCACATCACTGCATTGTGTCTGAGACCTCTTTCTTTCTTTGAAATTATCGTCATATTATTCTTCATCTTGGATTATATCTCGAACTGTCGTCACTTGTTCTTCGGAACAAGCCTCATCCTTCTTTTCTTGTAGGCGATTGTATGCGATATTTCCTACAAGTCAAATGCATTAGTTGTATAATTATAAATATTTCATACGGAATATTCATAATGGAAAATTCTTATGCATTAAGATATAATCATGCAACTATTTTAGCCAATACAACATTTATCCATATCTCATGGAAACTTTCTATATGCCTTCCATCTCTACCATGGTATCATTGAGATTATGCACTAATCCAATATGTCAGCAAAGAGGTTTCTTTCTAGATAAGTAGCAATCGAGAGTTGCATAGCACCATGGGCTACTTACCCATATCATGCATAGTAGCAGTATACTTTCATTAATGCAAACATTCTATCATGCATAACACATCAACTAAATATAAACAAATGCATAACAAAATAATATCATGAAATGACAATTGAATACTTATCTTTTATTCGTTTTGTGGGTAGACTCCTTCTTGAGCCTTCATCTTTATCATCTTCTTCATTCGTAACATCATCATTTCTTATCCAAATGCTAACATTATTAAGAGGTTCTTCAAGAATTGAGTTCTTCATATTCCTCATCACTTGAGGGATCTTCTTTGAATCGTGAGAGCTAGATCTTCAGTTGCTCCCATCTTCTTTTCTCTTATTATGAGTCGAGCTTCTTCTTGTGTGTGCTCTTCCCATAGTCCACTGAAGGTAACCACTTCCTTTTGGCACAAATTCCTCGAATGAATGAATCCCATGATCCTGGGAGGCCATTCAAGGTGGTTATCATAATTTCTTCATTCTCTACTTCTTCATCCACTACTTCAAGTTGTTCTTTGATTTGAGAGACCCTTGTAAAGTATGACTGTATGGTCTCTGCATTCTGGATCTTTACATTCTTCAACTGATTTCTCAAATTCATCTTCTAATTTATGTTCTTCCCTTCAAATATCTTGGTCAAGGAATCAAACATCTCTTTAGGTGTCGTTAGGGAAGACACTTGTGGTATAAGTTGATCCTTGATTGAATCAACAATTATCCTCTTGACCAAGTTATTCTTGTGTAAGGCTTTAGCCTCATCTCCCTCTAGAACTAGAACCTCTCCACTTATGTACATGTCAAATTCATTTTCTTCAAGAACCAGTGAAATCCTATACTTCCATGCTCATAAGTTTTCATCTTCACCAAGCTGGTGTGATAGGTCATTTTGAAATAAGAACCTCAAATGTAAATAGCAAAAGATTAGATCTTACTAATTTGAGGTGTCCGTCCTGGTTCCGGTTCTGGCTGGTCTAGGGTTTGTCAGATAAACTCTAATTTTCAAAACTTGCAATATTTCATGTCTAATTGGATAGAAATATGGGCCTCTTCAAGTTGATTTTTCCAATGTACTCCTTTTCTGAAAACAGTGGAGGGAAGCTCCTGGAACAGGAAGCCCTAGTTTTCCAATTTCCTCTACATAAATGCCTGATATTGTTTCTACAGTATATACGAAATTAATGCTCCTTTGTGTCTAAAATTTTGTACTGAGGTGTCCTCATCTGTCCTCTTTCCAAAATCATAATTTTGAGCAGAATTGGTTTCATCAATTGGGACTTATGAGAGCTTTCCCAAAGTGGCTTATTTCAGGACTGTTCAACATATATAACTTGTACGGACTTCCATGTGTCACTGTTTCACCTTAGGGGTCTACAAATTTTATCATTGAAATTAAATTTCATGCCCTATCTGTACCATCTTGTGAAATTTCATTTGGACCTTCATAGCCTGAGATATAGCAATTCTCCCTAGGTGTCCTGTTTAGGGATGAATCCTGGAAGAGGCTGGAACCCTTATTTGGAGGAATCATGTCTCCCAGAATATAGTGAATCTAAGGCTGAAAGTTTTACACAGGGTACATCAGGATTTTATCTTCGGCCTGTGAAAATTTTGGCTCCTGAGACTGCTTCTATCCTGAGATATAGAGAATGTACCAAAATGACCAGTTTTAGTATTTATAGGGTTTTTCAGGCATGGGGTCAAACTAGGGTTTGACTTTCCTGGAGTTTTACTCAACCAAAAAATTTGACCTTGGTCTCTAAACTTCGATTTTTATGAGTAGATAAATCCTATGCTGGGCTCGCTCAAAAATTCCTCTTTTGTAAAAAAACCCTAATTTCTCGCAGAAAAAACTGAAAATGCTCGAAATCAAACTCTGCTTCGACAGAAAGATGCGCCCTTTAATGGACAGTTATACTAGCCTCCTTTTGCTGATGATATATGAATATAGGCCCAAAAATTAAGAATCCCTATCTTCTCCAGATGCACAGTGTCTTCTTCTCATGTTAGCTCTGATACCATGTTAGTTTTTTATGATTTAAGCAATATGATCTTAGGATCTTATCTGAGAGAATAACATGCATAGTAATCAATCACAAGAGATTATAGACATAAATATTTTCCTCGAGGAAACCATAAAGGAGAAAACCCAACAACTTCCTCAGATATAGAATGAGCACCAATGGCAGCAGTAAAACCTAAAGATAGAAAAATGATCTCCAACAGTTATTCTCTCTCTCACTTGTGTGAGATCCTCTTCTCTCACCTATGTGTTATAGTTGGGTGAGTGTATGTGACAAATAGAGAGGCTCAATCTCTATTTATACTAGTTTCTGACTTGACAATTACTTACCAGGGCCAAGTTCTCTAGGAGAGTCTAATAACCTTAATGCCCCTCAACTGTGGGGACTTTTCCCCCCGATCAACAATGAGGGTTAACCTCAACTCAATTGTGGGGACTATTGCCTTGAATTACAATGGAGGGTTAACCTCAATGAATTTACATGACTTTATTATATTAATGACTCTCCCAATAGGAACATTGGGGTACAATGAAATACAAATGATTATCTCGATAGAACATTAGGGTACAATACAAGATATACAAGTGAATACATTCTAAAGTTAAAAATACATCAAAAAATCCTGACTTTAAGTACAATATCAGAAAAATATCAAAGATATAGGGCCTAGAAACAAGGCTTAGTCACCCTTTACATACTACTTGTCCATACAAAACACGGAAAAGAGGCAAAACCACAAGTGGGAAAATCCTCCCTTAAACATGGATATGAACAAAAATGTATGAAATATGGTCTTCAATCTATCTTCACAACATGATCATCTATCCCAGGTAAAGACTTAATATTGTTGAAAGTCCTCTCTGAAAATACTTTGTTGAATATGTCTGCAACTTGCTTAGATGAAGGGCAATATTGCAAATCAATGACCCCATCATGCATAAGTCCTCTGATGTAGTGCATATAGATCTTGATGTGTTTGGTTTGCTTCCTTAGTATTGGATTAGTTGAGATATGAATGGTACTTCAGTTGTCACAATAGATGACTGTAGAAGTATCTTCCTCGATCCCAAACTCTCCAATTATTCCCTGCAACCACAAACATTGAGTAGTTGCATTCACAGCTCCTATGTACTCTACCTCTGTATATGAAAGTGAAATGGCACTTTGTTTCTTACTTGACCAGATGATTGGTCCATCTACAGGAATAAACACATATCTATAAGTTGATTTCCTACCAGTGTTATCACCTACCCAATCAAAGTCAGTAAAACCAACTCACTTTAGGCTAGATTGTGCAACATAGTGAATCCCATGAGTTTTTGTTCCTTATACAGAGTTTAGGATTCTTTTTGTTTCCCTCCAATGGATGCCATGAGGCTGATCCATGTTTCTAGAATCCACACTCACTGTATAAGATATATAAGGTTGAGTATGATTCAAATAAAGAAGGCAACCAACTAGTTTCCTATACAGGGTATTGTTTTCTAATGGAGTTGATTGCGCTTCTTCAAGCTTAACTCCTGAAAGGGAAGGAGTCTTGCTTGGCTTGCAATCATTCATTCTAAAATTATTTAGTAGATATGAAGCATACTTGGATTGATGTATCTTGATTACAATATCTTATTTAGAAATATCAAGCCCCAAAAATTGGCTTAATAATCCCAAATCAGTCATAGAAAAGGCATGGTTCATTGCATCCTTCAAGGAGGAAATCTCTTTCTTGGAACTTCCTGTGATCAAGAGGTCATCCACATACAATAAAATTATGATTAAGGAACCATGAATAAGCTTCAATTAAAAATATGGATCAAACTTGCATCTACAATAGTTCAATGGTAGCAAAAAGCCATCAATCTTGGCATACCAAGCTCTCGGAGCTTGTTTTAGCCCATACAATGATTTCTTCAACCTGCACACAAGAGATGGTTTAATCATAAAAAATTATGGCTGCTGCATATATATTTATTCTTTCATATTACCATGTAGGAAATCACTCTTTACATCCATGTGATGTACTTCCCATAGCTTGGAAGCTTCAATGGACAAAACTAGTCTTATGGAGTCCATCTTTGCAACTAGTGAAAATGTCTCGTTGTATTCAATGCCTTGGAATTGGGAGAATCCCTTGGCCACCAACCTTGCCTTATATTTTATTGGAGAAGCATTAGCATAAATTTTAGTTTTAAAAACCCACTTACACTTGACTAGCTTTCTCCTCAGGGAGGGGGGGGGGATGACTAGATCCCATGTGTCATTCTTTTGGAGCGAATGGAATTCCTCCTTCATGGATGTTTTCCATATTGGGTCTTCACATGCATATTCATATGTCTGTGGCTAAAATTCAACTATTATAAAGCACTTATGATCAAAAAAAGGTTCCTTGACAGAAAGGGCACTCTCAAAATGAGATCTAGTCCTCCTAGAATCTCTAGGATTCCTAGCTAGTTCCCCAGCTGCATGGATAGTTTATTCTGCCGAATTTTTCCTTGTGGGGATGTTTGCATATGAAATTAAATCATAATTATCAAACATATCAGAATCATAAAGTTCATTAGTTCCATCACTTACAACCAAAGGTGGAGGAGGTGAGGAGGACTCTCCAACTTCTGTTGCTACCATAGGCTCTTCTTCGAACTGAACACTCCTTTCAATGAAGGATTTTTGAGTGATAATGTTGATCAGCTTGTACCCTTTGGAATATTCAGAATACCCAACAAATAGGCACTCTTGTCTTTGAGGCTCCAAATCCCTCCTTTTATCTAGTGGAATTCTCGCCATGCTCTTGAGCCAAAAATCCTGAAATGAGACACATCTGGTTTGTTCCCACTCCAAGCTTTGAAAGGAGTAACTCCATAAAGATTCTTGTGTGGCACCCTATTCTGGATGTAGGATGAATATTTTATATCTTTATCCCAAAACTTTGGTGGAAAATTCTTAGACTCCAACATACAAGTATCCATCTCCTTGAGGCTTCTATTCTTCCTCTCAGCCACACCATTCTGTTGAGGTGTGTAGGGAATAGAGTGTTGCATCTAGATATATCCATATTCAAAATAATTAATGAAATCAGACTTGAGATATTCACCACCATTATCATATCTGAGGATCTTGAGTCTCCTCCTAGACTGGTTCTCAACCAAGGCCTTGAAAGCCTTCAAGTGGTCAAAAACTCTAGTCTTGAGTTTAAGGAAGTAAACCCAACAGTGCCTGGAAAATTCATCTATGAAGGTAAGGACATACTTGGCTTGACTCATGGACATATGAGGGAAGGGAACATCAATGTCACTGTGAATGAGCTCAACAGGTGTTGAGGTTCTCTTATGACTGTCTCTATCATACTTATGCTTTGGATGTTTTCCTAGAATGAAACCTTGACAAACTCCTTTGGAAAAATTTATTTTTGGTAATCCTGAAACAATATCTTTATCACACAGATATGAAAGGTATTTATAGTTTAGATGACCAAACCTCTCATGCCAATTTTTTCTTGCTTCATTGGCATGTGTGAGGAGAGCAGAGGGGTTAGAGAAAGGCATGGAGTGTGAGAACCTGTAAACTCTAGAAATATGATCCAAAAAAACTTTATCAATGACTCTACCATTTGCAATATAAGATATTTCAACTTCATTGGGAGAGAAAACAACCTTCTTAGGAGACCCAATGTGGGTCATTTGGTATACTGATGTTGGTTTGCTCTGGGCAAACCCGGGTTTACTGTAATGTACCAACAAAACCCCTAGCTCACTATCCCTTTAGGCGACAGACTGCAGAACGGCCTGAAGTCTCACCCGAAGTGATCCTAGATGGGGTGGCTAAAGACTCAGGTGTCCTCAACCAGGTTTTGGAGCATCCTACGTTCTCCTTACCCTACTTAACTAGTTGAGTCTTTCTATAAATGTTGTATCTATCTTCCGAGTAGACTCTGCGATGAGACTGACTCTTATTGCATCACGGCTTCTAGGACGATGTGCAAACTTTCTCTTCTACTTGACTCTTTACCTGCGATATCCCACACCACGGCTCCTCTGACAGTACGATATCACCTTTCTGTGCTGTGATAGCTTCTATAGTAAGACTCACTAGGACTCTCCAACTCTCAAGGTCCAACAGATTTCCTTCTGCTTATAGTAGCTCAGTTAACCTTCATCAAGGTGTTAAACGACTTCACTTAACCTCTACAGTCTAACATGCTTAACATCTATTGCGTTCAACTTGCTGAACTAAATATACATAAGTCACTTAACACTGTAACTGTTATGGTCTGAATCAAGCACTGATAAACTCATATGCAGAATACTTAACACATCCAACTTGCATTTAACCTTCTACATTACTATAAACTGAAGGATAGCATACATACATTCATTAACTGTTAGCTAAGCTCATGTAATAGATAGCAGATAACAAGTAAGTAAAGCACAATCACATGAATAGTCGCACCACACACGGATTGTACGTGGTTCACTTCCAGGGAGGAAGCTACATCCATAGGAACTGTGTTTATATTATATCTAGAGAGAGCACACACAGTTCTACTGCAACCTATTATGCAGCTCGAGATCTTCTGGGAAACTCCACGTTCTCAGCTGGGAGCCCTTCTCTCTTAGATCTCTTCTCTTTCTATTCTGCTTTCTTCTTACAATATATTCCTTCTCTCTCTCTCTCAATCCCTGTGGATTGTTACATTCATGCTCAAGGAGTCGGCTACTGGTTATAGTAAGATAACTATAGATTGAATACAGAACCAGAGATCAACTCTTTTCTCAATATCTTACGATACAAATGACTAAACAACTAGCTACTGACTAACTGGATAACCAACTGACCAACTAGCTAATTGTCTATCAAGATGTCTGGCTAGATAACCTTTCACAATACAAAATAAATGCTTGAATAGGTGGCCCAAAGGTCTCACCCTGATACAAAACTATGGGCCTATCCCAACAGTAACCCAAAAACCCTAACTATGACAGTCGGCCTATCTGTACTTTGGACTACCACTTACTGGTCACACTGCATCTCTCTGCAGTCTTTCACGCTTCCTGGTGTTGATTGTGGGTATGGGCTCCGCTTCCTCGGTCACTCCCCTTCTATCCTTTGTCTTCAATACCTCGACCCGTTGCTCCTTTTCCTTTATGAGGGCAGCTGAGCCCTCCTGTCTTCGCCGTTGCCTTAAGTGCAGTGGTTGAGCTCTCTCTTCTCGGTCGCTTCAGGCACTGTTTCTTTTGACTTTCTTTTCCGGATATAACAGCTTTTCCTATAGCTGTGGGGCCCTGCTCCAACAACTGACAAGGGATTGGCAGCGAGACCCGGTACATACAAAACATTAGTGAAGGAACCATGGTCAAAATCAATGCTACCTTTACCCTTGCTTTGAGTTTCTGAGTTATCTCCTAGAAAAATCTTAGGACCCTTCATATCATCAAGACACACAAAGGATTATTTTTTTGAAACCATGTGCCTAGAAGCTCTAGAATCGATGATAAAGGAAGGACATATTACAATGTTTGCAACCAAGGAATGTACTCTTTCTTGGTCTTTGAAACCTTGGTCTTTGAAACTGGATCCTCCTTCCTTCTTGCTTGCACCACCAAGGAGGTAGATGTTTTTCTTCTCCAGAAGTTGAGTCAGCATATTTATCTACTTCTTCATGCAAGATCTCTCAGGATGAAATCCCTTACCACAGTATGCACACCTGCTTCCTTTTGCTTTAGCTTTCTTCTTCTGAAAGTTCTTCTTCTTCGAGTTTGAGAACTCCTCTCGAAACTTGGACTTGTATCTTTTTTGATCTGGAGGATTCTTAGCCTTCTTCTTGTCCTTGGAATTCACCTTGGAATCTCCAACAACCAAAGCTTGATCTTTGGAAGCTTTGATGGTGCCCATGAAGACCAATTTTTCTTTCTCCTAAGTCAAGGATTCCATGAAATATGCTAGTGAAGGCATCTTCCAATTTTGAGCTGTCAACTTAGATGCATAGAAGGTTGAAACAAATACTGAATAATTAGGACCAAGCTTCGAAAGGATGGCCAATATTAGTCGTTCATCTTCCTTATCAATACCACACTGTTTTAGTTGCAAAACCAGTGACTTGAATTTTGAGAAGTAGACCTGCAAGGTTTTGAAGTTGCTTGGACTCAATACTATCAGCTCATTCTCTAGTTGATAACCTCTCATCTTATATGTCTTCCCAAATAAAGCTTGAATTTTCTCCCATACTTCATTCGATGATGTAATACCATCAAGATGAAATAGAAGGTCTCTGGAAATAATGAGACATAAGAGACCATACGCCTCATCTCTCCTATTATTCCATTTGATCTTCTCTGCTACTTCATTAGGCTCAACTTCAGTTTCCATGGTCACTCTGAAGAGGCATTTTCTCCTAATCAATATCTATATCCTTACCTTCCATTCGAAATAGTTGAATGGAGTCAAGATGATTGATTGAGATTGATCTATTCTTTCGTTGCGCCCTTTGACCAGACAGTCTGTGCTCCCAGTGAGTGATGGCGACCCTGCAAAAGAAAATTGAATAGGAGAACAATCAAGCTACTGTGGCTCTGATACCATGTGGAAATTAATCCCAAGCTTAGAACAATTGAACTCACAAAATTGCTTGAAAATATGCAAGAAACACTTAAGAAGGAGATTGGATATGTGATAATCCACAAACTGTTGATGATATTAATTTACACCAGCCATCATTAAATATATGTAGGCTTCTCATACAATATATACTCCAAGGATTCGAAACCTTTAGGAGGATTTTTGAATCAGTACAAAAGCAGGCTTACTAAACTAGTTAAAATCCCCTGTAGGTGGATAAATCACTTTCCAAACTAGTCAAGAGGATCACGAATTTTCTGAATGATTATGTACATCTCATAAGTGATGGAAATTTGAATTTATCATTCTTTTATATGAGAAAAATAAGGGAGGTCGGTTGGTGCAATAAACAAGGCAGTCTACCTTAAAACTAGCTTTAGATTTTTCCTTAAAACTGTAGAAAAGCTAGAAAGATTGAAAAAGCAGTAATGCATAGTTTCCATTCTAGGAAGTCTTTTAATTGGAAGAATCTTATCTACAATATTTCTAACTCTCTCCATGAGGTATTTTTGGCAAGTTTTACCTCAAAAATGGGTTTGGGTGTAAACTAGCTAGTGTAGTACCTAGGAATTAACAAAAATAGGTTAATTATTTTATCTTAAGTTTTGGGATGGGTTTTGATTATTCCAACATCATGATTCCTTCATGTCATCCTATGTTATATGATTATAAGTTCAAATTCTATTAGAATGATCATAAGGAAAGGAATATGTATGCCATGAACACAAATGCTAATATTTAAAGTTATTAACCACTGATTACATAATTGTATTGTTAATTATAATGAATTTTAAAATTTAGATAATAGAATTTTACAATTGTTGGGGTCTCCATTGCTACGAAGAGAATATGTAAAGTGCACTTGTCAAATTCTTGATTGGTTGATACTAAAGCTAAGGGATATAAAAAATGTATGACCACTAGTTGGGACGAGATACATGCAACCCAAGGGAGATCCATATACCAATTTAACACTTTATCCCATACATTGCAAAATTGAGGCCATGCACCCGAATGACTTGTTCAAACAATGCAATGCAACTTACAGGAAGCAACATGACCACATTGAAGCCATGCACAAAAGTTGAGTGATCACATAGAAATGTGGTTCCACCATCTTTATGTGAGGCTGCCACTGAATCTAAAGCACCATGTTGAATCCTAGGATAATTATTGTAACATGTTTCAACTAAATCAATGTATTTGGAATACAATCAATGAGTTTATTTATTAGATCCATCTCTATGGTTTCTCCTCTTCTTCAATATTTATTTTTTAATGTCTCCAAGACTCTTGATATTATAGGTTTATCATAGATATATATCATCCCTTCTTGATCTATTATTAGATCAAAATTTGGTCTTCTATTATGAGTTTATGAACACCAATAATATAAGAGGATTTTATTCCCCTATGCTAAATATAGTAATGGATCTTGTTAAACCATTGAAACATAAGGCATAAATCCTAAGGTATCTTTCACAAACCATATAAAGAAAATCATTTAAATTTTGTAAGGTTTCTTAAGGTGAAGGATAAATGGAATCACTAAATGGTTTTAATTCATCTGAAATTGAAAGCCTTGAATCCCTCTTGAAAACACTTCCCCTTTGTTTCCTTTAGTATCAAGTGAACTTGTACTTTATGAGAAAAGTAAGCAGGAATTTCATGAATTTTACCATGCTTCAACCCAAATGGTTGCATCCCTTCAAAGGTGAGCTTGTTAACAACTTAGGAATGACTTTTCTCAAATTTAAATGGGGTTTGTTAATTGTCTTCCTTGTGGGAATCCATTAATACATAAAGTTGGGATGAGTTTTGATTTCTTCATAACTTTGATTAGGATGCCAAAAACCTAATGGGGATTTTCTTTGTTCTAGAGAAGTTGAAACAATTGAAAAAATGTCAAAATACCAGGATGAAAACTTGACCGTGTTTTTGACACCCAAGAATTCCATTATAAAAATGCACACAAAAAAATCCTTTCCCTAGACAGTGCAATCTTTTTCTTAAAAAAAATATTCCGATGGTTAGAGAAAATTCCATTTGTAAGGAAAGTTGTTGAGCAATGTAAAATATTTTTACTAAGCAAAGGAAACTTCTTTTTTTAGCAAATCCAATTTCCTTTAAAGGGAAAATGAATTTTTATTCCAAACAAAGGAATAATTTTCTGTTAGAAGGAAAATTTTGTTGCAATTTGTAGAAAGTATTTTGAGGTGTATTTGATCACAATATTGATCACATACACGAATTTGTAGGTCAGCAAAATCTACTGAGAGAAATTATATAGGGTTTCCATGGTTTGATATCATAGTTGTTTGAGCATTCAATTCCCAACATATAAGCTAAATATAGTGTGATATGTAAATAATACCTCAAGTTTCTAAGTACACTAAATATTATTGCACTTGTCTATCTAATTCCAATGAAAAAGGATTGTAACTATTATCACGATTACAGGAGGTTGGGATCATCAACTAATAATCATTGCATGTCAAATTCCAAACCACAATGATTTTCTTATTTGCAATGCTTGAAACTCTAGTAATTCATTGTAATATCTAGAATTTCTAGCTGGCACTTATTAGATTTGTGTTTGGGACCTAATAAATATCAATTGTTTCTAGCAAGGTGGAGGAACAAGGAAAGACCACATTGTGATATTACATAAAGAAATTGACTAGGGGATATGCATGCCTAGAGCACAAAGAATTGAAATCAAACAATTAAAGGTCATGTGTGAAGCAGGTAATGACCATGAACTTTGGTCCTAAGGCCATGCATTTATGTTAGAATTTTATCATCTTGCAAGTAGGTCATTGGAATTTCTATGTACAAATCTATTTATTATGTATTACATAATAACGATTTTTAATGTGTAGCAAGAGTTACATCAATGGAATCATACAACTGTTCAATCTCAAAGTTCCATGAAACTATAAACCATATGAAGACATAAAAAAACACCAAACTCTTTCTTTTACTTGCAAGTGTTGTAAATTATTTTGAGTGAGGAAGTCCTACCAATTACCTACGATATTTTGCTATCCATGTCTGTATCTAGGATGTACTCCTCAAGAGAGGCATCTGGAAGGTAGGAATATTAGGGAGGAAGATTAGGAGGGAACATTGCAGTTGTGGTGGTATGAGGAGGGTGGTGAGTGGTGGGCAGTGGAAGATCATTGCGATGGTACATAAAAAGAAAATGAAATGAACATTAAATTTTTGAAACTAATGTTGATATGCCAAGAGAAAATCTTATCATTAATCCAAGCGAAACAAATGCAATAAAAAAACTTAGGGCATTATGCTTGTGAAAATATGTATCCCTTGAAAAGAGGACAAATAAGGGCTCAATTTCATTCATTGGTTGATAAATGGGTATGTTGGTATACTTGCTTTAACAAAATATTCACTTTGAATTTTAATAAAAACTTTGGATACAAATTCTAATTTGTGTGTTAATTAATAGAAAAAAGGACATCCCAATTACTAGAATCCCTTCCAGCCTAAAGGTAGAGACTATTAAGAAATTATAATTTATGAATGTTGAATACACTTAAAAACCCAAGTGGTGAATATTAACAACTTTGAGATGTTGTTCATAATATTCCTGGAAAGATTTTATAGAAGATGTTTTTCATGACCTAAAACTAAAATATTTACTTTTGAAAATATTCAAAAGGTTGGTTATTTGGCATGACTTAATATCCCTTTTACCTCTAATAATTCCCCATATAAAAAAAAGTTAATCCTTTGACATGACTTGATCTCCCTTTTATCTCTAATAATTCTCCTTTGCACCCATAGTTTGATACTATAAATAATCATATATCACTTTATTCCCATATGTGATGGGAATTAAAGGGGATCATAGATATATTTTTTTAAGCTAGATTGTTCCCAGGTTGAGCTAGCTCCAATGTTAGATGGAAGAATTATTTTCCCACAAGTACGATGTTTCCACTAGGTTTGTATGAGGCTCATTTCTATTTACAATCTTTGGACATCTCTTCGAGAAGGGAATGCCCTCATAATTGGCTCCCGCCCTCAACCCCTCCCATGAGATTTGGACCCAAAACCTAATCATGACTAAACCTCACAAAAACCAATTGAACAAAACATCACGGGTAAAGGTGACCATATATTATGTGATCAAAACTAAAGGGACAATATGTGGCCAATAGATTATCTTATAAATTGATATTAGTAACATGTCCAAGGATTAAATTTTATGGAGTATTTCCAAGAGGGCATTTCAATCAAGTTTAGTTAAGATGTATTAATTCTAAGTATATGATAAATAAATAATTATCATAGAATCCCTCAAAATTGAGAAACACCCATATAATTTTAATCATGAGGAAGGATATAAACTTAATTACACTTTGAACTCAATTATCCACCATCTTAATTAGTTCCCTCCTCTTTCTCTCTAATGTACTTTCTCCCCTTAGTTTGTCCATGGTTCCCCTCTTTGTCCCTTAACTCATGTACCTCCATTTTTCTTCCATTCATTTCCATGCCTTTATTCGATCCTATTTTTATTAATTAATTTATTATTTAATGGTTTTATTGTCATTTTCTTAACAATTTTAATTTGTATTTCTTTGATAATTAATTTCCCCATTTATTGATGATGGTGATGGTAGTTAGCATCGACTTTAGACCAATTTTGGTCTATCAAATGTTAAGAAAGAAAAGTAAGGAATTACTTGGTTTGCATTAGAGTTTTATTTGTGTGCTAAAAAATGTAGGAGAGGAGCATTCCAAAATTACTATAATTTTGATGAGATAGAAGGTTATGCATGTTCATATTGTAACAATAATTTTGAAATTGAGATCTTATGTGGGTCTATGCATGGAAATATAATAGTAAATGCTTTCCATCCTCAATACTGATAGTCTCACAAATATGACAGATCCTTTTAGCCCCTGGAGTTTTAGGAAAGGTCCAACACCTTGTTTTACTATGCAGCTCATGAGAGTTCATTCTTATTTTAGTTATGTGGATCTTCTTCTTTACACTAGTTAAAACAAAGAGATAATTTTTATCTTCAAGATTAGGGTTAATGACCTCCTCGTAATATCTTAATTTTCTTTTATCCTCTAAAGTTTCATCACACCATAGATTTTCTTTGAACTTCAAAGTAATAATATTTTTAATATCATCTATACTTTGCAAAGTGTCAATTTCATCAATTCCCCACATCTTTAACGAAGACATGGAATCTTTATGACAACCTCACTTCAGCCTTAGGTTGTTTTGACTGGCATTTAAAGCAATTTTTGGAAGTCTATGGTCTCCCAAGTTATTTAAAATTTTTGTGTACATTAGATACCTTGTCATAGTTGTTTTCTCAATGGGGAAAAGGCCCACTTAAATAAGGAGAATATGATATGGTGTATTGGATTTAATTTTTAGATTATACGTTATAAAATGCTTTTGGATTTTCCAAATCCTTCTCCAAGATTCTCCTATATTAAAATTGATAAAAACTATCATTTTATTATTATTTTTAATATAACCATTTATTAAACATTTAATAAAGATTTAATGTATATCTCTATTAAATCATTATCTTAAAACCTTATTTTGAAATATTACTTATATTTGTATGAAAAATTCACAATGACTAACTTATCTTCTACAGATCACTCTTTTACTCTCCATCCGTATCTTAAATCCCTAGCTGACTCTTTTACTCTCCATCCTTATCTTAAATCCCTATTTTTAAAACCTTACTTATATTTGCACTTGAACCATAGTTTATCCATGGGCTAATTCACAATGACTAACTTTTTCTTTTCCAACGTCACAATTCATTTCACAATTCATTACTTGAAATGAACCACAATGTTCATGGGCCTTTAAGGCTATTACAAAATTACATTTTGTCAAAATAGACTCATCCTATGTTGTAGACTGTCACAGAAAAATGTGGTATCTCTCATCTTAGAATGTAAATAGACTATCATTGAAAAATAAATATGTTACATACATCATATTCTAGATAATATATTATCTTAGTATCATTCATAAAAAAAACTCATAACGGTATATTATCTTAGTATCATTCATAAAAAGACTCATAACAGTATATGGCCATTAGATACAAAAAGTATGTCATATTTTTTATTGACCAATGCTATGGAGAATGTTACTCTAGGTGTGGTCTAAGGTCATGCTCAATGAGTGATTCATTGGTGTTCTCCCATAATTTCAACATACCTTAATCCACCTAAAGCCCGAGCTTGGACAACTGGACAACATCATTGTTCCTTTCTCTATGTATATGATGGAAATGTATATACTGAAAATTTTCATCCATTCTAATCAGCTCTTCATATAAAGAAATCAAAATAATGTTCTTTGGAGATATCTTAAGGCACATCCAGTTTATCACCAACTTGGAATCACCAAAAACTTGTTGTTTATGTATCCCCTTGAAAGAGCCAAGATAAATATTAACTTCAAAGCCATCATTTCTGCAAAATTGTTTGTACACCTACCGAGACCTACAACTATAAGAAACATTATCTTCTATTAGAAACATTATCATGTACAATGACTAAATTATCTTTTACATTCCTCCCAACTGCCCAAGCTACATCCAATGGACATATTCATGAAGTCATTATGAGTTAAATAAACAAATTTTTTATGTATTATAATAGACAATTTATTATAACATATTTATTTACAATAAATCAACACCATAAATCATGGTTTCGTAACTTTAATATAAAATCTTTAATATGAAATCTTATTTGAGAAAATATTAAGTTCTCTTAATGACCCACTATACAATGGGAGGTGTGATAAATATAAACAACTTAAAAATTCTAAAATTTGAAAAAAGAAGATATAATTGTTTATAATAAAAAAGTTGTTAATAAATGAAGAAGTTTTTTTAAAGACACGGAGTTTGAGGTTAAGTAACTTGTAAAAAGGAAAGTTAAATATATGGTATATATTCTAAAGATTGGAAGGGCTGTCCTCATTCCTCATATTCACAAGCTTTTAAATAAAGTTCTTTAAATCGAGGACTCAAAATATCATTGTTTCTATTTTTAAAAGTTGGGATAATACTACATTAGATCTTAATTTCAAAATATTTGTTATAATACCAACTTTCTTAACCATTTCAGTCATCCAAACTATGATTTTTTAGGAATAGTTTTCTTAAAAAATTTTGAGTTAAAAATAGAATTAAAAAAAAAAATAGTTTCAATAGACATTAATAATCATTATTATGATTAATTAATTTTTTTTAAAATAAACCAATTTTTACCATATAATTTAGAATTTAAACCATTTTTATAAATAAATAAATAAAATCAATATTTCTAAAAATTTAAATTTTTAATTATATAATTTTAACAACTCAAAAAAATAATTTGAATAGTATAGGATTTTAACAAATGAGTTGAATTTTCAACCTGGGATTTATTTTTGAGTGTCATATACTCCATGTTGTTAGTTTGATATAAAAAAAAAACTGAGTTGCTTAATTAATACATTTGTATCTTTTACTAATAAATATTTACTTTTTCAGTCACGATTTCATTATTTTTAGTAGTATATAGTTGAAAACATATAATAATCGAAAAGCTTAATTAGATTTTTTTTTAATGAAATTAGAAAACCTTCGAAAGTCAAAAGTACTTCAATAAAATACACATAAATGATAGTATAAGAATTTATAAAAGTACTTCAATAAAATACACATAAATGATAGTATAAGATATTTTGGATGAACATGTAAACGAAAAGCAAGGGCTCGTTTGTTTGAGAATGGTTTAATTTTCAAAGTGTTTAATGTCGGCGAGAGGCAATGATTACACTATTGCATGAGATGTGGCATCCATCAGCTCAGTCCTTACATGAAAAGGACACACTATCTATAAAAATTTATATGAAGAGACACACTATCCCATATTTCTGTTTTATTTGGTGACTTTAGCCTATGCCATAACTATCCTCTACCGACTCAAAAGTTGCTCTTGCTCCTACTTTGTCTTTATGCACTCTATGCACATTTCCATGAATTGGAGCGTGCGTTTGAAATGCACCAATAAAGGCAATTATATTTCATAACATATCTAGTTTGAATTCAAGTTAGTCATATGCGTCTAGTTTGAATTCAAATTAGTCATTAGTCATGTTACTGGTTGAGCTATTGCATTGGATTGTATAGCTGTGTGGGGGAGAAGTTGGGTGACTTGAAAATCAATAGGTTTGGTAGGTATAATTGTTGTAGTGTTGACAGTTATAGGTTGGTTCCAAAAATTAAATATACGAGTATATATCTATTTTAAATCTCGATCTATCAAGCATTTAGAAGGATCCAATTTCTTGAGTTGTTTTTTTTTTAATCTCACAAATTTACACCTCAAAAATTGCTTGATAGATCCATGTTTAAGATTGATCTCTGTTTTTTATTTTTTCATTTTATGAAACCATGGATTTTTAAATAACTTTTTATTTGGTTTTAAATTTTTATTTTATTAGCCTACTTTTTATTTGTAATTTTTTTTTAAATTTTATGAGCCGACATGCAATTTGTAATTATTATTTTTATTTTTGGTAGCATAACGTTATGAACGAGACAACATCTCCTCCATACTGGGTTGTTGAGCACCTAGCTACTTTCAGTGCAATAAAACCAAACACACGTTGGCTCCAAATCTAAATTGTCTAGATTGTAAAATACAATTATATAAATATACATCTAATTTCAATTTCAATTTACATCATGCATCTTCATATTTCAATTAAATCTTTTGATAATTAGTTACAAGACAACTAAATCTTTGTGTATTAATTAGTCTTTCCTTGATTTGATATATATTCAAACAAAATAATTACAGAATAATAATATCTATTTTACTTTATAATCAATCAATCAATGCAATTTTATCCTATTTGTAGGATTCCAAAATGGAACACCAAGGTGGAGGATTGTGATGGAAAATATATATAATTATGTATTGTTAAGTTAAGTTAATAATAAAACAATATGTTAGATATTAGTTTTGTGATAATTGCAAATTAATTAATAATTGAGTAAATTGCAAGTATTTTACTTCAGAATTCATTAATTAATGCAACTTTTGTCTATTTGTTTATTTGTATTTGAGTGCATTCTTTCACATGCACTATAATTGCACATGATTCTTACTTTACTACAATTAATCATTTTGATGGTGTAAATTTAAAAAAAATGGATGACAGAATTTCAATGTGGTAATTTTCATTGTTAAACAACATTGTTTTGATTCAACCATTGTTAAACTACCAACATAGATCCATCTGGTTCTATGGACTCTAAAAGGAGTTTGTACCTCAAGGGATTTGATCTTTCTCGACATTTGATAGAGATAGAGTTAAGATGTATCTATGCTACTTTTATCAATAAAAACAATGAAAGAAATAGGAGAATAGCATTGCATTGGAGCAACCACTCTTGATGAGTATAAAAAATATATAGAAAAATATACCAATAATGCTAATTATATTGTTCATGAGACGTCTTTCGAATGTGAATGCATGATTAAGGACAAGTCCTAGTTTAAATAAGTGCACCCTAAATATGGAGTTGTATGACAACATATTTCAATTTGGAATTTCCATAACAAATAATATGCAGTGATATCTTTGCTAAGGTTATTGATTAACTTGTCAAAGTTTTGCACAGGGAACACAGTGAATCAATAGTCCTAACACAACCAATCAAATTTAGTAAAAGAATTCTGAAAGCTTTGTGTGGAATAGGTTTAACCAATTAAATGATTTTCTAAAGACATACATTTGAGAAAAAAATAACTAATTATACATCTAATGTACTAATATGTGCCTTAGATTGTTATAAGGTCATGCCACAAACACACATAAATAATTTGAGTGAGTGAAAACATATATTTCAACTACAGATTTTTTAACAAAGAATGAGTGCAACCGACATATTCAAAGACACACACTCATAAGATGTGCATGAAAAGTCTCGATTTTCTTTTATGTTAAGACAACTAGTTCAAATGTGGTTCACCATTTGTTAGAGGGCTACTCCACAGAAAATTCCAATACCTGATATTCAAACTGAATCAAGGTATGGTAAACTCATCAATCACAACATTTATTACAAAGGGATCTGCAAGAGCAACATGTCACTTACAAGAGTAGAACCTGGGTGGGGAGGGTAACATTCATTCCTCCCAACCACCCAAGCTACATCCATTTGACTTGTTAAGACAACTAGTTATTTGAATGTAGACCCAAGTACAATGTTCTCCATTGGCTGTATAGAATCTTGCAATGGCATTAAGTGTCGTTGGTGAACCTTTTGATACCTATTAAGCTTGACCAATGTATGCGCAAGTGAAGACGAGACATAAATGTTGATACTCGCCAACAAGCAATCCTCTAATGTCATGGGACCAACGAGCAAACTTTCTAATGGACTCTCACACCTAGCATGGATTAATAACCTAAGTTAATTATTAGGTATACAATAATCAAAATTAATTAATAATACATATAGAATATTGAAACCGCAATGAATTTCCATTTTACGATTTCTATACCTTCCCATTCGTTAATTCAATGTTGACACCAAGGGCATAGACACATATTCCTTTAGGTTTATTGTTGTGAGAAAATTTGTATAAAGGTGTGCAACTCTTCCCATTTTGGGGGGTGAGGGCTTTAGAGGTTAAAGTGATAACTCCAAATTGATCTCACAAGTCTTTGTTAGAAAACTAAACAAATTGAAATAAAATAACATGAAATAAAATAAAAAGAGTGAAGATATGTAAATCAAAACAACTAGAAGATGCTAGAACCAATTTAGATTGCTCAATGGTCAAGCTTGTTACATGTAGTGTTACCAAGGAGATGTGGGCTTTAAGGGAAGCCAACAATCTCTCTAAGGGAGTTCTTTTTTGCCCACACTAAATGATAAATAACTTGAAGAACAATGAGAGGAAACACTTGCCCCTTGGAGGAAAGTGACGAGGGAGCTTGGGAAATGCCAATAGGTGGAGGAAAAGGTGAGCTATGAGAAATACTCAACACAATTCCAACACCATAAACTTCTGTGATCTTCCCTTCTTAGATGCATTCCCATGGCTTCCTTTTATAGGCCAAGAGGTGGCCAGGAAATATCAAGATCCAAGTGTCAACACCATCACTTCAATGCCTAGCTCCAAACTACACAAAGGGGGCTATTCAATTCCTTCAAGTTTGTGACAAGCCAAATTTGAATTTTTGTTGGTGAGGGAGATTTGATGAGCCTTTAATGCTAAATGGGTAGCTTAGATCCCATCATTTTGATAATCACGTAAATTTTGAAAGAAATTTGACGTTAGGCTCGGGTGGGCACATAACTCGTAACATGCTTTGTAACATGGGTGAATAAAGATTTAGTCATGTGACCTCTTCTTTTGATTTATCTTTGGCATTGTTGGACTCATACTTATTTCTAGATCTGATGAGTTTGTCTTCAGTGAGCTACATGTTATACGTTGATGATTCCTTACTACAAGATTAGCTAAAATGTCACATGGGTGTGAAATTTAAGCGTTGACATATGCCCCTAATGGATGAGGTTCAAAGGGTACTGTAGGGATGATAATGCATCATTGTTTCTTTTGTACTCTCTTGTTCTTGTAAGTTCTAAAGAATGCGTGGATGGAATGTTTCTCATGCGGGGGAAGAGTGCTGGTGATGACTGAGGACGTTGTAACAAATAATGGTGTTTTGTACAAATGAGGCAGGAATACCCATACTCGTGAAAATATGTCAAGATGACTACAAGAATAGGAGACCAAGGGGTCAACTCATGATACTGCTAGTACATAGAAAAAGACGGCTTCAATCCATGTAAGAGTAGATGAACTTGGCAATGATGTTACTAGTGTCGAAGAAGCATAACTGTTTATTATCATGAGAATCCCACTAGGGTGGGGGGCCAGAAAACTGGTGAAGTTGTTGGATGGGGAACCTCACTGTACCAGATGTGTTGCTATCATGGTTTGTAAATGTGAGTTCACTACTACCTTCAAAAAATACGACTTCCCTTGATGCGATAGATGTTTTGACATTGAGCATAGCGGAAACTAGTATGTTAGGGAGCAATAATGACTCTACTAACTTAGTTCGAGGCGATACCTTATATTAATTGAAAGGGACCCCAAGGCACAACTATAACTACTATAACTCTTAGAATATGGTGATTTGATGTCAATGAGAGTTGAAGAACATGATAAGATGAGGGTCTTATCTTGAGAACCAAGATTATTCGTAACCAACTGATAGACCTAACACAAGGCTAGATGATAAGCATGGGGCTCCTAAATTCCTTTGATCGATGTAAACTTAGGGAGTAACTGACAGAAACATTCCTCAAAATAGAGGTATAGAGTGTAACAGAGGGAGACAAACTGCAGATGAAGAGCTTTGTTGGAGACACAATACTGAGGGTAATTGTGACTGACAAAACTGACAATGTTGGGAATATAGAGACTCAACTACATTGATCAAAGGTGACCAGGGGTTGCTTCCCAAAAGAATCAACGGTTCTCACAGTTTTTAATGGATCAGGGAATTGTTTGTACTTAAAGAATAATTAGTGGGGTCCCCATGGTTTGAATGTGTTGGGGGCACCAATTTGATGATGGACAAGATTCCCACAATTTTGGGTGAATCAAGGAATCAATTTGATGATGTATGAAGTTCCCACTATTATGAAGCCGTTGGAGAAAATTTACCATGATGATGTGAAGGTTATTTGTAGATGTGAAGATAGGTTCTGTGTGAACCATTTCCATGCATATTGTTCCTACAAGATAATTGAATAGAATTGGTTTTTTTAGAGGGTGGGGGGCCCAATGTTGTTTTCATGGGTGTTGTTGTAATCTCACAAATCACAGAAGGTTACCAATAGTACACACTAAAATATACATATAAAATAGAGACAAGAGATAAGAACAAACATGTGAATTAATAGATTATATTACATGAATGAGTCCATACAACACAGAGAATAGAACTGAGTTCTCATCTGGCTCAACAGCCTAATATATATGATTACAAAACGGTTACAAAATAACTACCTGTCGGTTCGGTGAACCGACACGACCTTAGGTTGCTGATCTAATCTCTAGTTTAGTCAGCCGACCGACTTAGTTGGCTGATTGACTAAGTCGGTTATCGTTCAAGTCGACTTATCGATTTGCTCCTTCTACATCTCCCCCATGAACAAAATGTTTCTTCGTCCTGAAGAAACAGGGAGGTACAAAAATTCCTTTGGTCTCAATAGTTACTGTGTTTTGCCTTGTCTTCATGGGATGTGAAGTTTGATGGTCGGTCGCTTTTGTACACAGACTTCGACAATGGCTGGTGTTGTTACTACAAGGTTATGTTGAAAATCTGACCAACTTTGCAAAATATTCTAGATGTCGATGGTAAGTGTGGTCAGGCTTGATAGGATCGACATCTTTTCTGATATGGGGACTTCTACTATCCTCTCCATGTCGAGACCCATAAATTGGTCCTTCTCCTCTATAGTCTCTATAATTCGTTTCATCTACGGACAGATGATGTCAACTTTTTCTAAATTGGGGATAGCTTGCTGCACCCATTGATGTGCTTCCCTCTCTAGTCTCTACAGTTTGGCTGTTTCAAGCACTATTTGTTCTTCTATTGTGGTGCTTTGTGCTTCCTCAGTGGTTTTCCAGCTTTCCAATGCCTGGATCCCTTGTCGGGTCTGCCAAGATTGCTGATAGACTTGCCCATAGTAAGCAGGCCAGTCTCTCAGTATTTCTTCAGTTATGACAGACTCCTCCATGTGATCTTGCAGCACTTTGTAAGCTTTTGTGAAGGCGGTGTGCTGTGCCATTAGGAGTCTGGCAGTTTCTTCTTTTTGTTCCTCCTTTGTTTCCTGAATGTGAGCTTGGAGTGCCGACACCATGCTCTCAAATGGGTGATACAAACTTTCGAGCAGTTTGTCTATGTCAACCTCGATAGGGCCCGACAGGACGCATTGGGCTAGGTTTCGGCATTTGGTGAGGAACTCAACCTGTTCTGCGTTCTTGTGGTCGAGTTCCTTATTTCTTTTCTCACTCCTCATCTTTGCTTCACCTACTAGGGTATTGAGGAGTTGTCCTAGCTCTAGGTCGGTCAAGGAGCTTGCATCCTTCAATCTAATTTGGACCTTTGATGGATGTCCATGATGCTCCTTCTTCTGTTTCTCCTTCCTCTTCTTATGCTTTTCTTTTTCTGCTTGTGTCGGCACATGTGTACCTGCAACAGTCAAGTCTAGATCTTTGGTTTGTGGGATAGTGGCTGATGGTTTCTCTAGTTGGGGAGGTGGGATGACTACCACTTTTGGTTGTTTAGATGCAACTGGTTGTGGTGGGCCTTGCTTTGAGTCGGGTGGTGGTGGTGGTGGTGGTGGTGGATATGGTGGTGGTGGTGATGGAGAATGGTCGGGGGTGATTGGTTTGGGGGAAGTGTGGGTGAGTGGTGGATTGTCGGGTCGGGGAGGTGAGTCTAATTCAGAGAACATTTGGTTAATTTCTCGGGCTATGTCCTCCTCATTTTCTTCTCCTCCAGTCAGGGTAGTGGCTGGTGGGTTGGCTTGAGGTACGGTCAGGGTGATAGTCGAGGTCCGATGTGCAACCACTTCAGCTTCCTTATTAGGATTTCTCTCGAAAGTCGATGTGATGGTTGCAAAGCTTTTGGACTGGGCTTCGTGTCCTGGTTGGTATCCCCCGACCGTGAAGAAAGGAGCTTTTGTAGATATCTTTTGAGCCGACGTAAATAACTCAGGCAGTTTCTCAATGAATGCCTGCAAATATTTGTCTTTGTTGAATTTTTCCTTCACCTCTTTCGACATCACACTTTTGCATAAGTCGAGGGGGCTTACTGATTGTGGTGCCGGTACTTGTTCCTCAGTTATTTTCGTCAGTGATGAGGGTGGAGGCATAGACACCAGATCGACAACGTTTACAGGTGTTGTCGTAGTCTTAGCTTTCTTTGGTGGACCCGCTTGTGCTCCCATCTCTATTGGGCTTAGGGCAGACCCAGGTTCTTATCCTTTTATCTTCGTACCAACAAAGAGACCAACAGTGTTGGCCCTTTCGACAACAACCTACGAACAGGTTGCAGTCTCACCCGAAACAGCTATGGGGTGCTGCAGATTCAGGTTTCTACAGGCAGAATAGGGATATTACTGTACCTTTTTCCTTAACAAAGAATAATCATACAATACAGAGTTTCGACGTTCACTTAAATAACTTCATAGTTTAGATCAAAGTACAGTTTCTTGCTTAACCCTTAACTAGGAATTCACAACGAAGTTAATACTTAACTGTTTATCTTACTTTATCATTCATCTACTTATCAAATGCATAAAAACATAACAAAAATAACATAAAAGAACCACCACAACACAAGATATACGTGGTTCACCCCCAGTGTAGGGGCTACATCCACATAACTGCGCTTATATTCAACACTTTACAAACGACACAGTTCTGATCTGCGCACTCAGTTACAGATCTTCTCAACAACCCAAAGCTATGCACTTAAATGCAGATCCTTTCTTCCAAACCCTCTGTGCACTCAGCTACAGAGGTCCTCCACGCACTCAGCTGGGACTTGACCTTAAACCCTAAAAATAGATCTTAGCTTCGTCGTATTATAATAACATCATAACACCAAAAATCCTTTTCTTCTTCTACATAAGTGCCTATTTATACAAGTGCACTATTAAAATACCATGGGCTTAAATCATGGGATTAAAAACCATGAGTTTAAACCATGGGTTAATTACAAAAAGAGGGGCTTAGACCCAACCCCGAAACCCCTAAGACTATTTTGGACCGCAACTCTACTTACAAGCTTTGCACCAAAACCGCGGAGTTTCCAAAATTAAGGACCTTCAAGGTCCGTGCCCCAATAGGCCCTTAAGACTCACCAGTGTCCCGTCACGGGACACTCTATGTACTTAAGCCGGTCTATCTTTCCTGTCATCGTTCCGACCAACTACACACCCTGTGGCAGCGAAGGGGTGTGTAATGTGAACTTGGTTGTCCGCCGAGGTGGCTGAACTCCTGGTCGAATAGGCGAAAGATATGGTGGATGCTGCAGTGCAATGTTCTCATCCTCACCAAGGTCTTCGAAATCTCTAGGAGGATTCATCACGGGATCCTTTGGTGTCTGTCCTGATGGCTTGTGCCTCTCTTCGTTCCTCTTAGAGCGAACTTCTGCCTTGAATTTCTTTCTGGTTGCTCGTGTCTGCATTGGTTGATTCGGTGCTGGGGGGGTCTCTTCACAAGGTGCATATGTAGGTGGGTTGCTCATAAGGTTCTGCAAACCCCTCTGTCTGAATTCTCTCAAAAATTCCTGGACTTCGCCATCAGCTGACATGGACTGAACTGTAAAACTCAAGAAAATGCGTAATGCGAACTTCACAAGTATGGGTGTCTTCTTATAGAATCCAATGACCAAATCTGCCATAACTGTGCATTAAAGACATCAAATCTAACCGAACGGCGCTAGATCTTATCCAAACGACGCTAGATTCCTTAAAATCTCATCATTACAGGTAGTTAATGCAGTTAACATACCGACGCCGCCAAATCTGATTTTTTCCAATGGTCATATTTTAAGCTTCGACACACCTTTCTTCTTTGGCACAGCCACTAACTTCAGCTTCGACACAATATTGACCTTCGACACATCCTGGCACAAGCTTCGACACTTTGTAAATTCTCCAACAGTCCGCCCAAGCTCTTTAAGAACAACGTCATTATAGTCTAGTACCCAATTTCAACTTTTCTTGGTACTTAGACTCTTCTTCTTTCTATTACTTCTGATCAGGGGGGTTTAGGCTCATCCCTGTACTTCTTTAATCTACTCCCATTCACCATGGAAGGCATAATTTCTCCATTCAAATTAGCTAACTGAACTGCACCACCATCGGTAACTTTATGAACTATTTATGGTCCTTTCCAATGTGTCTTGAACTTACCTGGGAACTTCATGAATTTACTATTGTACAAGAGCACAAGATCACCATTCTGAAAATGCTTCTTCTTAATGTGTCTATCATGCCATGCTTTTTCTCTAGATTTCTATACTTGCTGCTGGAAACCTGCAGTGAATCTGTCTTCTTCTAGCTCTAGTATCTTTGCCAGCCTTTCATTCAACATGGTTGGATCATCCATATTTGTGAAGGTATATATTCTGAGGCTAGGAACAATGTACTCCATGGGAATAACTGCTTCATGTCCATACACTAGCCTAAAAGGTGTGTGTCCTGTCAACTTCTTGCAAGTGGTTCTATAAGCCCATAATACTGCTGGAATTCTAAGATCCGAATCATTTTTGTTAACATTGCAAACCTTCATTAGAGCGTGCTCAAGAATCTTGTTAAAGGCTTCGACAGTTCCATTTGCTTGAGGATGGTAGGCAGTACTCTTCTGATGATATAATTGAAATTCTTCGGTCAATGCTTCAATAGTATTATTCAGAAAATGTGATCCTTGATCACTCATAAGAATTCTAGGACATCCAAACCTTGACAAGATATTATCAAAGATGAACTTCGCAGCTGTAGCAGTGCTATAGTCTTTGACTGGTTGAGCTTCGGCCCAACGAGTAAGGTAATCAGTTGCTGTAATAATGTATCTTGCTCCAGATTTCTTTGCAGGGGGATTGATTGGTCCAAAAAAATCAATAGCCCATTTGTCAAATGCTTGTAAAGCTACCTATGGAACCAGAGGCATCTCATCCCTCCTAGATGGTTTGCCTGTCCTCTGACAGATATCATAGCTGTGGTAATACTCTCTTGCATCCTTATGAATCGTAGGCCACCACAATCCAGCTATCAGAATCTTCTGTGCCGTAGCTTTTCCTGCATAATGACCTCCTGCTACTCCAGAATGTGCCTCAGCCAAAATCAATGGCTTTTAATGCTCCAGGACACATCTGCGTAGTATTTCATCTGGTCCCATCTTATATAGCTGTCCTGCTATCAAGGTAAAGTCAGCTGCTCTAACCACCAGCTACTTCTTCTGCTGTGTTGTCATCTCAGAGGGTGCAAACCCTGTAGAAAAGTATTGAACAATATCCTGAAAATAGTCATCAACCATATGGATGGAAAACAACTGGGCATCATGAAGACCTTCGTTCAAACTAGTGGGTTCTTCTTCTGACTCGAGCCTCGACAAGTGGTCAGGCCCCAGGTTAAGTCTTCCTGGCTTAACTATGATCTCAAAATCATAATCCTAAAACAAAATCAGCCATCTGCATATCCTTCCACCCAACACAGGCTTGTTAACCAAATACTTCAAAGCAGAATGGTCAGTAAACATCTTAAAATGAGATCCTAACAAATAATGTCGAAAATTTTTGCAAAGCATAAACCATAGCTAGACCTTCTCGTTCTATCGTAGTATAATTCTTTTCAGTTGTGGACAATTTTCTACTTGCAAAAGCAATAGGGTGATCAATATTACCTTCACCTAACTGAGCCAATACTACACCTAAAGCAATGGAAGATGCATCGACATGAACATGAAACTCCTTACTCCAGTAAGGGAATACTAAGATAGGGGCAGTTACCATCTTTTCTTTCAAAATGTCCAAGCTTTCCTGACATTCAGGTGTCCATTCAAACTTAATATCTTTCTTCAATTTCTTTTCCATAGGGGCTGTGATCTGAGCATATCCTTTAATGAATTTCTTGTAATATCCAGTATGACCAAGTGTAGTGCGAAGTTGCTTAACAGACTTCAGAGGTGGTAAGTTCACAATAATGGCTATCTTTGCAGGATCCACCATCAATCCTTGCTTGCATACAAGGTGACCTAGTAGAATTCCAAAAGGTGCACAAAAGATACACTTCTTCAGGTTCAATGAAATCTAATGCTGTCTACACTTATCTAGCATAAGTCTTAAACTGGATATATGATCTTTCAATAAACCAAAGATAGTCCAATCATCAAAGTAAACTTCCAAGAACTTATGAATAAATTCCTTAAATGTAGATATGACTATTCTGGAAAACATAGTAGGTGCATTCTTCAATCCAAAGGGCATAACAGTATACTGAAAAGATCCCATTTCTGTAGCAAAGGTTGTTTTATGTCGATCCTCTGGAGCAATTCTGAT
>LPNX011102803.1:54193-71457 GCA_001517045.1 Pseudotsuga menziesii
CACTTTTCTCACCATTTCTTCATCCCAATAGTATCCAATGGTATCATACTTAGGCATCTCTTCTGATCCAATGTTTTCTTTCCTTGTTTTCAAGGGCTGAGTTACTTCAGGTGCTTCGACTGCTGGTCCATGTACTTCACAGTGTCCTTCTGACTTAGGAATATTAATGTTGCGAGGGTCATCGTCTTCATCAATGGCGAGGTTATAGCATTCTAATGCATTAGCTTCTTGTTCCTTCCAATCAGGTTGGTATTCGGCTATTTCTTTATCTTCAAACACCTTAGTATGGATCAGCCTAATAGCTGCGTCCAAAGCAGGGAAAAACTCATTAATAGAAAATGTGAGCATAAAACTATCAGTAAGGCTAACCCAACTTACAGTACCATGGCAAAGCTCCACCTCCGCATACCAATTCTTTACTACAGGTTCTAGAGTGTGTACAAACCTATGTACCCATTCTTCACAAGGTACATGCTTCCATGCTTCATAACACTGCTCCAAATGTTCCTGAGGGCTAGTCTTACCATTAAATATGCTTCGTACGTCCTGAGGTTGATCCATGAATCTCAAGCGAAGAAACTTTTGACAAGATCCCCAACTATGAATATGCTTTTTGTGACCATTCCACCATCTGGCAGCCGTGGCTCTGAATACTGAATCTAGAGTCTCCATTTTCTATGAATCTGGTACTTGCTCTGAGAATTGCACAATAAAATCTTCTGGGTCTGTCAAGCCATCAAAAGTAGGTAAGACTCTTATCTGTGAGCCAACCCATCTGATAGACTTGGTAATTCTTGCACATCGATGTCCATGTAGCTCATAAAGTCTATTCTGCCAATTCTCTAGGCCTTCGTCTGAATCAGTCATGCAAGAATTGTCACACTGCCAATCCATTATACCTTCAGCAGTAGGGTTAACATAGTCTTCTTATTTAGTTGTGATGTTGTAAATATGATCCAAAACATCCTGATCTTCATCTCTGACTGGCTCTGTATACCTTTCTCCTTGAGAAGGGTCCAACGGTACTATGACTCTCAAGCCTTTTCCTTCAAAAGTCATTTGTCTATTCTTAAGGTTGATTACTGCATAATTGTCTATTTCCCATTCAATTCCTAGCAAGGATGGATAGGGGTTGCTATCATCAATTATTTCAATGACTTCAAAATCTGCTAGGGTACTGACTCCATCAATATCCACTGGTACACTAGGGAATCTTCCCAAGGGTACAATCTTCTGCTGATTGGCTAATCTCAGCTGTATAGGGGACCATTCAAGCGTAGGTTTTCCCATTTGTTCCCATGTATACTTAGTTAGGACATTCACTTCTGATCCCAGGTCTAAAATGATATTAGTCATGTCATAATCTCCTCTCTGAGCATGCAATCTCATTTCTCTTCCAGTCCTTCTAACTCTATTAACAGTTTTTCCTTTATCAAAGCTTTGTTGAGGTTCGCAAGACACAATAACTTTCTGTAACTCATTCAAAATATTCTGATTTCTTAATAGCTTCATACAACTCTGTAAAAATGATGTCAGTGTACTTACTTGATCCAGTGAAGCTTCTTGAAATTGTAACTGCTGTTGATGTTGTTGCGTAGTTGCTACCGATGTTCTTGGATCAGCAAAGTCTTTTTTAGCTTCCATAAATGTTCATTTTTCTCTTCCAACATCAAAGGTTGGAATTTTCTCTGGGGTCTTATGGACCCAAGCCTCGTCAGGTTGTTTCCCCTTATTTAGCACTTGCGTCGTAGCTCCACTCCTTGTAACAACGTTAATGGCTGGGATAGGTCTTTTCTCTACAGCAATCATCTGAAGATTCTGAGTAGGAGTGACATTTCTTTCTTGTATCTTGGCTATCAATTGTGGGCATTGCTCAATCACATGATCGACTTTTCTGCAATATTGACATGTCGTAGTTGGGTTCTGATAGTCTCTAGATACATGTCCTACCTGATTACAGTTATAGCAAATAACCTAGCCTCGACCTCTTCTAGGCATACCACCATGACCACGACCTCTGAAATTACCTCGACTTGATGTACTACCATGGTAACCATATCCATCATTACCTTATGCATCAGGTTGTACCCTATAGGCATCATAGGTTCGCTCTCTCATGAGGTCAAAGCTGCGACATTCGTCTTCGTTGTGTCCAACTGACTTATAGAACTTGCAGTAGGGATTCTTAGGTACTTGAACATATTTTTGCAGCAGATAGCAATATTCAGGTCGATGCTGGCTAGTTGTTCCACAGATCTCACAATATAGGACATTAGGGTTAAATGGGTTTGGTGCACCAGTATTCAGATAATTTCTTATTGTAGGACACTCTTCTTTGTCATGACCTTCTGTATTACATCATGTACACCAAACCTCTTCACGAGTAGCTTTCCCTTTTTTCATGTCGCGAAGATCCAAAGCCATTTCTGCTAACTGCGCCTGCATCTGGGCTATTCTAGAGTTATCTCCAATAGGAGCTGTTTCAAGTTTCATAGCAATTTCCAATTCCTCTTGTTGATCAGCAACCTTCTATTACATAAGTGGAGTCCTGATATGAGGCAATAGTGCTGCAATGAACCATTCTTTATGCTGTTCTGGTCCAATAGTAAAACTAACTTGATCCAGCAGAACCTTGAACCTATGATCAAAGTCCCAAACTGATTCAGCTCACTTTTGCTGAATTTATTTCAGTTCAGTTATACACTGTGACTCTGATTTAGGCTTCTTGAATTATTTGATCATTTCTTTCCTAATATCAGCCAATATATAGTTCTGAGTACAGGAAAACTTCATAAACCAGGTCAAAGCTCGGTCTCAGAAAGAGGTGACCAGTTGCGCTCTTCTTTTATTTTGATCCATAATATTCTTAGTAGTCCAAACAACTTTGCATAAGAACCAAAATTGCTTTGGATCCTCTGATCCAGTTCCTTTAAAGACTGGGAGCTTGATATCATAATTCACATGGGCCATATTGGATCAAGGGGGGTGAGGAGGGGGACTGATAACAGGGGGAGGGGAACTTACTAAGGTAGACTGACCCGCGATAGGACTACTAGGGTTAGGGTTACTTTCAGACTGCAACGGGCTCTCAGGGATAACAGGTCTTTGCTGCGGAGTTATAGGAGGGTTTCTAACAAAAGGGGTTTCTTCAGATTCAGACTCTTATGGGATTAACGAGGTATAATCGGTATTCTGGCCTAGGGTATAGGATCCAGAATTTCTCTTGTATATTTTACCATTGCGAAGCAAACCACTTTGCTCGCTGAAGTCAATTTCACTTCCAAACATAGGTTAGTAGCAATAAATCTAGCAATCTGATTCGATAAGCAATATGCCTTTCTCAGCCAAGAGAATTTTAATTTTCAGACTTAATGAATTTAGGTACTTACCCCTTGGTCCTTTGAAAAACTATCTTTCTGCTTCGCTGAAAGAAGTATGTGTGTCGATGGTGAACTCCGTCACAAATTCTTCAAGGGTTTGCGTTGTCTAGAAGTCAACAGCTCTTGATACCGCGTTGTTCACACTTTTCAACAGCGTAATTCTTTCCAGGGTCTAGGCAGGAGACTTATCTTCTTTGAAGTTTGTCTTTCTTTCTGTCAACCTGGATAACCACTGGTGCAATTCTATGTGGATACTACCAAAGAAAATTTCATAAATATCAGTAACAACGTACCTTTGCAAGAAGTCGTCTGAGCTATGACGAGGGTCCTTATTTTCTTGTTCAGCAAATTTCAGATAAGTATCTTCAACCCAGTCACTGATTTCTTTTACTGAGGGCCTCCAAAACATGTCCCTCGAGGTACGACATAAATCCCTCTTGAAGCAGATATTGGTTCAACCAGCAAAGGAACCAATTTGTTGGGCTTAGGGCAGACCTGGGTTCTTATCCTTTTATCTTCGCACCAATAAAGAGAACCACAGTGTTGGCCCTTTCGGCAACAACCTGCGAACAGGTTGCAGTCTCACCCGAAACAGCTATGGGGTGTGGCAGAATCAGGTTTCTGCAGGCAGAAGAGGGATATTACTGTACCTTTATCCTTAACAAAGAATAATCATATGATACAGAGCTTCGACATTCACTTAAATAACTTCGTAGTTTAGATCAAAGTACAGCTTCTTGCTTAACCCTTAACTAGGAATTCACAGCAAAGTTAATACTTAACAGTTTATCTTACTTTATCATTCATCTACTTATCAAATGCATAAAAACATAACAGAAACAACATAAAAGAACCACCACAACACAAGATATATGTGGTCCACCCCCAGTGTAGGGGCTACGTCCACAGAACTGCGCTTATATTCAACACTTTACAAATGACACAGTTCTAATTTGCGCACTCAGCTGCAGATCTGCTCAACAACCCAAAGCTGTGCACTTAGTTGCAGATCCTTTCTTCCAAACCCTCTGTGCACTCAGCTGCAGAGGTCGTCCATGCACTCAGCTGGGACTTGACCTTAAACCCTAAAAATAGATCTTAGGTTCATCGTATTATAATAACATCATAACACCAAAAATCATTTTCTTCTTCTACATAAGTGCCTATTTATACAAGTGCACTATTACAATACCATGGGCTTAAACCATGGGCTTAAAAACCATGAGTGTAAACCATGGGTTAATTACAAAAAGAGGGGCTTTGACCCAACCCCAAAACCCCTAAGACTATTTTGGACCGCAACTCTGCTTACAAGCTTTGCACCAAAACCGCAGAGTTGCCAAAATTAAGGACCTTCAAGGTCCGTGCCCCAACAGCCTCGACAAATCTTTGGAACTAGGTTTTGACCGACACCTTGTTTGCTGTGGAATCCTCTATGATGTCGAGGGCTGTGGCTGCCAGTTCCTCCTCGTCTTCTAATGAGTCTACAAGGATAAGCTTGCGCTTACCTTTACCTTGTTGTTGTTGTTGTGTCTTGAGCTTCTTCCTGGCCACTGCTATCTCCTTTGACAATTTTCTAATGATGCCTTTTGTGACAGCATACTCAGGGTTTTCTAGCTCTATATCCCCCCTCGGCTCCTGGGTTAGGACGACACTTTCTGTAGCCAGATTAATTACCTATTGTTGTGGCTGTGGCTCTGCTGTCTGGGGTTCTGCCCTTTTTGGGGTCGAAGGTTTGGTGGTTATTTGAAGCCGGTCGGTATGTTCGACCGGTGTCTCCTCCGACAAAAAGGTGCTGATATAGAGGTTGAGCTCATAGTCTTCCTCTTTTTCCTGGCCTATGAGTGGCTCCTCAATCGAGAAGTTGATATGCTTTGCTGCAGCTGGTACTGGTATTTTGGTATTGGCCTGTCGAGACAGTTCCTGAAAGATCTGGTCGATTGATGGATAGTAGTCGAGGGCTTTGGCATTTGAGTTGTCGCCCTACATGTACCACACCGAGGTATGGTCGAGCTCTAGCTGGATGTGGGAGTTCGTCGGTAGATTTCTTCGGATGTTTTGAGGCACCCTCCATCTAGTCGTGTGGAATTTGAGCTATTGAATCCAATTCTCCAACAGTACTTTCCCGTGCTCAAAGCTCCTGCAAGGTTCCTCTCTGGGAGAATGGCTTAAATCTCCACATGTGGAACCTCGATGGTTCCTGAAAGACTAGACTCCTCTCTGGGCATATATGGTACATGACTATCCATAAGATTAGGGAGGGGAACTTGATGATTCCCCCCGTTTCTTGGCATCTTTCGCAGATGGTCTTGACCACGTCGGTGACATATTCATCCCATCTGTATATCCTTCCATTTGTGGCAATGGTGTCGACAGCTTCTAGCATGACTAACTTAAGGTCGCTGCCTCGACCTGCTAGGGTGAGTGTGATTGTGATTATTTTGGCCACAATCTGTGGTGCTCAGGTTGTGATTTGGATGATCATCAACCCGTTCGAGTTCTTTCCTGAAGTCGACCCAGTTAACTCTTCGACCAGTCCTTCTTTGATACCGACTGGTACTGGGTTTCCTTCGTTTGAGAGATCGGTGAGCTTGGAGATGAATTCTCCAGAGATGTCGACCGGTTGGTTGAAGTAGAATCGACCATCATGGTACCGGCTAATGATGAATTTTACAGCAGTCTCCTTTGTGCCACCAAAGATGGCCATAAGTGGTGCATTAACATAGTTGAATATAGTGTTGTATTTGATCTTTTCTATGGCTTGAGTGGTCTTTTTGTTAACATAAGCCCATTCTTGCATCACGGCGTAGAGTTTCTACCATGAGTTGAATATAGTGTTGTATCTAATATTTTCTGCAGCTTGAGTGGTCTTTTTGTTAACATAAGCCCATTCTTGCATCTCGGCCCAGAGTTTCTACCATGAGCCTTCCTGCACCTTGGCATTCTTAATGTTTTTTAGCCTGGGGACTAAAGGTTTATCCGCATCCTGTAGTTCCTTGGCTTTGGTCGAGGCTTTGGTTTGTTTGGGTGCCATTGTGTCAGTTTGGTGGTCGTTTTCACTAAGGGGTTCTCGGATTTTAGTCGACTGGATGCTTTGATGCTCTCTCTGTATGGATTACGGTGAATGATCCTTCGGTGATCCAGTATTTATAGGCGATGCTGTGGATGTGTGGGTCGATGGGTGTATTAATGGTGGATGTGATGTTCCAGCTGGAATACTTGAGTGTGCGTTAATGGCAAATTGATTTCGGTGCTCAATGTCATGAATGCGCGATGGGACTATCGAGGTCGTCGGTCGATGTCAATTATGAGAATGGTCGATGGAAGTGGTCGGTCAATGAAAATGGTCGATGGTGTTATGTCGATGGGCATGATGTCGGTTTTCGAAATGGTAATTTCTTGTCATAGCTTTTTGTATGTATGGTATTTTTTTGGCTTTTGAATTTTTAAGTTTCTATGGATTTTGGTTGATGATTATGGTCGTTATATGAATTTTTTTGTTTTTGTTTTTTTTCAGCGTTTTAGTCGGGCTCCATTAATGAGATTCCGAAATACTATGCCTTGTAATGTCCTTAGTCAGACTGATCTATTGGTATGTATCTCTTCAACAATGTAAGGTCCCATCCATTATGTGTGGATATTTTTAGGTTTACCTTTTACCCGACTATTGTATAGTAAAGCAAGGTCTCCTACCGACAAGTTTTTGTTCTTGATGTTTCGGTCGTGCCATGCTTTCTGTTGTTGTTTCTGGATTTCTTGATGTTGTATTGCCATTAGTCAGTGCTCTTCAATTTTTCTTAGTTGCAATAGTCGGTATTTTCTTCCTTGTTCAACATCTACATGTAGTATTTATGCGATGATAGGTGTCTGTTGTCAGAAGTGTAGTGGAACTACTGCTTCTTGTCCATAGACTAGTCGAAAAGGAGTTTGGTCGGTCGATCATTTATATGCTATTCTGTATGCCCATAATACTGCAGGTATTTTCTCATCCCAATCATCCTTACCAGCATTACATATTTTGGTTAGTCCTCTTGTTAATGTTTTATTAAATGCTTCAATTGCTCCATTCGACCGAGGATGGTATGCTGTGCTTCGACGATGGTCGATTTGGAACTGGTCGGTTAGTGTTTTCATAGTTCTGTTGATGAAGTGTGTTCCCTCGTCGCTAATTAGAGTTAGTGGACATCCAAATCTAGTGATGATATTCTCATAGATAAACTTAGTAGCTATCTCACTAGAACATGTGTCGAGTGGTTCAGCTTCTGCCCATTTAGTGACATATTCAACTGTAGTTATGATATACCTTGCACCTGTCCTTTTTGTTGGTATAGGAAATGGTCCTATGAAGTCTATGGCCCAGATTTTGAATGTCAAACTTGGGTTTACTACTATCAAAGGAATTTCTGTGCTAGGCAGGGGTCGACCTAGTCGTTGACATCTGTCACATCGACTGACAAAATTTTTGCAATCTCTGTGGAGTGTTGGCCACCATAACCCTGACTATTGGATTTTCTTTGTAGTTGTGTCTACCTAAAAATGTCCTCCTACAGGTCCATAGTGTGCTTCATGCATAATGTTGTCTTGTTTGTGTTCTAGTACACACCTTCTGAGGATGTCATCTAATCCCATTTTGTATAGATATCCATTTATAAGACTATAGGGTGCATCCTTCATAGCTAGGATCTGCTTTTTCTTTGTACTCATTCCTTCTGGTACATGCCCATCTTCTAAAAACTGAGCTATTTCTTCTAGTTCTGCTGGGACTGCTTCTATCTGAAATAAATTTGCATCAGGTAAGTCATCATCGAATCCTGTTGGTTCTTCTCCTGTGTCGATTCGGGATAAATGGTTGGGACCGACATTTAACTTTCCTGGTTGGACAACGACTTCGAACTCGAATTCTTGGAAGAGAAGTAGCCATTGACAAATCCTTCCATGATGTAGTGGTTTATTGACGAGATACTTCAGGGCCTGATGGTCTGTATAGAATATAAATGGGTTAGCTTGGAGATAATGTCAATATTTTTGTAGTGCAAAGACCATTCCTAGTGCTTCTCTTTCTATTGTCGAATAGTTTCTCTCAGCCTTGTTTAATTTTATACTACTGTAAACTATAGGATAATCCATTCCATCATCTCTTGGTTGAGTTAATATTGCGCCTATTGCTAGGCTTGATGCATCAATATGAACATGGAATTTTATTGACCAGTTTGGAAACTTTAGGATTGGTGCTTCGACTAGTTTTGTTTTTAATTTTTCGAATGATATGTGGCACTCCTCTATCCAGTTAAACTCTTGATCTTCTCTTAATAGTTATTCAAGAGGATAGGTCATATCTGAATAATATCTTATGAATTTTCTGTAATAGCCCGTGTGGCCAAGTAACACCCTGACTTGTTTTGGGTTTACTGGTGGTTTTAGGTCGAGGATAGTTTTGATCTTTGCAAAGTCAACCTTAATACCTTCCTTATAGACAATGTGCCCTAATAATATCCCTATGGGGGTCACAAATATGCATTTCTTGATGTTTAGGGAGAGTTGAATTTGTCGACATCTTTCCAACATAAGTCTGAGCCATTTGTAATGATGTTTTAACATGGATTATATTGTCCAATCATCAAAGTATACTGCCATGGTCTTATAGATATATTCTTGAAATGTTTTGACAACAATTAGAGAGAATACTGCAGGTGCGTTTTTTAATCCAAAAGGCATAACCTTGTAAGAAAATGAACCAAATTCACACACAAAGGTTGTCTTCTTCTGGTATTCTTTAGCTATTGGCACTTGGTTATAACCTGAGAATCCATTTGTGAATGAGTAGCATTCATGTCCTACAACCTCATTCAAGATTTCATCTGCATAAGGAGTTGGAAATGGGTCTGTCAATGTCACTTTGTTTAGTTCTCTAAAGTCGACAAAAATTATTAGTTTGGTCAGATCATGTTTCTTAGGCTGTACAACCATTGGAATTTCCCATTCTGATTGGTTGATAAGATAGACGATGCCTGCTACAAGCATGTTATCAATTTCTTTTTTGACTATCTCTTTGTATTTGTGAGCTAGTTTATATGGCCTCTTCTTCACAGGTCGAACATCAGGTTTAGTATCAATATTCATTTCTCCCATTTCATGGACTAAGCCTTTGAGGTCTTTATAATATCTACCAAATACATCTTGGAACTCCTTTAATAGGTTCACTATCTCTATGGTCTGCTCTTCACTCCAGTAGGCACCAATATTTGCCATTTTTGGTCGATCATCATTTGAGATGTTGAATTCTTTAGTTTTGACATTAGCATCTAGACATTCTAGTGCTTTGGCTTCATTGATCGGTCGACTTCCTTCTTTGAACTGTGAGAATGTGGCAGGGAAGTCGGCTGCAGTCATTATGTCGGTATCTTGTTTGTCGGTTGTTTCTACTTTCAGGATTGTACAAATAGGTTTGGTCGTTTCGACATGGTTGGATTTCCATATAAAGCTTTTTACTTCTGTGTTTTCATTTTCTAACTGTAGTCTTGTCAACTATGGCTTTAGCCTTGTTTGTGTATTGTTACATTTCATTGTCTGTCGGTTATCTTCTAAGGGTTTGTGTTCGGTCGGCTGGATAAATTCTTTAATCTATTTTGCTGTTTCGACCAAGTTTTCATTTTAAGGTATAAAGTTGAAATCTTTAATGAAATTTTCCCTGAGTTCATGCCATAAGAATGTTTCACCTCTAGATTCTTCCATCTTATACCATTTGTTTGGTAATTCGGCGGGGGTTGATGGGAACAAGTGTGGCCATGCTTGTTCATCCTTGTATCCAAGTCTTCTCCATTCTTTTTCACAGGTTTTAATATGATCTTCTGGGTTTCGTCCTTGAGTGAATACAGGTATCAGATCTTGTTGGGTTAACTTCTTTCCTCCAAACCTTTGGACAAAGTAAGTCAAAGCTGTTGTCTAGGTCTGCAGTCTCATCTGATGTGTATCCCACCATCGAGCAGCTTGTCCTGTAAAAATTTCTACTAGGCTTTGAAGTTGGCCATGTTCACCAATATTTTTGGAAACCTGTTTGACATGCATGACTAGTGATTCCATTTCCTTGTATCTTGGTAGTTGTGTAGTATTTACATTGGTAGGTTGTAAGGTAGGGTATTCCCTAATTTTCTTCTCAAATATTTTTGGGACAATGGACACTATAAAGCACTGTTGGGTGGGATTTTTCTGCACTTTTTGTATAGTCCAACACCCTCTTACTTGTGTTTCGTAGTTCTCAATATCCCAATAATATAATTTGGCATTTGATTTATAACGAACTGAGTCTTGGTTGCCTAAATGAAGTTCTCCATGGATATTTGGTTCTGTGTAATATGCATTGTTTTGAATCTGGTAGAGTTGTCTCATGTCAACTTCTTCATCGATAGGTTTAGTCCAAGGTTCCCCTTGAGATGGATGAATGGTACAATGACCTTTTGTCCATTTCATTTTAATTTGATTCACTCCTTGTCCATGGATATCGATGCTTTCATCTTTCTACCCCAAGGTCGACTGACTAACGCTGGGAAGGAACTGGATCCTTCCTTCGGGTCAATGATTTCGAAGTTGATCTTGGTCGAGATTCCTTTTATAGTTATGTCGACATTTTTCCAGACTCCAATAGGTTCAATTAGGCCTTGGTCGGATAGTTTCAGGTATATTCCTGACTCATAGAGTCAAGGTATGCCCATTTGTTCCCAAGTGTCATGAGTCATGATGTTTACTTGTGATCCAAAGTCGAGCACTACTTGTCGGACGTGGTATCCTTTGATTTCCAGGTCGACAAGTGGGTCGGAATCACCTTTGTCTTTTTTATTTAAGCTGCAGATGTTCTTCGTTTGTTTTTCAGAGTTGGTACATTTTATTTCATACAACAAATTGATGAACTAAGATACTGAGTTGTCTCTTCATACGAGCTGGATTAATTTGTTTATTGTGTTATGTCGAGTGTCGTGAACTTTTTCTTGTCATGCAATTTCTTTGAATACATTAGTTGCTTCTTTGTATGTTTGTTTTTCTTTCAGTGGATCAGGATAGACATTTTTCTCTTTTATTTTACTGATTCTTGGGTTATCAGCTCCTGTTTTTGTTCCTTATCGAGTTACAATATGCAAATTTTTTGTGTTTATTACATCATTTTTTTGCACACAGGACAAGAAATTAACATTTTTATTTGTAGTTATTTTTTCCAACATGGTAGGGAAATTCTCTAGTGAGTGATCCCCTACTCCACAGTGAGTACAAAATTTGAGGTTAGTTCTATCTTTATATGGACAGTTTGCATACCAATGTCCCTCTTTATAACATGTAAAGCACTGGATGGGTCGACGCGGTTGGTTGTCGCAATTCCCAGGGAATCGACCTCTTCCTCCATAGCCTACATGTCGATTGTCATACTGATGCTCGTATCATCGAACGTCATATCTCTGACCATTCTGATCGTTTGCTAAATTGTTTTTCTTGTTAGTTTGTGTAACTGTGTTGGTTTGGTAGACTGCATGATAATTTTGTCGGTTCTTCAGGTTCAAATGGCAGTCGACCGTATTGTGATTTTTGGTTTCACATATTGCACACCAGGATGCCTTGCTGTTCTTCATGTTGAATGGGCAGTCTTTTGTCGCATGGTCCCCATGTTCTTGGCAGATGTCGCAAAAAGATTTCATCTACACGAATCGAACGTCCTATAGGTTGTATTCATGTCGACAGTTGTCTTTGGAGTGTCCAGCCGTCGAGCACTTTGTGCAATAGATCTCCTAATTCTTAAGGTTTAACTCCTTTAAAGACTTCTATACACTCTCAAGCTGTTCTTCCAATCTGTGGTCTGTGGGGTAAGCGGGTATGTCCTCGTCCATATCCACTTGAAGAGCTTTTGTTAACGCATCTTCGTAAGATTTAAATGTTTCCAGATTGATGTGTCGATGCACTTTCTGAGATAACCCTACAAGAAACCACTAGATTAGTAACTGTTCATCTATAACATAGTCCAACTAGCTCAGAAGGTCTTTCCAATGCTTATCATAGTCGCAGACAGTTTCCCCTGGATTTTGTGATGTTGTTTTTAGTTTTTTCGCTGCCAGGTGTTTGGCATCTAGAGTTTTGAAAAATTATATAAATTGCACCTTGATCTAGGCTTTGGTTGCTCTAGGTTGTCTTTCTGAAAAGGTCATATACCACGTCAATGCCCTTTTCCTCAAGGCACCGGCGAACTGTGCCATTTGTCCATCTTCATCTGTAACTTGGTTGGCCTCCTGTTATAGCAGATTTCACCACTCTAGGTGAATCACACTTTGTATGGCCTTCCCCTGTCCCGCTGCAGACTCTTTAGACCCCATGGACCATATTTTATCCTTTGATGTTTCCTTGATCATCCCTAAAAACTATATAAAAGATGATATACGTGGTTTTTTCCCCGATAAATGCGTACATATGCGGGTTTGACCCATATAACCGCGTACATTGGGATGTGTGCATAGTACAAATCCTTTTGGAGTTTTCCTTAACATGGATCCGACTCATTTGATTCCTAGCCTTCCATATGCCTTGAAATCACTCAGATTCGACCCTTCATTGTCCCTTGTGAAGCTATATAAGGAACCCCTTGGTACATTGAAGGCATGTAGAGAGATTGAAAGCAACGAAACTATAGTCCATTGTTGCCGGAATTTATGCTTGAGTCTGCATCCCTTTGTCCCTTTGGAGCACTGTTGTGTTCTTCCCAAGCTTGCCCTTTGCTAGTGAGCTTGCTATCATGAGATGGAGGATTGAGGTGGTGGAGGCCCAAATGGGGGATTCAGTTTCTCCGATTCACAGACGTGCCATCAGAGGTTGTATCTGTCTTGTAATCTCTGATTTATATTAATAAGAACTATCTTTCCTTGTCCAATGATGTGTATTTGATTGAATATTTTATCCATGGGAATATGTCAAATGCTTTTACATTATTGATTATATATGCTAGAATATATCTAACACCATGATATATAGTATGCTTGTATTGTTTACTTGTTGTTGAGGAAGTATTATATCAATTCAAGCTGAAGATTGGAAAGCTCAATGGGAATCTACTTCAACCGTTTGGAATAAGGTACGAGGTCTGATCCTTTAGTGTTAGACATGTTATTTCTATTGCATATTGGGAAAGATTGATTTCTGGAGTCAAAGCTGTCTGTTGTGGTACCCCAAGCCATAGGAATTTCTCTCCGTAATAGAATTGGTGACTCCGGTGGGGAGTTCCTAGTAGTTGTCCTTTGGGGGTGATTTTCTCGGCATTCAATGTATTTGAATTGATCTTTCTCTCTTGTTTCTGTGTTGGGTCTGGGGGCATGTATGCCTGGTAGAGTCTAATTGGAGTGAAGTCTATCTTAGCCTGTCTGTTTAACTTGTTTTTATGCACCTTTTCTTCCTGTACCCGGGTTTTTGATTTACAGTCATGTATACATGCAATTTCCTCTGTGATTTCTGCGTATACATGCGGGTTTACTGCGAACAGTTGCGTATACCCTGGATTTTTCCCTTTTTGTGGAATTTAATTGGTTGCTAGGTGAATGATGTTAGTTGCTGAGTCTCCTTTGGCACTGCCTGAGTCTGTTTTGACCTCTGGTTCTGACTGGAAACGTTCTTTTTAGCCTAAATTTTTTTTTTAGGTAAGTTCTTGTCATGTCATTTTCGATTTTTTGTTTGAGATTAGTGCATTAGAGTTCTTTTACCTTAGTGCTTTGCTTGGATGCTGTCTATGTGTGCTTGCAGAGTCTGGGGGTGGTAGAATCATTCTTTTGCTTTTTGCATCTCTTATATTTTTCAAAAAAATCCAAAAACATTTGCTTATCATAATGCATTGCATTTTGCACTTTGCATTGTACTTGCATTAGATCTAGATTTGCTTTGGAGTACTAGTTAGGACTTCATATAGGAAAAATTTGCATTCATCATTTGAAGAAGAAATTGTGCATTTCATGTAGTAGCATACCCTATTTACATGGACACAATGCATGTGCATTGATTGTTACGGTGTGCATTTTACTTATGTTGTGTCATAACACCACTAGTTGCACGACCATATCCTATTTTTGAGTAATAAAGCCAACTAAAATCAACGCTAATTAAAATGAATTACACTCTTTTCTTTTCTAGGGTGCACCAACAAGATTAGGTTTTAGAATCTTGGAATAGTTCATTGTAAGTCAATTCTCCAAGATCACTAAACAACAACATCTAGGTGTCTGTCCAGGGAGTGTGTGAAATCCTTGGTATAACCATCATTCTCAGGATCCTCCTCTCAAACGGGAGTTAAGCACAAGGCAGTGTGAGCGGTTATTGATTGGGATGACCCCTAGTCATAACTGAGTAGCACCGGCAATATTGCCAGGATTGTATTCATATCTGGGGGCTCTTTCGAGAGTTTCGGGCTTTGCTACCCTGCCCATACGGTCAATCCCTCCTACGACTGTTCGCCCGAGCTTTGATTATATTGAGGTGACCTTAGTGACCTTACCTAGGATATCAAGGGGGTACTTATAGAGGTTATTCTGCATGTTTCCTGGTCAGGTTTGGGGTCGGACAGCACAGTCACTATACGTGTTGAAGCTGAGGGCCACAATAATTGGTTACGTACCTCTGCTTGTTGTGTATGGGAGTCTCAGGCCTCTCCTAGGTGAGACATACCTGCTTCATTCAGGAGCTCACTTATCCAGCCCTTGTTTGCTTGTATTTGGCTTTAGATTTTATTAGTGATTGCTCTGTGCACGCTAGTTGGCCTAGGATTTACGTAAATTGAGAGTCTTTGCTTTTTGTTGAGTCATTGTGGATTCGAGTGTGGTTCCACGCCGTTCTCATCAGTTAACAGGACTTCCTCCTTCCACTTCTCCTCCTCCTTTGGGAGAGGGGCCTAGACTATCCAGCCAGACTATGTCACACACTGATTCACACACCATGGAGGATCATTCAGAGACTATTCCTGAGCCACCTCCTCTCCTTCGTGTTGAAGATGGGGAATTTACTCCTACATACGATCCTTCACCTGACCTAGCTGAGTTCGGTCCCGTGATTTCCCAGATAGGATCTTTGCATGATAGACCTACTCACTCTAGGGATGATTCCCTATTGACACATTACCGGTATGGAATGCCAGAAGATGCCGAGAATCACTTTGACCCTCCTAGCACTAGCTACGGTAGTTATGCTACGACTGGTTTTCCTATGCATGATTTGACATTTCATGTTGAATCCGACTTCGAGCCTAGCACTATGCTTGGGGGCAATCCCACTCCTTACCTTGCGGAGAGGTTTGGGAGTAATAGTCACATTGCACCTTCCATCCCAGTGGTGGAAGCTCCATTGCATCCCCCTCCTAGGTCTAGGGTTAGTGATCCGATTAGGATACCAGGTCCGAGACGGGTGACGATAGGCACTAGTACATATCTTATTACTGAGATTCCTTCATCATCGGTTCCGATTTCTTCAAATGTACATCCTCCACCTTATCCACGTGGTCCTTCGAGCCGATATATGGCTATGAGTCAGGTCCGTGCTGTGGTTACTAGACCAATTGTGTCTCAAGTTCATATACCACCTGCTGCTTCGGGAGGCTATATTCACCCTTCTAGTGGTCAGCTTGTTACATCCGGAGCATATATACCTACTTCGGATATGTATGTTCTCCCTTCCGGAGCTTATCTTCCTACCTACGGAGTGTCCCATGGGACATTGCATGCGATGACCTATGGACCTTATTACGGTCCGCAGTATGGACAGGTTTCTTCACCTTATGGAGGCAGGTATCAACAACCTACTTACTCTCCTAATTATGGCTTCGTAGCCCCTACTAGTCAAGGTCCACCTTACTATGGTACTTCCACGTCACCTTATACATGTCAGATAGGAGGAGGACACTATGGCCAAGGCCATGGTGGTGCTGAAACCTATGTGAACCAGGGAGCGGTCCATTGACCTCATCATGCTAAGCTCCCTTTCCTCGCGACGCTCAACCTTCCTAACTTATCGAGACTTACGAATGATCCCGTGGCTCATGACCTGGCTTGGCCAATTGTCCCTACCAAGCTTCCTTCGGACATACCTAAGTTCGAAGGAAAACCAGGAGAGGATCCGAGTGAACACGTTACCACGTTTCACCTTTGGTGCTCTTCGAATTCGTTACATCAGGACTCAGTCCGCTTGCGACTATTTCAACGCACCCTTACAGGGCCTGCTGTGAAATGGTATATAGAGTTACCAAAGGGAGCCTTTACCTTATTCGACGATCTTGCGATGACTTTTCTTAATCACTTACAGCTACCAGTGCGCTATGACGTTGGTACTGAACTCTTGTCGACATTTCGGCAGGATAAAGCCACCCATATTTCTGATCATATTTAGGAGTGGCGTAGATGGAAGAGATTAATTAAAGCCTTTATACCACCGAAGTTCCTTCTCGAGTGGTTCCTCAAGTCTTTATTGCCATATATCGCCAAGGATGTTTCTACATCCGGAGTGCAGAATGAGGAACAAGAAATCTTTAGGGAACAGGAATTGGACTTGATTTATGCTCAGTTCGGTTTGTTGTATGAGATTATTCCCAATGCTCCTCGTTCTAGTTTCGATCCCAAGGTTAAACCTGGACCACATGCCGATGGAATTGTGGGTTGTGCAAGTGCGAAACCTGCAGATTCAGTTGCAAAACAAGTTAGTCAATTGTCGCTCAACCAGTCTGCTTTGGGACAAGCTACGGCTTTGTCTCAACCCACCCAAATGGCGAGTGTACTTTCTGTGCAATCATTGGACCAGAAGGGTAACCAGCAACCCGGACGGAATAAGAAAAAGGGTAAGAATAATAATCGAAAGGGTGGGAATAGGAATGAGAATGCTTCCAAT
>LPNX011102815.1:0-20260 GCA_001517045.1 Pseudotsuga menziesii
GTGGTCATTAATAATCCATGTTGTAATTCTCATTGAAGATAACAGTTATCTTTATTTGATAAACAATAGCAGTTACACTTTATGTTTCAGGATCATAGAATCCTTGATATGATTTGCTGTTTTGAATGTCGTGCTATTTGAATTTTGGGATTTTCTTTGTTGCCATCACTGCTTTACCAGCCTGTTATACATTTTTATTTCTCTGTGAATACTTGTATTAAATATTCTGATTATTTATACACATCTGTATGTATTCAGCTGTCTATACCAGATTTGTTCAGTGTAAAGTGAGTCATGTTTAACCTATGAAAGCTCTGTAACATATGAAACTCAGCTAGTACTTTGTACCACTGTAAAGTATCTTAGCCTTAGGATTTGTTTTAGTTTATCTTGTGATTTGATTTTATTTTGATTTAGTCTTTATCAGACTTAAGATTTCCTTAAGCTTGGATCCCTTGTAGTCTAGGTCCAACTTTAGGGATAACAGGGAGAATGGAGGCACCTGGTCAGTTACCAGGAACCCTTAGTCTAGGAATGAGTGACCTTCTGACATGGTGAGAGGATTAAGTTCCTTCCATGGTCAGATGTAAGTGCTGTGCCTTTTCATAGATGGTAGTAGGTGTGTCCTACCATGCTAGTGATTGTAAGTGTTGTTCCTTTCCATAGATGGTAGTAGGTGTGTCCTACCATGTTGGTGGATGTAAGTGCTGAGCCTTTCCACAAATGATAGTAAGTGTGTCCTATCATGTTGGTGGATGTGAGTGCCGTGCCTTTTCATAGATCATAGTAGGTGTGTCCTATAATGCTGGTGAATGTAAGTGTTGGGCCTTTCTGACAGGGTTGTGGGATGTGTTCCCGCATGGTCATATGTGAGTGCTAGGTGTGCCTTTCTGATATGGTGTTGGATGTGTTCCTCTCATGGTCAGATATAAGTCCTGGGTGGGCCATTCTGACTTAGGGTCAGATATAAGCACTGAAGAAGACCTACATGGTGGCTAGGCCTACAACCAGCATGAAAAAGGGCTGGCTCTATAGAAATTCTTGTGATGAGAAGAATCATGAGATAGCACCCGTGATGATCTAGTGATGATGATCCAGTAGTGATGATCCAGATCCAGTGATGATGTCCCAATGATGATCCAGATTGAGTGATTATGTTCCAGTGATGATCCAATTCGAGTTATGAACCAAATCCGATGATGAAGATGAATTGAATATGAAGATAACTTTAATATGAAGATGACTTGAAGATGAAGATGAATTGAAGATGACGAGGACTCGATGATGATCCAGATGATACAGAGAAGAAGACTTGTGCTGATAAATTGTGTCAAGAGAATACCTTCCTAGTTAAGAGGGAGTGTTGATGTAATTGTAACTTCAGAATGTATTCACTTGTATTTCTAATGTATTGTACCCTAATGTTTATTTCGGGATGTGTCTGTAATGTACTTGAGTCATATCATGCCCTAATGTTCCTATCGGGAGGTTCTATAATGTAAACAAGTCATGTCAAGTCATTGTGGGTAACCCTCCTATTGGTCAAGGGTTAAAGTCCCTGCAGTTTCTGGGCACTAGGGTTATTAAACTCTCCTAGAGAAGTTGGCCCTAGTAGGTTATTGTCAAGTCAACAATTAGTATAAATAGAGAGTGAGCCTCTCTATTTATCACACACTCACTCACACTTAGTTATAGCACATAGATGAGGAAGAAGAAGAAACTGGGGCTAGAAAGAAAGAGGCTAATGCTGTTGAGAGATCATCTTACTATTTTGGGGTCTTACTTTGAGTGCTGATTCTATCTCTGAGGAAGTTGCGGGGTTTTCTCCATTTATGGTTTCCCCGAGGAAAAACACTGTGTTCATTGTCTCTTGTGTTTGATTGCTATGCTTGTTATTATCTCAGTTAAAGATCCTAATGTAATGCTAGCTTAATGTTAAAAATTTAACATAAATGACGTCGGGTTTTGCACCTTGTGTTGCACTAGGTTTTGCTCCAGATTTTGCGCCAATTTTTACGTCTAGTTTTGTGCCCATTTTTGTGCCTAGTTTGTGCATCTTCTCTTGTTACTCGCCCTTTTTCATCTATGTTTGCCTCCAATTTTACACCCATGTTTTCATCCACTTTTGCATCCTTTATTACATCCTCTTTTGTATCCACTTATACTTCTTTTTTTGCATCCCTTTTTGCATCCCCTCGTGTGCCAAATTTTGCATCAAAGTTTACATCTTGTTTTGAGTCTAGTTTTGCATATAGTTTTGTTTAACCCACTTTTGCATCCACTTTCAAATCTATTTTTTTGTCCACTTTTGCATCTACATTTTCATTCTTTTTTGCATCACATTTTGCATCCATGTTGACATCTTTTTTTCAACTACTATTGCATCCACTTTTGTCGTGTCCCAATTCACACCCATATTTGTGCCTACTTTTGGACCCACTTTTTCTTCATTTTTTTCATCCACATTTTCATCTTTTTTTCATCCAATTTTACATCAGTTTTTCCATCCCTTTAATCATCCATTTTTGCATCCACTTTTGCATCAGGTTTTGCGTTGGATGTTACATCTAGTTTTGCATATACTTTTGTAGCATCCTAGTCACTTATCTCTTGTTTTGTACTAGTGTAAAATGTTTTGTTATAATTTGGATGAAATAATAATTCAATTACTATGTTTAGAAAACATAATCTAAATTCCCTACACTCTCCACTGAAAACCATCTTCAAAAGGCACTTAGATCAGCTATTTTTTGAGCCAAAATCGTACAGGTACTGAGTTCTGAGGCATGCGGGAGACTTATTCCTAAGAATTTTAATGGTTTGCGAGATCGGTTTGGAGTTTCAAAGAATATCCAATTGGTTTTCTCAGGTGGGGTTTGCAGAGGGAAAAATGTGAAGGCAAAAAGAGGGGTTATAGTTGTTGTTTATGCAGGGATAAATAATAGAAACACTAGTACAAAATGAGAGCTAAATGACCAGACGATCAAAACATTTGGTCACCACATTTTTTTCAAGGAATACACATGACCAAAATTGAGTGATCCTACTAAAAATGTCCAAGATAAATGACCAATTTGGTCATGCGCTATAATTGCGCTCTACAACCCAGTATAAGGGAGATCTTGTAGCATTTGTCAAATCTTGTATGAGGGAGTTCTTGTAACATTTGAGGGATATCTTGTAACATTTGTTACTAACAAAATAATAAAAAATAAAAATTTTAACTATCCGCCAAAATAAATGTCGGCAAAGAAATAACCTAATATGAGGGAGATCTTGTAACATTTGTCGAGTAACGTTTGTTACTAACAAAATAATAAAAAATAAATTTTTTAATTATCCACGAAAATAAATGTGAGCAAAAAAACAACCTCAGATATGAGGGAGATATTGTAACGTTTGTAAGTAACAAAATAATATATATATATATATTTTATTATCCGCCAAAATAAATGTCGACCAAAAAAACAACCTAATATTGGGAGATGTTGTAAGTTTGTTACTAACAAAATAATAAAAAATAAAAATTTTAATTACCCCTGAAAATAAATGTCGGCCAAAAAAACCTAATATGGGGGAGATGTTGTAACGTTTGTTCCTAACAAAATAATAAAAAATAAATTTTTAATTATCCTCCAAAAAAAATGCCGGCCAGAAAAACAACCCAATATGTGGGATATGTTGTAATGTTCCTATCTAACAAAATAATAAAAAATAAAAAATTTAACCATACGCAAAAAATGGTTTCCTTGCACATGGTTTTAAAACCATGTGCAAGGCCTATCAAACAACTCATGGTTTTAAAACCATGTGGAAGGCCCTCCTAAACAACCCATGCTTTTATTGTATATTGTATATGATTATTAAATTATGGGACTATGAAAATATAATTTAAACTTAAATTAAAATACAATTTAAATTTAAATTGCACCTCCGGAGATTTGATCCCTCTCAGCGCTTGATAGAGCCTAGGATTTGGATCTAGGTTGGTATATGACCATATAACAAATAACTAAACTAAAATGACCACATAACAATAACATTAAGAATATGAATTGGTCATTTTTAGTTGTATCACTCCAAGTGAGTGTCAAGAAGGAAATCATTTTAAAACTAGTATTGGTTGGGGTTGTTCTATCTCACTACTTTAGAAACATCATATCATCAATTGAGCCCCAAATTTCCATAGTAGGTGGACTTGACCTCCTGGGGTAGATAAATGTTGATGCATGAGCATCAACATTTAACCTTTAACTAAGGTATGCATTTAAATTGTATATTAATATTATTTATAAACATTTTAATCTAAAAGCATATAAACCATTATTTAAATTTATATAAACTCTAGAAAAAGAAACACAATTTTAAAATGATATATCCATTAATATATTGGATTGAAAAAAAATAAGTTAAAAAGTGGAATAAGATAAAAATCGTTAATTTTTATGTCATTTCTATCTATAAATATGATCAACTATTGCTATGGATAAATTAGAAGCTAGAGGATATGAATAGATTATGAAGCTAGAGCATATGAATATTTTTTATATAATTATATAATGATAATTTTGGACAAATCCATCTATATATTTGGCTTTCCACCTTTTATATTTTCCATCTATTTGGTAATTGGCACCAAACAAGCAATCATAGCACATATATTCATGACAATATAATTCTATATTTTTCACCAAAATTCTTCATATTGGAGAGTTTGATAGAGAGTGATTTCTTCACTATAATATGTTTACCCATGAACATTTCTCCAGTCAATGAAAATGATGGCTATTGAAGTGAAAAATGAGAGGGAGGGGGAACTAAATTCACCAAAAGGAAGATTAGAGGGGGAGAGAAGTGCATTTCTCCATGAATAGGCCGAGAGCATGCTTCCATACTCAAAAAAGGGGGAGCATCCCACTAATATACCCTCTGCTATATACCTATAGAAACACACCTTGGATTCCCCTGATCCATACCTACAACATATCCTAGTTGGATACCATCAACATAGCTGGTCAGGTTTAAGAACCCCCTGCTAGTATAGATGTGGGTAGGTTGTTCCTGATATTTACCCTTTAACCCTTTAGCTGATTTAGGGCTTGCATCATTATGCAACATGTTAGTGGCGATCTGGAGGATTTGCGTTGAAGAAAGATCTGAGATGGAGTCATAGGTCAGTTGTAGCAGATGATTTGGACAATGAAATATCAAAGGAAGGTATGCCTATAGAAAATATTATATTGGTATGTTATTGTGATTTAGCATATGGATCATATCCCTGCATTGAGAGGGATTGAGGGCTCATGTGGTACATAAGCGCATCCATTCTGGGGATTATTCTATCCTAAGAATGCCTCCATATTATTCAGTTTTAGAATAGGATGGAAATGATGCAATAGGAGAAAAATATGAATAAATTAAGGATGCAATTTGAAACATGAATTCACTGAATTAGCTTCATTTTGGAGATCTGATGGATGCTTGCAATGTGTTTGATAGAATACCTCAATGAGATGAATTTTCACGGAATGTGGTGATCATTTCTTATGCGAAACTTGGGATTGTAGACAAGACCATGAGTTCCAATCTCGAGTAGCTATCCTCTATGTAATATCATGTTTTATAGAGTTCCTCCAAAGAAAATCCCAACATTTACATGGAGAAGCCTATGATTTTTCACTTTACATTTAGCTCAATATGCATCTCTTGTAGGATTCCACTCAATGATTGAATCGTATTCCAAAGGCACAATTTGTAGAACTTTTCTTCCTAGCCTCCTTAATAGAAATAATATTATTGATGTTGTGAAGTAGTAATCATAGTAATTTTTCTATATGCATAGAGAGCTCATCACTACTTCAACTCTCCATTTTGTGTTTGGTTTTACCCAAATTATTCTTTAAGAAAATGTTTGTCTATAATCGTTTGTGAAAGGCGTAGGCTTAGATTCATTTGTTGGAGCTTGAAAAATTGTGCCATTTCATTTTGTTGTTGTACCGGTTCAAGTTCATATTAATGGGTCCTATAAAAAATGTTCCTAGCATAATATCTATGATTTCCAACAACTAATGTAGGATATCTCCATAGCTTGTCCCCTTAATACTTCAGGACGTCAAATATATTTCATTGCATAACATCTTTAACTTGAAACAATGTTACAGAGAGCTTTGTTTTGTCCCCATAATTGTTATATTTTTACCATTCAATATAGCATTATGATCTTAGGATCTTTAACTGAGAGAATAACATGCACAGCAATAAAACACAAGAGACAAGAGACACAAAGAATTTTCCTCAGGGAAACCATAAAGGAGAAAACCCTACAACTTCCTCAGAGATAGAATCAGCACCAAAAGTAAAACCTGAAAACATAAAGATGATCTCCTGACAGCAGCAGTCTCTCTCTTGTCCCAACAACTTCTCCTCTCACTCATGCACCGCAATGAGTGAGTGTTTGTGTTGTAAATAGAGAGACTCACTCTCTATTTATATTCTTCCATTCACTTAGAACCCACTCCAACATGTTGGCCTCACTTAACAATTACTTACTAGAGCCGAGATCTCTAGGAGTGTCTAATAACCCTAGTGCCCCACAACTTGTGGGGACTTTGCCTCCTCCGACCAACAAGGAGGCTTATCCTTAACACAATGGTGGGGACTATTGCCCCAACTTACAATGACTCACCTAGGGTCGACTTCACTAGGATAGTCTAATAACCCTAAGGCCCCACAACTATGGGGACTTTAACCCTTGACTAATAGGAGGGTTACCCACAATGACTTGACATGACTTTTATATTATAGAAACTTCCTAGAATAAACATTGAGGTATGACATGACTCAAATACATTACAAATATATCCCGGAATAAACATCGGGTTACAATACATAAGAAATATGGATGAATACATTCCGAAGCTACAATTACATCAACACTCCCTCTTAACTAGGAAGGTATTCTTTCGACACAATTTATCAGCACAAGTATTATTCTCTGTATCATATGGATCATCATTGAGTTCTCGTCATATTCATCTTCAAGTCATCTCCATCTTCAAGTCATCTTCATCTTCAAGTCATATTCATCATCAGATCTATATCATCACTCGATCTAGATCATCATCACTGTATCTAGATCATCACTCAATCTGGATCATCATCACTGCTGGATCTGGATCATCACTGCTGAGTCATCATCACTGGATCTAGATCCTCACTCGATCTAGATCATCACTGTTGGATCTGGATCATCACATGATTTGGATCATCTCGGATCATCATCATATGTGCTATCTCATGATTCTTCTCATCACAGGAAGTTCTACAGAGCCAGCCTTCTTTCATGCTAGTTGTAGGCCTAGCCACCATGTAGGTATTCTTCAATGCTTATATCTGACCTACTAGTTAGAATGGCCTGCTCAACACTTACATTTGACCTACTCATCAGAAAGGCATGCCCAGCACTTACATTTGACCTACGCATTAGAAAGGCATGCCCATCACTCACATCTGATCATATAGGATCAATCCTATAATCACATCAGAAAGGCCCAACACTCACATTTACTAGCATGATAAGACACTACTATCATCTATGAAAAGGATTTAGCACTTACATCTGACCTACATGTCAGAAAGGCATGCACTCACATCTGATCTGGTTGGAACCAAATCCTACACCCTCATCAGAATGGCCCCCAGTCCCAGATTGAGCTACATGGTAACAGACCAGGTGCCTCCATTCTCCAGGAGAATGGAAATTGCCATTACATCTGATCTGGTAGGAACCAAATCCTACACCCTCATCATAATGGCCTGCACTCACATCTGATCTGGTAGGAACCAAATCCTACACCCTCATCAAAATGGCCCCCAGTCCTGGAATGATCTACCTGGTAACGGACCAGGTGCCTCCACTCTCTCTAAGAGTGGTAATTGCCCTTACATCTGAACTACTCATCAAAATGGCCAGCACTCATATCTGACATGGGAGGAACCTAATCCTTTAACCATGATAGGATGGATCCGCCCTTACATCTGACCTGCTTGTCAGAATGGCTCTCTCAGTCCCAGACTGAGTGTTCCTTGTAATTGACCAGGTACCTCCATTCCTAGAATGGCATTCAACACTCATATCTGACATGGAAGGAACCAAATCCTCTCACCATGACAGAATGGCTCAGCCCTTATATCTGACTTGCTCGTCAGAATGGCTTTTGGACTTGTCACTTCCCCTTGGAAAGGACCTCGATCTAGAGAACACCAAGCTTCTCCCTGAAGTACTCAAACTTCATTCTGGCCAATGGCTTCATCAACACATCAGCCATCTGATCGTCAGTCGCAACATACTGGAGCTTCAGTGCTCCCCTCTGCACCATATCCCTGATATAGTGATACTTGATCTCGATATGCTTCGACTTGTCATGGAACACTGGATTCTCAAACAAATCTGGTTGTCACAATGTATACAAGTAGCATCCATCTGGAGATCAAATAAATTAGACATTAGATTCCTCAGCCATACTATGTCACAACTAGCTGAACAAGCTGCGACATACTATGCTTCAGCTGTACTCAGTGCCACATAGGATTGCTTCCTACTAAACTAAGAGATCACACCTGATCCCATACTGAAGCAACATCCTGAAGTTCTCTTCCTATTGATGGCACTTCCTACCCAATCTGAATCAACATAACCCTTCAGGTTAATATTTTGATTCATCTCATACTTGAGCCCATACTCAACTCTACCCTTTGCAACCATCAAGTGAACATGTCTCAATGTGTTCATAGCAAGGAAAATATTGGGTCTTGTATCTGTCAGGTACATCAATGAACAAATCATCTGATGATACATCATGGCATCAACCGACTCTGATGAAGCAACAATCAATAGCTTCAGGTTTGATGCCATAGGTGTGGTCATGCAGTCCATCATCCTGAACTTATTCAGGATCTCTACTGCATACTTCCCTTGTCCACACCTCCATGCCTAGAATATAGTGCATCGACACATAACAGGAGCATCACCGGTCTTCCACCTTCAACCTTGAAGCAAAGGTTGGAATCTTCTTTACTCTCAGTAAAGCCTAGAGTCATCAGTAACCTGTCCATCCTGTCATACCATGTCGAACCTTAGGATATTCTACAGTCACTCCCTCTGAAGTGGAGCATCATACTCCGTCTGTCTTTTGTACTCTATGCACTGAAAAATTCGGTATCGGAGTGACAAGTAGCTTCCACTGCTACTAATATTCTATGTATCCATCTAGGGTCATTGGATACCAAGATCCTCTATCTTGAACTTTTTCAAAAGTTCATCTCGCACCCATCTATGAGCTTGTCATCCTTTATCAACCTTGCAACAAAGGTTTAGATCTTCATCAAGCTCATCATGTATGTGTTATCCCATGGGTGTCTTCTGAGCTCGTACAAGGTCTTCTTTCATTTGCACACATGATTCTGCCTGTCATGTGTCTCAACTCCCACTAGCTGCAAATGTCTCTTCGAATCTTGCCTTGCATCCTACGATGTTTCCATCTACTGCATGATGGAACTATGAACTTCCCTTCATGTATCAATATTGCATCCTAGACATCATTCTTCTTGAACTGGTCTTCCCTTTCTTCTTGGAAGGTTCTGCATCAATGATGTCATTGCATTCGTCATATTATTTTTCATCTTGAATTGTTGTTACTTGTTCTTCGGAACAAGTCTCATTCTTCTTTGCTTGTAGGCAATTATGTACGCGATCTTTCCTACAAGTCAAATGCATTTGCATGGTTAGAAACATTTCATAAGGAATATTCATACTGGAAAGTTCTTATGCATAAATATATGATCATGCAACTACTTTAGCCAATACAACATTCATCCATATCTCACTGAAACGTTTCTAGATGCCTTCCATCTCTACAAGGACAACATTGAGATTGTGCACTAATCCAATATGTCAGCAAAGAGGTTTCATTCTAGATAAGTAGCAATGGAGAGTTGTATAGAACCATGAGCTACTTACCCATCACATGCATATTAGTAGTATACCGTCATTAATGCAAACATTCTATCATGCATAATACATTAGATGAATATAAAAAAATGCATAACAAAACAATATCATGAAATGACAATTGAATACTTATCTTTATTTGTTTTGTGGGTAGATTCCTTCTTGATCCTTTCGCTTCATCATTTTCTTCATTCATGACTTCATCATTTCTTATCCAAATATTAAGATGGATAAGAGGTTCTTCAAGAGTTGAGTTCTTCATATTCCTCATCGCTTGAGGGATCTTCTTTGGATGGTGAGAGCTTGATATTCAGTTTCTCCCATCTTTTCTTCTCTTATTATGAGTCGAGCTTCTTCTTCTTCCCAGAGTCTACTGAAAGTAATCACTTTATTTTGGCACACATTCCTCGCATGAATGAATCCCATGAGCCTAGGAGACCATTCAAGGTGGCTATCACCACTTCTACATTCTCCACTTTCTTCTACTACTACAAGTTGTTCTTTGATCTGAGAGACCCTCATAAAGTATGACTGTATGGTCTCTGCATTCTAGATCTTCACATTCTTCAATTGGTTTCTTAAGGTCATATTCTGATTTATGTTCTTCCCTTAAAATATCTTGGTAAAGGAATCAAACATCTCTTTTGGTGTCTTTAGGGAAGACTCTTGTGGTACAAGTTGATCCGTGACTGAATTAGTAATGATCTTCTTGGCCTTGACCAAGTTCTTCTTGTGTAAGGATTTGAGCCTCATCTCCCTCTGGAACTAGAACCTCTCTACTCATGTAGGTGTCCAATTCATTTTCTTCAGAGGGATAAAATAATTCCATGCTTGGAAGTCGTCAACTTCACCAAGCTTATGTGATATATCACTTTGAAATGAGAACCTCAAATGCAAATAGCAAAATATTAGATCTTACCGATTTGAGGTGTCCGTCCTGGTTCCAGAGCTAGCTGATCTAGGGTTTTCCATAGAAACCATAATTTTAAAAACTTGGAATATTTTAGATCTGATTGGATAGAAATATATATCTCTTCAAGGAAAGATGTCCAATGTACTCCTTTTCAGAAAACAATGGAGGGAAGCTCCTGGAACAGGAAGCCCTAGTTTTCCAAATTATTCTACAGAAATTCCTGTTACTATTTCTATGGTATATATGAAATTACTAATCCTTTGTGTCTGAAATTTCACATTGAGGTAGCCTTGCATGTCCCTATTCCAACCACATAGGTTTCATCACAATTGGTTTCACCAATTAGGACTTATGGTCATTGTCCCAAGGTGACCTGTTACAGGACTGTTCAGAACAGCGACGTTGTATGGACTGCCACGTGTCACTGGTTCATATTCTGAGTCTGAAACTCGGACCAAGGAAATTAAATTCTGTTCCCTTTCTAGAAAATTTTCAGAAATCATATTTGGACCTGTGCAGCTCAAGATATATAAATTCTCCCTAGGTGTCCTATTTAGGGATGAATTATGGAAGAGGCTGGAACCCTAACTTGGAGGGATCATATCTCCCAGAATATAGTGAATATGAGGCTGCATTTTGGACACAATGTACATCTAGATTTGATATTCGACATTTGAAATTTTCAGTGCGTGAGCCTTCACCAATCTTGGGATAAAAGCGAATGTACCAAAACGTAGCCATTTTAGTATTTAGGGTTTTTCTAGCTCAGGGTCAAACTAGGGTTTGACTTTCTCGGAGTTTCACCCAACCAAAAATCTTGATCCAGGCCTCTAAAATTTTATTTTGATGAGTAGAGAAATCTTATGCCGGGCTCACTCAAAAATTCCTCTTTTGCAAGAAGCCCTAAGTTTCGCACCGAAAATTGAAAATGCTTTGAATCGAATTCTGCTTCGACAGAAAGATGCGCCCTTCAATGGAGAGTCAGCCTAGAATACTTTTGCTGATGGATTGTGGAGAGAGAACCAAAAAATAAGAAGCCCTAGATTTTACAGCTGTACAATGTCTTCTTCTCAGGTTAGCTCTGATACCATGTTAGATTTTTATCATTCAAGCTAGCATTATGATCTTAGGATCTTTAACTGAGAGAATAACATGCACAGCAGTAAAACACAAGAGACAAGAGACACAAATAATTTTCCTTGGGGAAACCATAGAGGATAAAACCCCACAACTTCCTCAAAGATAGAATTGGCACCAAAAGTAAAACCCAAAAACATAAATATGATCTCCTGACAGCAACAGTCTCTCTCTTGTCCCAACAACTTCTCCTCTCACTCATGCGCCCTAATGAGTGAGTGTGTGTGTTGTAAATAAAGAGACTCACTCTCTATTTATATTCTTCCATTCACTTGGAACCCAATCCAACATGTTGGCCTCACTTAACGATTACTTACTAGAGCCGACATCTTTAGGAGTGTCTAATAACCCTAGTGCCCCACAACTTGTGGGAACTTTGCCTCCTCCGACCAACAAGGAGGTTTATCCTTAACACAATGGTGGGGACTTTTTGCCTGACTTACAATGACTCTCACCTAGGGTCAAATTCACTAGGATAGTCTAATAACCCTAGGGCCCCACAACTGCGGGGACTTTAACCATTGACTAATAGGAGAGTTACCCACAATGACTTGACATGACTTTTATATTATAGAAACTTCCCGGAATAAACATCGGGTATGAAATGACTCAAATACATTACAAATACATCCCAGAATAAACATCGGGTTACAATACATAAGAAATACGGATGAATACATTCCGAAGTTACAATTACATAAAAAAAAATGAGTATGAGATTTTGATTGGATAACAAACACTTTAAACATATAATCCATAATAAATGATTTTCCCATTTTTGGCTTCAAAAAATATCCATTTAACTCTTTTGAAAAACATTGAGATTATTACCTACACACAAAGATAAACCTTTATCAAAACTTGGCGACTTTTCTAATGCCAATTGTAGCAAATTAGGTCATAAAAAAAAGTTTTAAAGATCCAAATTCCTAGTATATGGGTTAATGGGGAAAATGAAAAAAATCCATAACAATAGACTAATCCAAAAGGGACAAGGGTAGAGTTCAAAAGCAATGTTTTTCTTTTACCAATCTTTAGTTTCCTAGAAAGTTTGCTCAAAATTGGAAAAGGGGGAAACTTAGTAGGTCATTCAAATGGTGGGAAAACCATAAAATTTTGTCAAGGAAACAAAATAGATAGCCTTCCTTCCAATGATATTGCAAGGAAATTGTAATATAACATTTGAAAAAAAATAAGAAGAGATTCAAACCCTTTTGGCCACTAAAATTAAATAATTTGAGTGACTAACACAGGATTTTTGCTACAATGATTCATTCATAGTTAAATTAAGGAATACTTGAAGTATTTCCAATATCATTAGAGGAAATTTCAACTCAAAATGGGCCTCCTAAAAAAAATTAATAAAATAATAGTTAAAATAATAAAATAATATTTATTAGTTTTGGAGGAAGAAAAGAAAAAACTATTTTTTTGTTTGTATTTTTGACATATCTCCCCATTTTTTTACTCAAATTTTGATGGGGAGAGCTCGTTGGATGCATAATTAAATTCCACATCCAATGAGTACCCACTTGACATACTTTTGACAGACCCTGCTACCCAAAAAACAAGAAATACCTGAAAAACCGAGTACCCACTCGGGCTTTTTTTTTTTTTTCTTCTTCAGGTATTTATTGTTTTTGGGGTAGTGGAGTCCATCAAAATTATGTTGAGTGGGTACTCGTTGGATACAGAATTTAATTCTACATCCAACGAGCTCTCCCGATCGAAATTTGACTAAAAACACAAGGAGATATGTTGAAAATACAAACAAAAAAGTAGTTTTTTTTATGATACTTATCGCCAAATTTATATTAAAAAAGTGTTTAATACCTATACGGTATTTCAAATTTAAATCAATTTCATTGGCTAACACATGATGACATAGAATTTTAATTAGAGTTAAAAGGCCCATTTTGAGTTGAAATTTCCTCTAATGCATGTTCCATTTCCATATTTTCATGAGTGTTCATAGTCTAGTTCAATATTTTCTTACTTGGTAGGAAGTTTGCACTTGTACTTGGAGCAACAACTTGTGGAACATATTTTAATGTTTTTTCCATCTAGTTTGAGGCCTAAGATTTCATTCAATGTCATATTGAGAAACATTTGAGCAATTGTATTTTGATTATCTTTCTTGTTCATTTCCCACTTACTTATACTACTTTAGCACTTGTACATATAACAATAGTTAGTGGAATGTATTCAAGTATTTTTTTCATCCATTTTAGAGCCTGAAATTCAATTGTCATGTCATTCAATGTTTTAACACTTGTATTTCCATTCACTTTATTTATATTACTCTTAGTTCATCCCAAAAATTTGGTTGGTCATAGAACCAATATTTAAGAAGTTGTATTTTGGATTTCCTTTTCTAGTAAATCACTTTTCATTTCCTATGATATAAAATAACTAATACCAAAATTTGTCTCTGTCCTTAATTGAATTGGTTTATGTATATAAGTCTCTATTTAGGTACAATTCTATCTTATTTAGATCTACCATAAAATATGTAAACATGGATTCTGGCACTACCACATCAATATTTTAAGGGAAGTTTCCTTCGGGTTTTGACTAGAATTGGAAATATTCACCTTCAAAGAGATTTAGTACACAATACCACGTTGTATTAATTTGGCTACAACAGGCATCTCGGCTAATTACATATTAGGTAGATAATTTAAGTCAAATGTACTTCATGTTGGAAGGTTGTATTTCTAGAAACATTCTAATTATGTTACTATCTTGTTGTTTACTGTGAAGACAATAACTTGGTTTCTAGGCATGCCATTCCACCAAATCAAGGTGATGAGAAGACTTCAAATCTCACAAATATTCCTTACAATGAGAAACATAGAATTCATTGTCTATAATACAGAAGGTATGTCTGTCTCGAGGGGATCCTTTTACTTTAAATATTTCCTAAATGCAATACAATAAGTTTAGATTTCAAAGGGTACCGTCCATGATTGTATATTAGATGGTTGACAGTTATTATACCATATTGGAGTCTTCAACTTTGATAATACATGATGTCTATTTCCACTGCATATTCCTAGTTACAATCTATAAGTAATTTTGGTAATATTGATTGTGGTATTGGTACCAATTGCCATGCCACTCTAGTGCTTCAATTTGAGAGTACAAAAGAATTAGATATATCAATGATTAGAACTGATGAATCTGAAAATGAATTATTTGAAGAGATTCATCTTCATGGCTTGCATGGAAAATATATATATATATTTTGGGTCAATGGTAATATAATAATGCAAGAGGAGATATGTCATGATAATGGTAGATACTATCCTTCACATGAAATTTAGGGTGTCTGTGTGCAAAACACGTTGTTTGTAGGAAATACTCTATGCTCATACAAGGCAGAGTTTGGTTTAGAATCTAGAGTATATGACTGCATCATTGGCAAATGTTGTAGGAAGGATGAAATAGAAAATAATGCAAATTTGGGAGAGACCTCTTGTTCTCAATCCTATGAAAACATATACAACTTTGTTATTTGGTTGGAAGAGTATAAGTGAAATATAGTTAAGGTTATCTCCAGTGATGATGAATACACATATAATGGTGTGTGCAATGTAGCTTTTCAATTAAAAAATGGAACACTATAATAAAGTGGAGATAACATAATACTTACAGAATTTGTCTTTGGAAGAATTAAATTCTAGTGCTTACAACAAATAATTTTATGCAATTTCAAACATTAAAAAACTTCTTGGCCAAGGAACACCATACACAATACACACCAATCACTTGCATCATCACTCTTTGAGTTTACAGTCCAAGATCTAGGAACATTTCCAAATGATTCAATGATGACTGAAAAGTTCAACCATCCACCATTAATGCAAACTCTAGTTTTTCCATAAATGAGAATTGTATCTCCAGTATTAAAATTTCCATGTGGAACTCTAACATAGAAAGAAACAATGAGGCAGTTGGCTTCATAAACCACTCCCATGCTATAATTAATATTTTCCATGTTCATACACTTACTACAATCTTGGATTATACAGTTAGTAGTTATGAAAATTGGAAATATATAGTATAGTCTATTGGGATTTATTCTAGTGATCGAGACAAGGTGTCACCATAGTACATACTAATGACCCAAGTTCAAACCCCAATGGGAAAAGAGATCTGGGTTATAAGTTTATGTTGTTTGATGGGTTTTATATGAAGCATTTTTTCAAATAAGAAAAAGAAGAATGAGAAATATATTTATGCTACGTGTATCAATTGTATTGTTGAATACCACATATATTTATTTGGTCATTAGTCAACATATTCTTTTATTTGTGCTCCCAATCCCTATTTCAGACCTATTCTTTTAGCTTTGCATGAGCTGACATGTCACACAAGTAAATCTAATATGTTTCTTAGGTTATCACCACTCAGATGGGGTGTTATATTAAATGAATCAATAGTATATACTAGGGAATCAACTGTTTAAAAAGGGTCATATTTCCTCTTACGAAGTTGTTGGTGATTACACCCACAAATTCTCATTATGAAACAAATCTAAGATCAATTGGAATTTTGTTCTGTATGATACTCTACCCATGATATTATGTCATTTGGAATCCTTATGTATTGAATTCAATAGTGGTTTGTCGGTGTCCAAAATCTATGATGCACTACTACTGAGCTCAATGCAACTGACTTTTGGTTCCTTTTGAACCAAGAGACAACCCTTGATCCAATGCTTAAGCAACAACCTGAAGTGATCTTCCTATCCTCTACACATCCTAGATAGTCAACATTCATGAATCCTGCTAAATGTACACTCCCCTTCTACTCATAAACTAACCCATAATCGACTGTGACTATGATGTAGCGAAGTATGTGCTTCACAATTGTCCAATGCACTCTCCGAGGGTCCACCATGAACTGGCTCAAAGAGTTAAATGAAAAGCTAATTTTTGGCTGTGTGTTGACCAGATACATGAGCGAATCGATAAGATGACGATACAAGGTAGGATCAAATCCATCTGACCCTAATGCATCAATCTCCCTCCAGCTGGAAAATATAGCTATGGCCATAGGATTGCAGTCCACCATCCTGAATCTCTTCAAGATCTCTACTGCATACTTCCCCTGTACAATGAAGAAACACCCTTCTCTTTGCCAAACCTCCAATCCTAGGAAGTAATGCATCAACCCAAGGTATTTCATCTCAAACTCAACTACAAGGTTTGACTTACAGTCACCAATCAACATCTCTTCTCCTATAAGAAAAAGATCATCTACATATAAGACCAGTATGAGAGGCACCTCACTTGTCAAGAAGTATAGGTTGTGGTTAGCCTCACTTTGATGAATTACCATCTACCGTAGATAACTGTCTATCCTCTTGATCCATGCTCGAGATGCCTGCATGAGCCCATAAAGAGCTCTATGCATCCTGCATACATGTGACTCCCTATTCTCCACATCAAACCCCTCTGGCCCTTCAATGAAAACCTCCTCCGATATGACTCCGTTGAGGAAGGAAGTCTTGATGTCCATCTGATGGAAACACCAACCTATCTCTACTGCTAAAGAGATAATGGTCTGAATAGAATAATACCTAGAAACATATGCGAAAATCTCCTCATAGTCAATACCCTCCTTCTATGAAAAACCCTTTTCCACAAAGCACACTTTAGACTTCTCCACGCTTCCATCTGCTGAATGCTTCACCTTGTAGATCCATTTATATCCCACCACATTTTTACCTTCAGGCCTCGTCACAACCTACCATACCTGATTCTTCATGATTGAGTCATACTCCTCAACCATGGCCTCCTGCCACATAATATGTTGTGTAGCCACCTCAAAACTGGAAGGTTTAGAGTTAATCAAATTTGTCATTAGTGCCATATAACTGAGTCTCTCTGGTGGTTTTATTCGCCTCATGGAGCTCTATGGAGGATCAACCTGCCTAGAATCCTACACTACTGACCTAAACCACTTATGTATTAACCTAGTGTCTGCATGCTGTGGCTGCTAAATATTCATCTCCTGCTGCAACTCATACTCAAAGGAATTTACTGAAGGATCCTATCCACCTAACTCCCTCTGACTACTAAAACCTATGCCCTATGTCTGCACCTATACCTATACCTCTGGCTCGTCCAACTTGACCCCTGAATCCTATGCTGGCTGCTCCTCTGCTGGTAAGTACATAGAAATTTTCAAGGCCCCGTCCTCATCAAACTGGACATCCCTACTCACAATGATCCTCTTGCAAGAAGGAATGTATACTCTGCATGCCTTAAAAGTATCGATGTAACCAACAAGTAACCCCTTATATCCAGAAGCGTCCAGCTTCTTCCTAGTGTTAGCATGAATGTGACAATAATAGACACTCCCAAGTATGCGAATATGGATCACATCTAGTTGAGTTCCTGTGAAGACCTCCTTGGGTGTCTTCCTCCCTAAAGCTGTGTGGGGAAACCTTTTTTGAATGTATACTGCAGTCATGTATGCCTTGGCCCAAAGGAATAGTGGTAATCCCTGATCAAATAAAATGGCCTTGGATGCTCCTACCAGAGTCCTGTTCTTTCTCTCTACCACTCCATTATGCTACAGAGAATGAGGAACAATGTGCTCCTTCTTTATCCCTTCTGTCAAACAATACTCCAAGAAATAATTGGAGGTGTAATCTCCCCCATTGTCCATTCTCTAAACATGAATCTTCCTTCCTATCAGGTTCTCTACGTGGGTCTTGAAATCTTGAAACATATCAAAGACATATGACTTGGCCTTCAGAAAATCGATCTAGGTTTTCCTGGAATAGTCATCAATGAAGGTGATGCAGTAACTGTAACCATTGAAAGAATGGACACTCATAGGTTCGCAAACATCCAAATGCACTAAGTCCAAGGCCCTTTATAATTTCTTGTCTACTTGCCTATTATTCTATTTAATTTGATTCATAAACTTAGTCTTTTCTTCTATTGATGACCATGTGGAATGGGCTTATCTTCAACAAAAATTGCTAAATGGGATGTCAAATGAAATTTGATGTAAAAATCATGAACAATTATCCAATGGGGACTTGTTGCTTGAACTATTTTCAAACCTGTTATAATGCATTCAATAAATACCCACCTTCAACACTTTTAAATTTCATTTATACAACATTTAAGCTTCCCTTAAATGCTTATTTCTTCTTGGCGTGGACTATAGGGGATCTTTCTAGCTGGTCGTGGGACTGTATAATCCCTCTAGGGCTGGGCTGTGACCTGCTTGAAGCCTTCTAATCCTGATTTGTGATTGTTGGTGACCTATTTTGTTGAGCTATTGAATGTAGTGTCTCTTCTTTAGGCAGGCCATGGACTGTGGTGGTATTTCCCAGCTAGGATGTGGACTGTGGTGGGTTTTCCCAGCTGGGTCGTGGAATCTATAAGCTATCTATATCTAGTCGTGGACTAGTATGGCCCTCCCTTACTAAGCCATGACCTGTGTGATCCATATAAGGTTTTTCCCATGACTACTATAATCTACTTAGGCTGGGATATGATTGTGTATCCCCTCTAGGGATGGAATGTCACTTTGTTTACTACTGTAAATTGGGTTGTGAGTTGTGTGCGCCACTAGAGCTTAGTTTGTGAAACCCTTAGGTTGTTAAGTGAGGCTGTAAACTTCACTAGAATGATATGGATAAATACATGAATCCATGCAGATGGATGCATGTATATGTTTTCCATGTTAATCAGCTATATCAGTTTTAATTGTTGGAGAAAACTCTGTTGGAAACAACAAATATGAACAACTTGCACAATTAAAATTTGAAATTGAAATTGCATAAGAAACACATAATCTTACGTTTCAATGGATGGATAGGGTTTAAAGGAAAATGAATACAGGATGGGGAGAGAAAATCTAAATTTCTATAAGCTGCAAATTCATGTCAGAATTATGAAAGGATCTCATATTATATAGAGAAACGCTGGTGAAAGTTTGAGGTATATATTAGCTCTGGGAGTGTTATCACCCAAAAAGGGTTCACTACCTCATCTACCCCATTACATGGCTCATTTGTCCATTTTCCCACCATATTTCCATCAAAAACCCATAAAACCATGCAAAAAGTCTCGAAAAGGCTTAAAATGCCTCCAAAAGGCCTTAAAACCCTCTTTTCCTCTAAAAATATCCAAAATTCCTCCAAAAAAGCAAAAAGGAATAAAAATATAAAA
>LPNX011102827.1:0-188102 GCA_001517045.1 Pseudotsuga menziesii
TAATGAAATATTTAGATTCTTGTGCACACATAATAAATGATAGGAAACTTTTGAATTTTATATTATTATTTTTTTAAATGAGTTGACCACTACTTTTTATCTATTTAATAAATGTAAAACTCAAATATATTAATTTATAATGAAAAATATAATTATAATAGTATTAAAAAAATAAAAAAAATCACTATTATTTTTTAATATAAATTTTATATTAATTCATATAAAAAATATTAAATCACATAAAATAAAAAAACAATAAACTATGTATATTCATATTATTATTTATATTAATATAAAAAAAAATTGTGGTTTAATGGGTAGGTAGGTAAGAGAGAAAAAAAGTAAAATAAAATTTTATTATATTTTAATAACATTAAAAATAATTTTTATTTTTTATTTTGTTAGTATTTAAATATTTTATTTATTTTTGGATGTAATAATTAAATATATTTATTTTTTAAATATTATTTAATAATATTAAAAATACTAAATATCTTTTATTTAGTATTTCAAGATAAGTCTATTTAAAATTAAATATTATTTTTTTTTTTTAAAAAAAAAATTGATTAATAAATGTTTTTAGTATTTCAAAATGCTTCCACTACAATTTTAATTAATGAGAAGGTTATGTTTTAGAGGAGTTGGAAGTAGTGATCAAATAAAATATTCTATATTTATTAGTTAAAGTTTATTTATCTTATTTCGAGGTGATCTTTTTAAGAATTTAACCAAGGTGAGGTTGATATGGAGTTAGCTATTGTCAAATAAAAATATGGCACATAAGCATTATGTGTCCAACTCAACCATAATGGTTGACCAAAGATATTGAAATTCTATTGGTTTAAAAATTCAACTCAATCTAGCTCATCCATGGCACAGTTTTTTATAAGGCCCATTTTAGACCCCAAATTTCCTCTAATGAGCATCTAGCCCAAATGAGAGAAATGCAGAACAAAGTCATCAGTGTGGAAAGACCGCAATCATAGCTTGCCCCAAGAACATTCCTTCCAAAAACTAATTGACAAAGAAAAGCACCCAACCATGAACAGAGGACTCCTCATCAATTAGAGGCTGCTAACATGGTTGAACCTTACACGCCATTTTGTAGGGCATGTGAAGACTTTCATGAGGGATCTTCTTGCTATTATGCATGTTATGTTCATGAGCATGGTTTTCCAGAGGGTTGTAGTCCTAAAGCATCATCAAGCGAGCATGAGTATATAAACTATGTAGGTGGCATGCATAATATTTTCAGAGAAAGTTGGAGAGAGGCAAAACAATATTCAAGAGAGCCTGATTATATTAACACAGTTGGGCAACTCCATCTTGTCACCACAGAAACCTGGAGCCAAGCGAGAGAGTATAGTCAAGAGCATGATACAAGTGATGAAGAGTCCCTTACACCTGACATGGATGATGACTACGAGACTTTAATTGAAAATTTAATCTTAGAAGTTTTGTGTGATGAGAATCCTCCATGCTCTTCACCTAATGACAAATATTTGGAAAGTTGGGTCCCTTGTGATATCTTTGAAACCCAGCGTTTTGAAGAAGATTGTTTTGAGCAGAATGAGGAGCGTAGCCAGGGACTTGATACCAGTGATGAGGCATCTCTCATATCCGACATAGATGGCGATGATGACTATTGGACTTTTATTGAAAATCCAACCTATGATACTTTTGAAAATATTTTTGAGAATCCCATCTATGATGTGTCCAGCGAGGGGAGTTTTTATTTTGAAACTTATGAAAGTTGTAAAGAAGAGCAGTTGGAGTTTTCCTATGTGTTATTCACTAATTTTGCACTTAGTTGGATTAGCCGAGGAGCCGCCGATTGACAAACATGTTCAATGTTTGATTCTAGTGTATCAGTTGATTCGTCTTCATGTCTAGCAGATATTGGCTAGCCAGTTTTTCTTTTGAATAATTTTGACTATGGCCCCGCGAGGTTTGTAATAAAAATGTGCTAGTAGGGTATTTTGAGTGGTTCGGTCTCCTAAGACGTAGAATCTCAAATAAGGTATTCCAGGCAGTTTTTTGCCCTTGACAATTATGCTTTGCCTATAGCCGAGTATAATTGATGAGGTTTTCTCCCGCTTCCTCCAAAGCTGGAATGCCCGATTTTGAATTCTGGGTCTTGGGGGGTTATTAGAGCCCAACTAAGTGTTTATAAACCTACTATGCATTGTTAGAATAGAGCATGGTCTTGTCCTAAGTCAATAGGACCTTTAAAAAAATTTCAAATTTTTTTTACCGGACGGGTTAAAAAATTATTTTTTAATTTTTTAATTATTTCTCAGTTTTTTGGTTAATTTTTCCATAAATTAAATGGAAAAAACCTGTTTGTAATAAGTCGGTCATCTAGACCCCGTTTTCAGTGATTGAAAGCTCTAACCTTAAGCCAAAAATCATTCTTGATCGGCCAGCCAGTCAAATCCAACTTTCAGATCATCAATCGGACACATAACACTCATTTTCTCAAAAAAGTCATTTTTGGGGAAAAAAATGATTATTTATTAAAAAATTATTATTTTGGAGAAAATTAAAACTCTCCAAATTAATCCAAATTCAACGAAATAAAAGGCTAAATGACATGGCTCGGAGCATTTATGATGATTCCAATCAATATCGGTCAGTTTCACATCAAGTATCGAAGTGTAGCAGTTGAACTATCAGTCAGAAATTTGCCCTCTTTGGTCAAATCCGTTTTTGGTTGAAGTGTGGGTTATCTATTGGATGGGTGATCATTACGAGGGAGGATGAGCCACCTCACCACCCCCCCTCATTACTCTAGCACTCAGTTGTAGCTCAGTTCAACTCCAAATGACCATGCCGAGCTCATTCAATTACTCCGGTGTTACTCTTAGTTTGGTTTTAGGGTTTTAGCTTGATCTCATTGTATAAATAGAGGCTCCTTTAGCTCTATTCGGATGGAGATTTTGGGCATGAACACTTTGCCAAAATTATTGTAATATTTGTTTGAAGTTGGAATAACGTTGTGACTTTGGAGGTCCATGCATGAGTTATTGGAGTTGTGGATTCACATTGTCTTTGGTGATATCTCTCTCACCTTGCCTTTTCAATTATTAAATCATTCTTCATTATATACTCTAGAAGGGCTAACAATCTAGTTTATGAGTATCTTGTTCGGATTTGATATTGTTTGTAAGGGTTTTGCAGGGATCATTAGGGGTGAAGAACAAGCTTGAGATCAAGCTCTTCTTCATGAACCAGTGGTTTTTTTCCATCTAACTCCTTCATTTTGCAGGTTTTTCTAAGCACTTCCCAATCCAAGAAAGAGACATAACAGTGAGAACTTCTTCTTCCTTCCATCAACAAAGTTTCAAAAACACATTTAGTTACCTGGATCTACGAACTTTCCTCTTCTAGTTCTCTTGTTTGCTCCTTGATTTTCTCGATTTCTTGCTTGCTAGCCTCTTCTTTCTTGCCTTGTTTGGCTTGTCTTCCTCTTCTCTGTTCGCTACCCCAGTTTTTCAGTCCTCTTTCTTACTGTTCGCTGCCCCATTTTTACTGTTTGTTGGCCTTCTTCCACCTTGTTGTGTGCCTTTTTCTACTTGCTTTTCTTCGCTGCCTTGTTTTTGCATGTTTATGACAGCCATCTTCATCTTCTTTCGTTGCCTCGTTTTCACCATTTTTGCAGCTTTTCGATTGTTTAGTTCGCTGCCCTGTTTTTTTATTTTTATGACAGCGATCTTCTTCTTCTTTCGCTGCTCCATTTTCATTATTTTTTGTATCTCATTGGTCATCTAGTTCGCTATCCTATTCTTCCATCCTCTTGCCTTTAATTTCTTGTTTTTCTTCCTCCCTTCTTCCCCTCCTTTTCCTTTTGTTTCAGTCTTTTTTTGCCTTGTTCTTTTGCTTTTTTCCATCATCCTCTTTTCCCCCTTTTTGCAAGTTCAAAGAAAGGGTTTGAATAAAAAGTAAATCACTCTTCTTTTTACATAAGGTTCAATAATAAAAAGTTTCATGTTTTCCTTCAAAAGTCCTTTCAAAGGTTGAATTCCTAAAGGCAAGTTGTAAAATCTTAATAAAAATATCTTTGTTTGAGTGGGGTTTTTAAGTCTCCACTTTCATCCTCCCCCATTTGGGGAGGTTTGTGGTGTTTTCATCTTCTTATGTGCTTAGATTAGATGTGTTTTTTGCTTATAATACTTGCATCATTTTTCTTAGAATACTAATTGTTAGATTAGCACATTTGATTCATTGAATAAGTTGATTACTTCATCTCTCAATTTTGTATCTTTCATAAGTAAATCAACTGCTTAAAGTAGAAATCTCTTGAATCTCACCATAAGGTGGATCAAGAGTGCTTTCTGTCGGAGAGTTTAATAAACCATCTTCACTTTACTTTCGTGCATCATATTGTTTAATCAAGTTAATCAATAAGTAAGACTCTTGAATTTGCAGAAACACAAGTCAAGAGCACTCTCTATCGGAGAGCATCATTAGTTTTGCACATCCTTGCATTAGGCATCTAGATTAGATAAGACTCTTGAACCTTTGTCATAAGACAAGGTCAAGAGTGCTCTCTGTCGGAGAGTTTAATTAATTGACTTAATAAAATCTTTCAACTCACACTCCCTCTAATTAATTCACTTCATTGATCTCCTTCACCTAGTATGCTCTGTTGACTTTCGAGTTGGGCTCGTACTCAGAACGGTGAACGGACTTGCTCAGACCACAATAACAACATAATTAAAACTTTTACCCTATAACCAACGCACCAGCATTGTCTCGATAAAATACTCAGGTAGTGGGCAAATTCCAAGTGGGGGTGTCGGGAAACCCAATCTGGACACAGCTGGTTAAGTTATTGAACAACTAGCTTGTGATTCTAGATAGGTCCGTCATGTCTTTGAACGGAGCCACTGAAGGTATTTCCGGTAAGGATTTCTAGACACTTTAAGCAATATCACTATTAAAATCCTTAAAACTTACCAAGAACACTCACACAACCTAACATTCATTGGTTTAAATTCCAGACTTGTGTTTATTTCTTCAGCGCATTTTAGTTTCATTGACTCCATAAGGCACTGGTCCTTGTTTTGTTTTGCATAATTACATGATCAATTGTCTATGGCTTAATATAATTGTTATCACTGAATGCATAATTGTTGTCTAGAATTTAAATTTATCTTTTAATCTTTCATTTGCAACGTGGATTGCCTTTTTTTTATCTTGTGTCACATTCATAATAAGTAAAACACCTTCTAATCATAATAACTCCTAAAAAACACCCATCCGCATCCGCAACCTTCAAAAAACACTTTAACCACTTAAGAGTCGTATAAAACTTTTTTGTAGGGACTACCCCCCTTGGCTTCGTTAGGAGTTAACCTAAACGAAGGAGCTAGGAGTAGGTGACAGTACCTAGCTCTATGCTTGCCCCCAAGGTCACACCTCTCCCACTTTCCTAAGTGAGGAGACAAATTTCAATTGATTTCTGCTGCTGGTGTGCAATCGGCGGACAACACTATGATCAGTCAGAGTTGTATTTGAGTATCTGTAACAAGGACTTGGAGAAGCAGTGCAGTGAAGAATCAGATGGGGTGCAACTAGCTGAAGTTTTTGATCAGTATGATGATCTGCCTCATCATACATATTTTTACATCAGTCCTATCCAATCTTGGATGGAAGAATTCTGCAAGAGCACCTACCAGTTTGGGAAAAAGTTCGACGACATTATTCATGCCTATGACTCCCCATCTAGCCCGCCCATTTTGGATCATCACGCAGGTTTGCATTTTCTGAATAAAATAATATTGTTTTGTTTGGTAACCAAAGACAAGGAAAAACCTTTTTACATTAATAAAATGCTTAGGTGGCTACACTGGATTTATGATTACACCTAACCTTTTTTATATCATGCTTAGAGTAGGAAAATAGGCTCCTCAAAGTGAGCATTTTCTTTCTGTACTTAGAAATAAATAAATTTTTAGTTAAGTTCTGTCTTTCTCTTGAATAAAGCAACTTTTGGATCATTGGCTCTTTTTCATAAACCGACTAGCCCAGAGTTTTTCTCCCTTGGTTATTATTGGTTGTTGAACAAATGACTAATAATTTATGAGTTTTTCACTCACACCTCCAAAGTTGAGGTAGTTGTCTTGATGTTTCGGCCTTGGGAGGTTATTAGAGCCTTTGTGTCAATTTTTTTCAACATGGTAGGCATTCCGATTGAGTCGTATGAACATGTACTAGGTCCCCCTAGAGTTTCGTTTGATTCCGAGAAAAAATATTTTTTCCGTTTTTTAAGCTATTTTTAATGGTTTAATTGGAAAAATTCAAAATGTAAAAAATATGTGATCTGGAGTCCGTTTTCGGCATGGTTGGGCTCATTTTCAAGCCCGGAGCAGCATCTTTACCGTAGGGGCCACTTTCACTATGTTTCGGCCAGCTAAAGCATCCCGAAAGTCATCATTCAGCTAACAGAGCGTCAAAGTAGCATTTTAATGCTAAATTTGGACAAAATGCACTAAAGTTCAAATTTAGAAAAGTCAATTTGAAAGTCAAATTTGAATATTTTATTAGTGGAGGGTGACATGGCATGTGGGCCATAAGTCTTACGACCCTCTTCAAGTTACATGGCACATAAAACTTTGGTTTAAAATTGAAGTTGGGATTAATATAAAAAGAGGGTGACGTGAGGATATGAAGAGTCATGATGGTGGGATGAGTATGACGTCGAAACTCACCACTAGCTAAGATCAACCCTTGCATGCATGCGATTCGATGTGAGTAGGATGGGTGGACCCCTCCACATTAAGAAATCATATGTTAATGTTAAAACCATGGTATAATCTAATGCATGCAAATCATGATGGAATATGGATGACGTCAAAGTGGATTGAAGCATGAGGTGGATCATGGACTCCTCACTCGCTTAAATTATGGAACTATTGGTTTAATAAAGTGTGGCCAACAAGTGTTAATTGGGATGACATCAACCAATCTCACCCACGAGCCTTCATTTCAAATCGCGTGAGGAGGAGATTGAGGTCGAATTGTTTTTGGTGGGGGTTTGATTGAGTGTGTTGGCATTGATTGGGTGTGTTGGTAGTTTATTATCAGTTCAAGCCCATTTCAACTCCGGTTCAACTCATTTCAAACCCAGTTCCACCTCTGGTTTAACTCAGTTAACTCTGGACTTTCTCTTCAGTTCATAAAGTCCCCCCTGGGGCCTGGTTTTTGTATATATAGAGGTGCTTGGCTCCTCATTCAGGATGGAGAAAGGGGCATAGAAACTTTGCTAAAATTGTAATCAGTCATTCGTTGAATAAAGCTTTTCGATTTTGGAGGTCTGTGTGATTGTTTCTTCATTGGTGGATGTGTCTATTATGAGGTGATATCTTTCCTTGCTTTCAAATTGTTTTTCATCTGTTGGATCAAATAACTAGCTTTAGAAGTCTATTGTTAGAACATAAGATTTTCCATTTGCAGTTGTCAAGTTGGATTATTATGCAAAGCTTGTTGTAATCTAGATGAGTACAAGTACTCAGTTATATGAAGTATTGATCTTGATTTAATATTCCTAGCATACTAGTTCTTTCGTTTGATCTCACTGGGTTTCAAGTTGATTGTCTCAACAGATCTTGCCATTTGGAGAAGGGTGTGAGCACAGTTGCATCGATCTCATGTCCATCATCATAAGAACCTTCTAACATTGTTGTCTTTCAGGATCTACAGAGTTGGGCTTGTTCCAAGAAGAAAAACACAAGGAGATCTTACTCCAAAGCTCCATCTTCAATTCGAATCTATCCTTCTTTCTGGTTACTTGGTTACTATTTTGAGTAGTGGATCTTCAAGTTTATCATTCCCACACTCTTCTCTGTCTTCTTATAAGTAAGTTTTGCCTTGAGAAAGTAGCTTGGGATTTGATCCCAAGTGCCATATAATTTTGTGGCTACTTCTCTTTCCTCACTAGCACCCTTGCGGACAGCCAGCAAGCTGGAAAGTTTTCGGGATTAGCATTCTAGTGGTCTCCTTGTTCCAAGGTTTGACCCCTCCTTGTTTGTTTTGTGTTTTTATTTGTGCTTTTTCCTCTTAAAAAGCCTTTCTCCTTCCTTTCGTTTCCCTTTACCTCACCTTCCTTTCGTTTCTCATCCAAAGCTCTCTTGTTCTTCTCTTTAAGCCTTCTACCCTAGCTCTCGTCTTGCCTTAAGTTTTCTTTCTTTCCTTCTCGTCCCACTCTAGCTTCTTATCTCTTTGCTCTTGTCCTCCTCCATTAAAATTCTTTCTCATCCCTTTCGTCTCCCTCTAAGACCCCTTCTCTAGCCTCCTTTCATTCTCCTTCTCGTAAGCTTTCATTCTCCCTTTCGTTTTGCCTTTGGACTTGTTCAAACCTTGTCCCTTTTGTCCCTCCTTGAGCATTTCAAAAGGTCACCAAAGCGACAAAAAGTTTGGTTAAGAGTTAGTTGTTTCAAAAGCTAATGGTATTTGGGAAAGAGAAACTCAAGAAATATTGGAGCGAGAAGAAGAGAAAAAGGTCTAAACCAAGAAGAGCATCAAAAAACCAAAGAATGATCCAAACCAAGAAATAATTAATCATTATCCTTTGTAATAGTTCTTAAGATCTTGTCTCAAGTATTTTCAAAGTTTATTTCTCTCAAAGTCCTTCCAAGGGTTTTAATCCCAAAGGCATTTGTACTCGCATAATAAAGTTTGCAAGTGGGGTTTTTAAGCCCCCATATTCACTTCCCCCATTTGGGGAAGCCTTGTAGTCTTTTTTGCTTGGTTGAGTTGTGAGTTAGTTTCCTTTTTGCTCTTAGATCACTAATTGCTAGATTAGTTCATTTTTTAGCATCTTTAGTTGCTAGTTGTTTACTATTTTATCAAAAGGTTTCATTTTTCAAGTAATACAACTGCTTAAGTTAGAAATCTCTTGAATCTCACCAATAGTGGATCAAGAGTGCTTTCTATCGGAGAGTTGCTTCTATTTCAATTTTTACTTACCCCCATGCTGTCTCGAGTACGGTCTCTGACTTGAAAGAGATTCTTGGGTAGATTAGACTTTATTTCCAGTACAGTTATTTAATTCCGTGCATCATAAGCCTCTTGAACATTGTCATAAGACAAAGTCAAGAGCGCTATTTGTCGGAGAGTTTTTTTTCTTGTGCTCTTAATAAAAACTTCAACCTCACATCCCTCTTTTTAAAAAAATTTATTTCGTTGCTTTCCACCACCAAGTATGCTCTGCCTTCCCTAAGGGGTTGGATTACTCCGAACGATGACTGGATTTGTTAATCTTACAAGTGATAACCATAATAAAATCTTCACCCCCATAAACCAATGAATCGACGTTGTTTCGATAAATACTCAGGTAGTGGGGAAATTCCTACTAGTGGCGCCGAAAATCATCCTTGTCATAGAGTTCTAGCTTGCTGGTTAAGTTACTTGGACACCTAGCCTAGAATACTAGACGGTCCGTCAGGTCAGCAAGGAGAGCCACTGAATGTATACTTTTTCCGGTTGGACTCATACCTTGCTTTCTTAGTCTTAATAATCAAGATCACTAAAACTCATAAAATCAACCAAGATAATTTGCCCACTTTTTCACTGTAATGTCCTCTTCCAATTAGGCCTTGAAGCCCAAAACCGCTAACCTATGTGATTCTTGTGGGTTCGAGTGGTTACTGACAGCTAGGGAATCATATAAGGACTGGTGCCATCTATAGAAAATCTAGGGCATCATCATTAGGTCAAGAAGGGCCACCGGGGCCAAGGGCCACCGGGGCCAAAGGCCACCTTCGTGCATGCCATCCAAGCATTATTTAATGATGCATGCACTCATTAAGTCTCCATCCGCATGCATGCAAGTCAACTGCAAATTAGAAGATAAAGTGACATAATTAGGTCAAATATTAGGGTTTTCGCAGTTGAAAGTTATAAAAGAGGGATAAAGCGAAAGGAGACTTCACTTTTGATGATTATTATTTTGGGAGCTCTTGGATAGCAGCACAGTGTGCCGCACAACAGTTGGGGTTGGAGACGGAGTCTTCAGCTAGCGGGATTTCGGCAGTGAAACATCTGCCCTAGTCTCATTTAGGATAAGCCATACAGGTTCACCATTTTCTCTTACATTCATTCATAAGTTATCCAATATATGGTATAGATCGTTGCAAGGACACGTGTGCAGCCATAAGGGGCTTTTCAGCCAGAAAGCCCTAATCAGTTGCTGGGTCTTCAGATCTCAGTTTTGCTTCGAAACTCAGGTACCATTCTCATCATCAGCATCCTACTCCGGCATCCGGTGATTATCAGATCTAACCGTGCTCATACGAAGCAGTTATCAGCGATCTCGAGATCAAGGGGGCGTGAGCAGCTGCCTCTCTGGATCAATTTGCTAGCCTGCCTAGAGACCTCAGAAACTCCGCATGCACCAGGCATTCTCTCCGGCACGGGAAGGCTATCAGTCCTGCAAATCGGCAGCTTCATCGGACACCTCCCTCACTGAAAACGTCACCCTTATCTGATCGGGGGTTCTTGCTACTGGGGTTTCACTGGAAGCGGAAGATATCAGTCCATCTTCAATTCAGTTCTTGATGCTTGCATACCCTCTCAGGAGCACTCCAGTCAGCTTATCAGTGGTAAGTGTTCATTCTATCTCACAAACCCTAACCCTAATTTTTGCTATAAAATATGGATTTTTGCATGGCAGTTTGCGTGCCCCATTGTATCAGAATATTTGCATAGAAATAGAAAATATCGGGATTTGGGATATTACATTCACCAACATTATTCTAAGACTTGTATCTTCAGCATCTCCAAGCACTTTGTATATTTGACTCCATTTGGCACTGGTCTTTTTGAACTTTTATGCATCACCATTAATCTGGACTATTTGTCCATTGGAATTTGTCTAAGTTATTTATCTCTGGATGCTATCTTATTTCACAAGTCTTCATTGTATTGTTTATCTCTAAATCTTATGTCTTGTGATCGCAACGTGGATTGCTTTTTATCTTGTGTTTATCTCACTTTTATAAACTGTGATCTCATTATAAAACTCCTAAAAAAACACCCATCCACATCACAACACCAAAAACACTTAAAAAACATAGATCCATAGAAAACTCTTTGTTAAGGACTACCCCCCTTGGCTTCGTTAGGAGTTAGCTTAAACGAAGGAGCTGGGATTTAGGTGACAGTACCTGGCTCATTGCTTGCCCCCAAGGTCAGACCTTCCCCACTTCTAGTGAGGGAACAACTTTCGAAAGATTTCTGCTGCTGGTGTGCATCTCGATGGACAACATGGCTGAAACACAACTGGAAGGTAATGGATGGGTGGAGACAATGAATAATGAAACCGAAACTAGCAAGCCAAAGTATGGTGGGAATGGCTACCTCTATTCTCCCTAAGGAGGGTAAAACCAATGAGTATAGATCAAGAACTTCCAATTTTGAGTAGGGACATCAATACATAATATAGATACATCCAAGTCCACATATTTATATGACTGCCAGATCATGATACTAAATGCTAACACATGTCACAAAAAAATGAGTATAAGAGCAATGATAATCATAACACAATATAATATAAGCCGAGTCATTATCATGCAAATAATCCATCTGAATCAATATCTGTCCAATGAGAAAACACTGATGCAAATCTGGGCATTGCTAACTGCATTGCACATGGCTAAATGGCTACATCAGTCCTCAAATATGAGTGTCCTAAGACTTAGTCCTGGCATGGGAGAGTGCTATAGCATATAGTCCATCAAATAAATAATGATCCATCATAAATGCTCATCTCAACATCTCATATGTAGGGGAACTGGCTGAAAAATGTACTGAATCTGAAAAATAGAATATGGTAGCCTGGCTACTATATATGTGATAACATCTAGCTCCAACTGGGACAAGTGCTCTGCTGAATAGAGCGCTTGGGAACCTCAAAATCTCTGGTCCTCACACTCTGCTACTAGCATCCTCAATCAACCTTCCAACTCTGCAAATGCTGCCAAAATGTCACCAACTACCTGCGAAATGTCCAAAACTATACCAAACTCATAGACCGGTCGTCAGAACAATGTGGATAAAATAAAGTACTGAAAAATAAAAATGCGTGAAATGGAAAAGCAGAAAATAAATCTAATCTATAACCATAACTTTTTAAGAAAAGTTTGATTTTTTATTGTGCAGAGAAAGAAAAATGAACTCAAGACTAAACTAAGAGCTTCAAAAGGCGAGCTTCAGGCAAAGATACAAAATTCTAAGCTACACTACTGCCGGGAAAGGCTTATTCAGGTTCTACCTACTCTACCCTACTAGGCAAGATATGACTCAAACTAAGTGAGGTTAGGGATGTAACCCCTTAAATCCCTTTGGTTGATAGGAAGTAAGATCTGTCGTCTAGTACCAGTAACAAGAAAGCACATGTCACCTATGCAACGCTCAACGGAAAAAGGTCCAACCCAAAGGTCATCAACTTGCCTTGATCGGATATGCAGTAAGTGGTTTGGGATAAGGACTTGACTTCCCGTGGGAAATCTATTCCTATTCATTGATTCAGGAACAACTTCAATGTTACGTATAGGCATGGGATGGACATCAACAAGGTTTTGTGGTTGCGGGGTGAAAATCCTTGAGCTCCTCTTGGAAGGAACGTCATCAAATGTGGGTGGACCACCATCAATTGGAATAACTACCTTACCAACTAAGATCTCTCGAACCTCTCTCCTTGTCTCCTAGATACTTGCATTAGTCCTTTCATCATGAGGGGACATTACATGTTTGACAGTTTCTCCCACAGTCCAGAAGTCTCTATCTTCTTTCAAGGGAAGAGGCACATGGGATATAACAGTATGATGTCTAGAGCCTTCCCTTGTAGGAACATAAAGGTGCATACTTCCTAACTCTGTTTGGACTACTTCAGACTGGGATGTTGACGAAATAGGAATGTGAGATAGATCATGAGTGTGATGACTAGATGACTTAGGTGGAAGAAGAAAATTAGGGATGAGAGGATATGTAGATAAAGCATTATTTCGAGTAGCCGAAGGAGTCTAAAATATAGCAAGGTTGTTAAGATTAAACTCTCCTTCAGGTGCATTATTAATTAAGGCATCCTCTTCCCAGCTTAAGGAGTTATCATGGACGCGAGTTAGATTCTCGTCTTTCAGAGATAATGAGATAAAGACCCAGCAATATCAGAGTAATGGGATCTATTTGCTTCGTCATCAACATCTACTACACCAACTATCTCAGGATGGTTTGCCCATGGGTAAATAGGTTCAAGTCCCTGGCTTTCCCTTTCTCTATTATGGCCAATTAAAGCAAACCACTCATTTACTCTATGAGGAACTTTCTCAATATGCTTGGCATCATCAATTTCATCAACTTCAAGTGTAGGATTTTGATCTTGACTTACTTCATTTTTTTGTTCTTGACCTTGAGGTTGATTTTCACTTCTTCTCAATTCCTCTAATTCCTCCGAGCATTCGTTCCTAAGCATTTCAAAGTTAATTCTCTTGGGAAGCTCAGCTATTTGATCTTCTTCAAAAGAAGAATCTGTAATGCCCTCATCTGATTAGGCATTGAGGACCAAAATCGCTAACCTATGTGATTCCTGTGGGTTCGAGCGGTTACTGACAGTTAGGGAATCATCTAAGGACTAATGCCATCTATAGAAAATCTAGGGCATCAATATGTTATCACCATTAGGTCAAGAAGGGCCATCGAGGCCAAATGCCACCATCATGCATGCCATCTAAGCATTATTTAATGATGCATGCACCCATTTAAGTCTCCATGCGCATGCATGCAAGTTAACTGCAAATTAGAAATTAAAGTGACCTAGTTAGGTCAATGGTTAGGGTTTTCGTAGTTGAAAGTTATAAAAGGAAGATAAAGTGAAATGAGACTTACTTTTGGATGATTATTATTTTGGAGCTCTTGAATAGCAGCACAGCGTGCAGCACAACAGTTGGGGTTGGAGACGGTGTCTTTAGCTAGCGGGCTTTCGGCAGTGAGATATCTACCCTAGTCTCATTTAGGGTAAGCCATACAGGTTCACCATTTGCTCTTCCATTTATTCATAGTTATCCAGTATACGACAGAGATTGTTGGAGGGGCACATGTGCAGTCGTAAGGGGTTTTCAGCTGGAAAGCCTTAATCATTCGCTAGGTCTTCAGATCTCAGTTTACCTTCGAAACCAAGCACCATTCTCATCATCGGCATCTTACTCCAGTACCCGGTGATTATTAGATCCGATCGTGCTCATCCTGAGCAGTTATTAGCCATTTCAGGATCAGGGGGGCATGAGCAGCTGCACCTCTAGAACAATTCGCTAGCCTACCTAGAGACCTCAGAATTTTCGCATGTGCTAGGCATTCTCTCCAGCATGGGAAGGCTATCAGTCCTGCAAATCAGCAGCTTCATTGGACACCTCCTTCACTGAAAACGTCACCCTTAGCTGATTTGGGGTTTGTGCTGCTGGGGTATCATTGGAAGCATAAAATACCAGTTCATATCCGATTTAGCTCTTGATGCATGCATATTCTCTCAGGAGCAGTCCAGCCAGCTTATCAGTGGTAAGTGTTCATTCTATCCTACAAACCCTAACCCTAATTTTTGCTATAAAATAGGGAATTTCGCATGGTAGTTTGCATGCCCGATTGTATCAGCATATTGCATAGAATTAGAAAATATCGGGATTTGGGATATTACAGAATCAGAGTCTTCCATTTCCATTTCCATGTTCTCAGGTTTCCCACATTCCCAAGTCTCATCTTCCACACTATTAGCTTTAGCATTACTCAACAATACATCTCCATATGTGTTTTTAATCCCTTCCTCAAAAGTTTCCAGATGCTTTTCATAACATGGTTCTCTGTTAATCCTAATCAAAGCACCATCAGAGTTTGGGACACAAAGATACGATAAATCCATCATGAGGCATCCACCTAGACTAGCTTCCCACTTCCTAGATAAAATCATTCCATATGCTGGGGGAAAGTCAATGACAACCACATCCATCATGGTGGAGACGTCTGAGCATGCAAATAGATCAGCTCTAAGGTTTTTGATTAAACCATAGGATGGCACTCGTTAAGAGTCTATGCCACAGACATTCCCATAAGGCCTAGTCACTTTCGATCCCATTTCCTTCATGACATGTAGGGGCATTACATTCATAGCTGCTCCGGAATCCAACATGCAATTATGCAGGAGCATGTTCTGAATGTGTAAGGTTAGGTAAAAGGGAGGGTGACCACCATTCTTTCTTTCATAAATTGCAGTTTGGATGTTAACAGGTGGATCCTTCTCATCTTTGCTAGGTTGCATCCCACTAGGGCTTTCTATGTGACAGGACTATAATACAACCTCAGGATCTGCTTCTTGGCCAATGCCATCAAAGAACTCCTCTACTTGTGGCTTCTTACTGAGGGCACCTTCATTAGCTTAGTGACAAGGAAATTACACATTATGTTGCTTATCTCTTTTGTTATATCAATATTCAAGCTAAAGTCTTCTAAGGAAAAGATCTTCTTCTTCCTTTTTATCTTGATAGGCTGCTTTGTGTTTGTCAAGGAAAGAAGGCTGGGGATCAACTCTTTGTTTATAGATTCTAATCTGTGGTTGTTCCTTTGCTTCTGGGATATCTATGGTACAACATGGGGGATCAGGTTCATCAACAAACTCCTCTTCATGCTCCCATGGCTCTTCTTCTACGATAATTCTTCCAAACCCATAATCAAAAGTTAAGTCATTAATAAAGTTGATGTTGTTTGGTTGGTCATCAGGATAACTGGTGTTAGAGGGTTCTTCTTCGTTTTCATCACACCAATTAACATTCTTCCTCTTAGAGCTTTCTGGATACTCGGGTCTTCTTCTATCTCCCTCAGGCCTCCTATTATTGTTCCAATAGGGCTTAGGGACATAAGGGTTTCTATGTCTTTTAGGATCATGAAGACTAGCAACACTCTTTGTCAGGACAATTAGTTGTTTCATCATCTCTTGCATGGTTTCTAACGTGTCCTTTGAGTCTTTTGGCTCATTCACAGGTTCCTTAGGCTTTCGGAGCTTAGGGTCAGATCTAGAAATGGATGGGGAAAAATGATCAAAGAAGTTTTGTTTACCCATAGATGCTGCGTGCTGTTCAACCATCTTGGCGTTAAGTTGGGCAGTCTTCAAGTCATTGGGATTCTTATCCTTTAAGTTGTACCCCAACCAACCTTCAAAAGCATTCAAGTAATGAATAACAATTGCTTGCTCCTTGGGTCTAATCTCATCTCAGATATTTCCTATAGTCTTGTCAAATCTTAGGTTAAACTCATGGGTTGTTTCATTCTCCCTCTTCTTGATGTCAAACAGTTGATGTAAGAGGAATTTCCCATCTAACTTGTGAGACCAATCACTATTAAGCTTTGTGACAATTGTCATATCCATTGATGGATGAAGCAGGTAATCTATCAAACCACTTCCGCACATCTCCTTCCAGAGAATGCAGAAGGCCCCTCATCAAAACATCTTCATCAATGGCTCCATATGCTTCCATATGATCCTAGACTTTGTCAATGTGGTCTTCGATGGAGGTAGCTGACACTCCATCAAACTTGGGAACCTTTTCGAAGTATTTATCAGGCATGTCATGGGGGGCTCCTTGGATCAGGGAGAAATCTAAAGGAGATGCCTTAGCCTTACTTCCAAAAATCCTAGGGTTTTGTGGAGGAGGAGCATTCTGATTTCCACTAGTGTTTGTTTTGGCCATCGGGCTAGATGAGGTTGAAAGAGATCCCAAAGGATGACTTGAGAAAACAGTGGGGCTGGATATCTTCCAAAAGAAGTTGGAAGACTCTTCTTTAGTTTGTCTGTTTTTCCTTGCGTAGGTTATAGGGATTCCTTCCGGATTTATAGGACGTTCTAAGAACTTAAGATTAATACGTTGGGTACGGTCCTCAGTGGAGTCGCCAGGTGAACCACACCAGTAATTCACCGAAAAGAGATATGTCATAGGGAAAGGTGAGGTATGTCGAACCAAGGTAGGCCTCTACCTCCTCGGCAATGATGCCAAGATGTTATCACCATTCCTTGTAGTTGCCTGCGTGAGGTAGATCTAGGATGGATGGTAGAGGGACCAACAACTATGGAGGTGGAACCAAAATTGCCTCGACTCCCAAATGGATGGTTGTTGTTACCAACTTATTTGTACCATAGTTGAATTACTTGAGGAGTTGCCATCTGACAAACATGATAAATGTTTGTGTTCCAGTGTATCAGATGATCCGCCATTTGTGCCTAGCCAGTTTTGGCTAGTGAGTTTTTGTTTTTAGTGTTTATGACCATGGCCTCGCGCGGTTTGTAATAAAATGTGCTAGTAGGGTGTTTTGAGTGGTTCGGTCTCCTAAGACGTAGAATTTCAATTAAGGTATTCCGGGGAGTTTTTTGCCCTTGTCAATTATGCTTTGCCTATAGCCGAGTATAATCGACGAGGTTTTCTCCCGCTTCCTCTAAAGCTAGAATGTCTGATTTTGAATTCTGGGCCTTGGGGGGTTATTAGAGCCCAACTGAGTATGTATAAACCTACTAGACATTATTAGAATAGACTATGGTCATGTCCTAAGTCACTAGGACCCTCAAAAAAAATTCCAAAATTTTTTTACTAGACGTGTTGGATTTTTAATTTTTTAATTTTTCTTAAGTTTTTAATTAATTTTTTCCATAGTTTAAATGGAAAAATTTCAATTTGTAATATATTAGTCATCCGGAACCCGGATTCAGTGATTGAAGGCTCTAACCTTAAGCCAAAAATCATTCATGATCAGTCGGCTAGCTGTCTCCAAGTTTTAGAAGGTCATTCAGCCTCATAATTAATAATTTCTCAAAAAAGTCATTTACGGAGAAATTATTAATTAAAATATTAAAAATGAATATTTTGGAGAAAATAAAAAAACTTTCCAAAATAAACCAAATTGAATAAAATAAAAGGCTAAATGACATGGCACGGAGCATATATGATGATTCCAATCAATATCGGTCAGTTTCAGATCAAGTATTGGAGTGTAGCAGTTGAACTATCAGTCAGAAATTTGCCCTCTTTGGTCAAATTCGTTTTTGGTTGAAGTGTGGGTTATCTATTGGTTGGGTGATCATTACGAGGGAGGATGAGCCACCTCACCCCTCACTCATTACTCCAACACTCAGTTACAACACAGTTGCAGCTCAGTTCAACTCCAAATCATTATGCTGAGCTCATTCAATTACTCTGGTGTTACTCTTAGTCCGTATTTAGGGATTTGAGCCCTATTTTTTTTCCTTTTTGTATAAGTAGAGGCTCTTTTGATCTCTACAAGATGGAGAATTTGTGCAAGTACACTCTGAAGAAATTTGTAATATTGTTTGAATTTGAATAAAGCAGAAGACTTTGGAGGTCCATGTGGGAGTTATTTGTGTGCCATGCTTCATCTTGTTCAAGGTGATACCATTCTTAGCTCATTTCTTTTGATTCTTAAGTATATGATCTTGTGATTAAAATGCTAACAATCTAGCACAATATTATTTGATCTATGCTTTTCTCTTATGTTTTGTGGCTTTCAGGAATTCTTCCAAATACAAGAGATTTTGTTTGGTTTATGCAATCATTCTATAGGTGCCTAAAGGAGGCTTCTACTTTAAGAAATCGAGAAACGAAGGGCTTACTTGCCTCATCCATCAAACTACAAACTTCAAAAAATCTCTTTGTTACATTGGTTACTGCAAAGCGGATCTACATTTTCACAGGTTTTATCCTATTGAGTTGCTTTCCAAGTAGTGCAAGTTTTCTCAATTTATTCACATTTCTAGATCTTACATTATGATTGACTAAAGTAGATCAAATATTCATACTTTTATTTACTTGTTGGGTTTAGATCTACTATTTTTCAAATCTTTCACTTTTACTAGATTTAAGATCCTTGTCTCATTTCAAGTTTGTAAATCCATCATTCTTTTGTTGCCAAACCTTTGTCTTGAGAAGTACTTTGGGGTTTGTTCTTAATTGCTGCATTGTTTTGCGTGCCACTTCTCTTTCCCCGCTATCTCTTGTGTATTTTCAGCTAGCTGGAAATTTCAAGACTAGTGCTTAAAAGTCAATTTTTTGACTTCTTTTTTGCCTTGGAAAACGTGCACATCTCGAAAAACGTGCAAATTTTACACTTTAGGGCTTGCTAGTTTTTTTGTGTTTTCATTATTTTTCAATTCTGGAAATTCTTTTAAAAAATCAGAAATTTTTCGAAAATTTTCCAAAAAATTATTTTTTCAAGCTTTTTTGTACCTTTTCTCAAAGAACGTGCAAATTTAAGCTTGCTGTTTTTTTTTGCTGATTTTTTGACATTTTTCTGCTATTTTTTAATTCTGAAAATTAGCCTAAAAATCAGAAAATTTTTGAAAATTTTCATCTTTTCCTCGAAAAGCGTGCAAATTTAAGCTTGCTATTTTTTGCTGATTTTTTGACATTTTTCTGCTATTTTCCAATTCTAGAAATTAGCCTAAAAATTAGAAAAGCGTGCATTTTGAGTCATAAAAGGCAAGCTTTTCCTCTCACTTCCAAGGTCTGATTTTTGGTCTTGTTTTACTGTTTTGGGCTTTTATTTATCTCATTGGGCACTTATCATCTTGTTCACTTTCATCTTCCCGAGTCATAAGTTAAAATTTGGCTTCCTAACACTTTTACTAGCTGTTGTTTAGAGCTCTTACTTACAGGTGAACGAAGAGCAAAATCAAGCAAAGAAAGAGCAAGCAAAGCTAGATCCAAAAGATTTAGAGCTAAAACGAAGAACCATACCAAGAAGAGGATCCAATCTCAAAAAATCATTCTCCTTTTGTACAAGTCATAATAAGGCTTCAAGTTCTCTTGATTAGTCACTTTCTTCATTTTTAAAGGGCTAAATGCCCTCATCTTGTAAAGTATTAATGAAATAAGGCTAAGTGGGATAAGGCCTCCCATTTTCGTGTTTCTTCATTTTTACCAACTTATTTGTACCACAGTTGGGTTACCTAAGGAGCCACCATTTGACAAACATGATAAATGTTTGTTTCCAGTGTATCAGATGATCCGCCTTTGTGCCTAGCTAGTTTTGGTTAGTTAGTTTTTGTTTTGAATAATTTTGACCATGGCCCTGCGGGGTTTGTAATAAAGTGTGCTAGTAGGGGTTTGAGTGGTTTGGTCTCTTAAGACGTAGAATTTCAACTAAGGTATTCCAAAGAGTTTTTTGCCCTTGTCAATTATGCTTTGCCTATAGCCGAGTATAATCGACGAGGTTTTCTCCCGCTTCCTCCAAAGCTGGAATGTCCGATTTTGAATTTTGGGCCTTGGGTGGTTATTAGAGCCCAACAGAAGTGTATGAACCTACTAGACATTAGTAGAATAGAACATGGTCATGTCCTAAGTCACCAGGACCCCCAGAAAATTTTTTGTCGAACGCATTGGATTTAGGATTTTAATTATTTTTTATTTTTTCTTAAGTTTTTAATTAAATATTTCCATAAATTAAATGGAAAAATTCAAATTGTAATAAGTCAGCCATCCGGGGTCCGAATTTAGTGATTGAAGGCTCTAACCTTAAGCCAAAAATCATTTTTGATCAGCCAGCCAGCTATCTCCAAGTTTCAGATCATCATTTAGCTACATAACTCATAATTTCTCAAAAAAGTCAGTTTCAGGGAAATTATTGATTAAATATTAAAAATGATTATTTTGGAGAAAATAAAAAAACTCTTTCAAATTAACCAAATTGAATAAAATAAAAGGCTAAATGACATGGCATCGGGCATTAATGATGATTGAGGTTGGCACCAGTCCTCTTCAGTTAGCAATCGGAGAGCATTGAGTTCTCATCCACTTGGCCAATTCACCTCCTTCAGTGATGACCACACTTGGGTGAGTTGGAGCTTGTTTATTGGCTCGTTGTTTTGATTGAGGTTGAGGATTGCCACGTGTCACTTGCTTCTAGGTTTTGGCTCCTCCAAACCTAGCACAGGCCTACCTTATGGCCTCACGCCTACCTCCTTGACCTATCACGTGTGCCTCTCCTCATCCTCACGCTAGAGCATTGGAACCTCACGCTTTTGAAGATACAAGGCTCGTATGGGTGGTGGTTGGAGTGGTTAGGGTTGGAGTGGGGGCGCCTTGCCTAGGTGGAGGCCTCCCCTCACTCCTTCCTTCTTTATTTTTGGTTTGTACTCTCTCAGGTGGCTATATGGCTAGGTTTGCGCCCTCCTTGCATGGTGTGGTATTAGAGTTTTAGCACTCTCTCATTGTATAAGTACAGGCTTTTTTAGCTCTATTGGGATCGGATTTTTGGCATAGAAACTTTGGAGAATTTTTATTGTAATATTTTGCTTAAGATTTAATAAAGTTGATGACTTTAGAGGTCAAAGCGGAAGCTCTATGTTGGTCATGATTCACCGTGTGAGGTGATACTTTTCTTTGTTCCTTTCTTTATGGATTCTTAAGCATTTGATTGTATAAATTTTGAAGGCTAACAATCTAGCACTATTTCATATAATCTATGCTTTTCTCTTGAAGATTGTGTGCTTTCAGGTATCGTCCGATATACAGGGGCTTTTTTATGGTTGACATTCATTCTGCAGGTTCCACAAGAAGTCATTCTCTTTCAGGAAAATTGAGAAGCACAATTTCTTTGCCTCATCCATTAAGTAAAAGAAATCTTTCTGGTTACTTTTTTCAATTTTAATTTAAGTTTATCCTTTCTCAATATTTTCATGTGTCTTATGTTCGTTTTGACCTGAGAAAGTAAGCTTGGGATTTGATCCCAAGTGCCACATAATTTTGTGGCTACTTCTCTTTCCCCATTAGCATCTTTGCGTACATCCAGCTAGACTAGACGGTTTTGGAACTAGTGCTTCTAGTGGTCACTTTGTTCTGAGGTTGATTCCACCTTGTGTTGATTGTTGGTTCATTTTCTCTTCTTCTTCTAGGTTGGATTTGGCCTCCTTCCGCCTTATTGTGTGATTTGCTTCTTTGTTTTCTTCCCTGCCCTCTTTTTTCATTTTTATTACAACCATTTTCCTCTTAAGTCGCTGCCCCGTTTTTACCATTTGTTTTGTAGCTCTCTGATTGTTTAGTTCGCTACCTTATTCTTCCCTTCTTTTGCACCCAATTTCCTCTTTTGTTCCAGCTCTCTTTTACCCTCTTTTGCTCCTTTCTATCTTCTTCTTTTCTCCCTCTTTGCAAGTTTGAAGAAAAGGTTCTCAACAAAAAGATAAATCACTCTCCTTTTTACATAAAATCCATTAATAAAGTTTCATGTTAGTCTTCTAGCTTTATTTCAAAAGTCCTTTCAAGGGTTGAATTCCCAAGGCAAATTGTAAATCTCAATAAAGTTTCTCTTTTTGTTTGAGTGGGGTTTTTAAGCCCCCGCTCACAACCTCCCCATTTTGGGGAGGTTTATGGTGTTCTTATTTTTATTTGCTTAGATTAGATGTGCTTGTACTTAGAATAATCTCATTATCTTTCGTAGAATACTAATTGCTAGATTAGCCCATTTTGTTTCATTACTAAGTTGATTACTTCATCTTTTAAATGTTTCATCTTTCAATAAGTAAATCAACTGTTTAAAGTAGAAATTTCTTGAATTTCATTTTGTGGATCAAGAGTGCTCTCTATCGGAGAGTTGTCTTTTCTTTTGTTTTTTACTTACCCCCATGCTCTCCTGATTAGGGCTTAAAAACCTGAAAGAGATTCTTGGGTAGATTAGTCTTTTTTACATTTTTGCAAGTTAATTAATCAATCGCTAAAGTCTCTTGAACTTGTCGTAATCCAAGTCAAGAGCACTCTCTATCGGAGAGCATTCCCACTTGTTAGGATATTTAAACACTTAGGAGTTAGTTAAGATCAACTTGTGTAATATATCTGTTAGGTAAAAGTGTGTTTCTTTAGTATGCATTTGTAAATATTCTAATCCGACGGTCACGATATGTTCTAGACATAGAGTGATCAGACGGTTCAACTTCTCTTAGATCATACCTACCATTGATCCGTGGCTTAGCACCCGATTGGTCTGTGATATCTATTTAAAGAGCATGGAGGGTCTTTGGCTAGTTGATTGATTATGAGAAGCTCATGTAACTTTCTTTCTTTTGCATAATAAATTGCTCCAAGTAGATATTTGGCTGGGGCCGTGGACTGTTTCCCTCTCGAGGGTTTTAACCACATGACAAACATGGGTGTGTTAATCTGTGATCTATTTGTGTGAAGCGGTTGCTCAAGGTGTTTGGTCTTTTGGGAGTACCCTGTGTACTTGAACATGGTATTAGAGCGTTTATGAAGAGTTGCTTTCGGTTTTGATCAAGATCTGGAACCGGTGTTGCCGTCCCTTTGAAAGGGTTTCTGGTTCTGGATTTTCTGTGCATTTGTGGCCTGTGGGAGCTGTTGCATTGTGTCCGGAGCATCGTTTTCATTGGGAAAAGAGTTTTCGATGTCGAAAATTGTTTCCGTTTGTTTCAGAAACACCCATTTCGGCAAATCTGAAGGTATAATGTTACAGTGACGGATTTGTTTTAAAATTTCTCATATTTTATCAGTTTTATTTTTAGATTTTTACTGTTTTAGTCTCGGACTGTTGCCTTTTCTGACTACGTATGCTTTTTGCCGTGCACCTTGCGTGATCGCGGTGAATTAGAAACAGTAAGGGAAAGTTTTTTTTCTTGTCTTCTTGGCTACGTATGCTCTTTGCTATGCATCTTGTGCGATCACGGCAAATAAAAAACAGCGAGAAAACTTGAAAACGTAGACTTTCCGGGTAAGCTAACCAAGATCTAACCCCATTGTGTGGAAAAAGTTTTTTTTGTTTTTGTTTTTTGTTTTTTTTTTGTGATTTGCAGAAAAAAAGGCAAGCACGGAGAACGAGAGAGAATAGTTAAAAAAAAAAGAGAGCCTTCTTCCTCTTTCCATTTTTTTACGTACCTTTTAAACTTAGCTCACTTGGTCCAAAGTTGATTTATTCTTTAATAGGTCTTGAGTTCAAGTCTTATTAAGCTAATTTTTAGTGCATGCAATTTCTATTTTCAAGTTACTTTATTGTAAAAGTGCATCTCATATAAATAAAATAAAATAAAAAGTGAGTCACTTAAGTCTTAATTTATTGCTGCACTATTTAAAAGTAACATTATTGTAAAAGTGAACATCACTTATTCTACAAAAGTGATTCACTTAAAAGCAACTTTATTGTAAAGTGATTGTCAAAGGTTGATCTTGGGAAGAGGGGGGTTCTTTTTTTTAGTTGGTCAAGTTAATATCTGCCACGTCACTATTGGGGACATCTTCAACATTTTCTTTGATCAAAGCATAACTTCATCATCCAGAATCAGTTTTCAGTGCCGTTTTTTTTAAACCGCATATTTTTTCGAGCTCTTTGCATCCAGATAGTTAGTTTCTGTTCTTTCAGCCATTAATTTACAGTATGGCCACCCCTTGTGATATTATACTTACAAGTTCTAACTATTTTTCATGGAAATCACGTATGGAGGATGTTTTGCGAAGTAGGGGACTTTTCAGGATAACCTCAGGGAAAGAAACAGAACCCACTGATGATGATAAGAAAATTAAATGGGCAAATAGATGTGATGAAGCTCGTGGATTGATTGGAATGTCAATCTCTACTGATTTGCGATTCCACATATCTGGAATTGATGAACCTGATATAGCCTGGGAAAAGTTGGAATCTGTGTTTGGTAAACACAATGAAATTCGGGGTCATCAACTTGAGAATGAGTTGATTTCCTTGAATCTAAATGATTTTTCATGCATTCAAGACTATTTATCTAAGTATAAAACTCTTAGACTCTTATGTGCAGAATGCAAGATTAAGAAAGAAGACAAACAATGTATTTATCATATTCTTTCCAAACTTGGACCTGCATATTCTATTTTTGTATCTACATTCTACTCCATGAAAGAATTCTTGACTGCAGCTAGCTATCAAGAGCCTAGTCTTGAATCTTTTTGTGATTCCTTAATTAGAGAGCAAGATAAGTTCATTCATCTTGGAATAATTAACAATGCAGATACATCTGGGAAAGCCTTATTGTCCCAACAGAAAGAAAAGTCTAAGCCTCCCAAGAAACAGAATTTTCGCAATAATAAGCCAAACAGTAAGGGTCCCAAACCTCTCAGTCAGCTCCTTCTTTAAAAAATGACAAAGGATCCAAGCTAAAAGGAAAGAAGACTGAGCGTCATTGCAATTTTTGTGGGAAAGATAATCATGATGAATCTAAGTGTTTCAAGAAGATGGCAACCTTGGAAGCAGCAATGAAGAAGCACCACATCAGCCTAGATTCGTTTTCAGAATCTACCTCTCATGGACATGCACTTTGTGCTTCTGGTTACTCTTATACTGCATCTTCTTCTTCTACTTCAATTGAATGGCGCATTGATTCTGGAGCATCTTATCATATCGCTAAGGATCAAGCCATCTTTTCTACTTGCATGAATGTAACACCAAGCAAATATTTGTTGGTGATGATATATCTCTAAGTGTTGTAGGATCTGGAACAGTTCCAGTAGAAAATGGTCATTTCAGTGATGTACTATGTGTTCCAAAAATTTCCTGCAATTTGTTATCAGTCTATCAAATTACTCATTCAGGCGAAGGTAAAGCTGTGACGTTTACATCTCACCAAGTTGTAATCAAGGATTTTAAAAATCTTCAAAATGTCCTTGCTACTGGAACTGTTGATGATATTACCAGGTTGTACAAATTTAACAACTTTGGGTCATCACCTTTTCCTTCAGTTTTTGTTGCTCATAGTGATAACTTGAGCAAACTTTGGCATGAGCGATTTGGTCACTTAAATTATCTCTCATTGCAACAACTATGTAAAGAGAATATGGTGATTGGTCTTCTGATGGTATCTTGCAAGGATGGTGTTTGTTCCGGTTGTGTACTCGAAAAACATCATCGGGACAGTTTTGACAAACGTGCCTCTTGGCACGCCTCGGTTCCCTTGGAGCTTGTGCATAGTGACTTGTGTGGCCCTCTTCCATCTGCTTCATTTTCTGGTTTCAAATATTTCTTTACTTTCATTGATGACTACTCCAGACGCACTTGCGTTTACTTCCTAAAACTTAAGAGAGAAGTATTTAACATGTTCTTGGCTTCCAAGGCCCTTGTTGAAAAACAATCTGGTCATCAAATTATTAAGTTAAGATCTGACAATGGAGGAGAATATGTTAACAACAAGTTCACTACTTTCTGCACTGAACAAGGAATCCAACAGCAACACACTGTTCCATATACACCACAAAAAAATAGTGTAGTTGAATATAAGAACCACACTTTAAAAGAAATGGCTAATTGTATGATCCAATCTAAGAGACTAAGTCTTCAATATTGGGCTGAGGCCATAAATTGTGCAAATTATATAGTTAATCGCACACCCACTAAAGTTTTATAAGGTATAACAACGGCAGAAGCATGGAGTAAAATTAAGCCAGATGTAAGTCACTTTCGTGTGTTTGGTTGTGAAGCATGGGCTCACATTCTGGATGAAAAACGAAAAGCATTGCAGCCTAAAAGTGAAAAGTGCATATTTGTTGGATATTCTGAAGATGTAAAAGGTTATAGACTTCTTCAGCCCCATTCACATGATATAATCATTAGAAGAGATGTTAAATTTGATGAAAATCTCTTAGCCTGCGAGCCTAACTTGGCGGGTGTGCCATTTTTGGCCTGCGATCCTGATTTGGCGATTGTGCCTTCTTATTCTTCTTCTTCCAACTTCCTTGACAGGTTTCCAACTCCAGTTTCTGATGATGACAGTGAGGATGAAAATCCACCTTCGCCTACTCATGTTCCTCCAATTGCACCAACACCAATGCTTCCTCGATGGGTCCATTCAACATGTGAAGCAGCTGGTGATCTTGCCAGTGATCCTAGAGATCAACGTCGAACACGTTCTCAGTTTCAGTGAGCCTCTTCTCTTTTGGCTCAAGTTTCCGAGAATCATGATCCATAAACTTTTGTAGAAGTTTCAGGAAATCCGGATTGGGATGCAGCTATGGATGAAGAATATCGTTCCTTAATGGCGAACGATACTTGGGATCTTGTTCCTCTTCCAAAAGGAAGAAAACTTGTCAGATGTAAATGGGTCTACAGAACTAAGTATGCATCAGATGGAAGTGTTGAAAGACTTAAGGCAAGGTTAGTTGCCAAAGGTTTTTCCCAAGTTGAAGGGATTGACTACAATGAAACCTTTGCTCCTGTCGCAAAAATGAATTCCATCCGCCTTGTTCTTTCCCTTGCAGCCGTACCTAACTGGGAATTCCATCAAATGGATGTCAAGTCTACCTTTTTACATGGTGATTTACAAGAGTAAATTTACATGGAACAACCTCCTGGATATGTTCAGAGTAACTCTAGCCTTGTCTGTCTCCTTAAGAAATCCTTATATGGCCTTAAGCAAGCTCCTAGAGCTTGGTATGCCAAAATGGATAGCTTTCTCCTTGACACTGGTTTTTCTAGATGCCATTCTGACCACAATGTCTAAACCAAGAAAGTAGGAAACCATCTCATCATACTTGTTCTTTATGTTGATGATCTTATTCTTACTGGTAGTGACCCTAAACTTATAACCCATGTGAAATCTAGTCTTAAGAAAAATTTTGAAATGTCAGACTTAGGACATTTGCATTATTTTCTTGGTCTCCAAGTCTTGCAAACCAAAGAAGGAATCTTTCTTTCCCAGTATAAGTATGCTTGTGACCTTCTTCGTCGCTTCCACATGAAAGATTGTAAACCAGCCCCTTCTCTCTTCCAGTCTGGAGTCAAACTTTCTGCCACTTGTACTTCCCTTGAAGTAGATGCCAACTTGTATCGTCAGCTTGTTGGTAGTCTTTTATACTTGACTCATTCCCGTCCTGACCTTTCCTTTGACGTTGGTCGTGTTTTCCGTTATATTGAAACTCCTCATGAAAGTCACTGGAAAGTAGGAAAAAGAATACTTCGATATATTTGAGGTACAATTCACTTTGGGATTCATTACAGTACAGGGGGGAAACCTTTGTTGGTTGGTTTCACTGATTCAGATTCGGCTGGCGATCCTGATGATCGAAAGTCTATTGCAGGTTATGTTTTCAGTCTGGGATCTGGACCTATCACTTGGGCTTGTAAGAAACAACAAGCTCTTGCTCTTTCTTCAGTAGAAGCAGAATATCGAGCCGCAGTTAATGCCAGCCAGGAAGCTTTATGGCTTCGACAGATCCTTTCAGAGTTTGGATTCGAGCAGCAACAGCCTACTCCACTTTGGTGCAACAATCAAAGTGCCATCAAGCTTGTCAAAGATCCAGTTCTACATCAGTGCAGCAAACACATTGAGCTACACATGCACTGCATCAGAAATCTTGTTCATGATCGTGTTATTGAAGTGCTCTATTGCTCTACAGATGATCAAGTTGCAGACATCTTCATCAAGTCTCTTACAGAAGCGAAGTTTTTTAAACTTCGGTCTATGTTAGGAGTTTAGGAATGTGTCCTTAAGGGGGGATAGGCTTTATTGCCTCCTTCCTTCTCCTAATAGTGTCACTTTTGTAAATCCTTCAATCCTATCCCAAGTTGTTCTTAAGGGGGGATGTTAGGATATTTAGACACTTAGGAGTTAGTTAAGATCAACTTGTGTAATATATCCGTTAGGTAAAAGTGTGTTTCTTTAGTATGCATTAGTATGCATTTGTAAATATTCTAATCCGACGGTCACGATATGTTCTAGACATAGAGTGATCCGACGGTTCAACTTCTCTTAGATCATACCTCCCATTGATCCGTGGCTTAACACCTGATTGGTCCATGATCTCTATTTAAAGAGCATGGAGGGTCCTTGGCTAGTTGATCGATTATGAGAAGCTAATGTAACTTTCTTTCTTTTGCATAATAAATTGCTCCAAGTAACTATTTGGCTGGGGCCGTGGAATGTTTCCCTCACGAGGGTTTTAACCATGTGACAAACATCGGTGTGTTGATCTGTGATCTATTTGTGTGAAGTGGTTGCTCAAGGTGTTCGGTCTTTTGGGAGTACCCTGTGTACCCGAACACCACTGCATATCATTGCATCAAGCATATAGTTTAGCTAAGTCTCTTGAACTTTTGTCATAAGACAAAGTCAAGAGCGCTCTCTGTCGGAGGGTTTTAATCAATTTACTTAATAAAATTCTCCAACTCACATTTCCCCGCTTAATTAATTTATCTCGTTGTTTCCTTGCCCGAGTATGCTCTGACCGTCCTAAAAATCGAAGTACTTAGAAATGGCATTGGATTGTTAATCTTACAAGACTCATCTTAATAAAAAAATTTACCCCATAACCAACGCACTGGCATTGTAGAAAACTTCCTAAGTCATTCCTAGTAAAGGCGTCGAAACTCCCTGCTGTCTAGAGTCTCAGCTAGCTAGTCAACAATCTTCGCGATACCAGCTTGAGATACTGGGCGGGCTGTCATGTCTCCAACGGATTAATTTGGAAGATTTTCCCGGCTGCTCTTGTGATACCTTTCGTGGAAGCCCTAAACAAGATCATTTAAAAAACATTTAAAATATACCAAGAGCACTTGCATAACATCTACTAGCTTTATTTCAGGACTTGGTTTTATTTCTTTAAGCATTGCAGAGCTTCGACTCCATAAGGCACTGGTCTATTAATTTATGCGTGATTGTTACATCTGGATCATTTGTCTTTAGCTTATAAAAATCTTTATCTGTTAATGCAACTTTATCTCACAAGTCTTGATATACTGTTAATCTGTTAATCCAGTATAGCAATGTGGATTGCTTTTGTCTTGTGTTTGAAATTTATAATAATAAAACATCCTTCATCACAATAACTCCTAAACAACATCCATCCGCATCATTCAAACATTAGAACTTAACTTAAACACATTGAGCCATAGAAAACTCTTTGTTAGGGATTACCCCCTTTGACTTGGTTAGGAGTTAGCCTAAACGGAGGAGCTAGGAGTAGGTGACAGTACCTGGCTCTGTGCTTGCCCCCAAGGTCACACCTCTCCCACTTTCTCAAGTGAGGAGACAACTTTCGAAAGATTTCTGCTGCTGGTGTGCAATCGGTGGACAACATTCCCCATTTGTGGAAGAGTGTTGTCTTGGTTAGCTTAGATCTTTGTCATATCTTTTGAGTAGATTAGATTGATTTTTCCATCTTTTGCATTTAGAAATATTCTGCTAGTTTAGTTTCATTTTGCTTTAGAATAGTGATTGCTAGCTTAGATTTACTTTCCACTAATTGCTAGCTTAGCCTGTTTTATTTCATTGTTAGGTTGTTTATCTTTTAAAAATTTTCATCTTTCAAAAGTATTTCAATTGCTTAACAATTAGAAATCTCTTGAATCTCACTTTGTGGATCAAGAGTGCTCTCTATCGGAGAGTTGTTTTTATTTCGGTTTTCTACTTACTCCCATGCTCTCCCGATTAAGGCCTTAAAACCTGAAAGAGATTCTTGGGTAGATTAGTTGTTTTCTTTATTTGCAAGTGGTTTATCATCTTACTATGTCATCGCTTCATTATTTTACAATTTTGTTGAGCTATCATGTGGTTTCAATTTACCAGCTGATTGTCTTATGAAAAGAACCAAAGTCTCTTGAACTTGCAGTAACCCAAGTCAAGAGCACTCTCTGTCGGAGAGCATTCCCACTGCATTATCCTTGCATCAAGTATATAGATTAATTAAAGTCTCTTGAACTTCTGTCATAAGACAAAGTCAAGAGCAGTCTCTGTCGGAGAGTTGAACTATGTGCTCATAATAATAAAATCTTTTCAACTCACAGTCCCCCTTAATTAATTTACTTCGTTGACATCCTTCACCTAGTATGCTATGCCGACTTCATAGTTGGGATCGTACTCACAACGGTGAACAGACTTGCTAAGATCGCAATAACAACACAACTAAAATTTTACCCCTTAACCAACGTACTGGTGTTGTAGAAAGTTTCAAGTCTATTCTCAGGAAAGGCGCCGGAACTCCCCGTTGTCTAAGCTTCTCAGCTAGTTGGTCAATCCTCCTGGATACCAGCTCGAGATACTGGATGGGCCGACATGTCCTTAACAGAATGACTCTGAACATTTTCCCGGTTGGTCTCTAATACCTTCTTCGTTTCAAAGCCATAATAAGCAAGACCACTAAAACATTTAAAACGTACCAAGAGCACTCGCATAACATTCACTAGCTTTATTTCAGGACTTGTTATTTCTTTAAGCATTGCAGAGCTTCGACTCCATAAGGAACTGGTCTATTATTTTATGCATGATTATTAAATCTGGATCATTTGTCCTTGGCTTATAAAAAGCTTTATCTGTGAATACATCTTTATTTTACAAGTTTTTGATATACTGTTCATTTGTTAATCCAGTACAACAACGTGGATTGCTTTTGTCTTGTGTTCGAAATTCATAATTATAATCATCTTTCATCATAATAACTCCTAAACAACACCCATCCGCATCATAACATCAAAAACACTTAAACACATTGAGCCATAGAAAACTCTTTGTTAGGGACGACCCCCCTTGGCTTCATTAGGAGTTAGCCTAAACGGAGGATCTAGGAGTAGGTGACAGTACCTGGCTTTGTGCTTTCCCCCAAGGCCACACCTCTCCCACTTTCTCAAGTGAGGAGACAACTTTCAGAAGATTTCTCTTGCTGGTGTGCAATCGGTGGACAACAGTTGTCACGCCAATCGAGGCAGTCTTCGCTTTATGTTATCTTAGCCCAAGACAACAAAGGGGGAGACCCATATCTACTCCCGACAGGAGAGGTCAAACCTAGACACCAGATCAGATGAAATGGACTTGAGGTACGTAAGGTGTAAGGTAATGGAAACCCTAGATCTATGGATGATGTCACTAGGTGAACCAAGGCTTTGGATTAGGGTTTATGAAGTGTGAGACTTGATACAAAGTGGGACACAGGTGACCTATGAAGTAAATACTAAATATGGGGCTAAGGTAGTAGCAATAGGTGAAGATATCCGCTGCCTTGGGAAATGTAACCAATGCAGGGAGTGCAAGGACAGGATTGGGGCTATCTAGTACCCACGGATAGACTCAATGAAAGATATGACAATGTCAAAGTACCCGAGTTACTAGGGAAAAGTCAGATCACAGGAAAAAGAGGCCAAAGAGGGGGTAGCGCTAGGGTTGGAGATCAGTGCCTGTCAAATCTAGGGCAATGGAGTCACTATCTACCCAGCATTGAAGGAGACCCACCTGGGAAATACCTCGATCTACAAACCCAAAAAGTTATTTTGCCGGAAAAGTAAGATTACGGGAAAAATCAGCAGCAAGATGGCTAGTGTTAGGGTTTGGGAGGTCAATTTCTCAGATCTAGGGAAAACCAGCCACTTTTAGCTCAACGTTGAGGATGATTTGGTGAGGGGATGACTTGATATACAAAACCCAGCAGCGGTTTGGATTGAGAATAAGCGGTCTAATTTTTAATATTTTTGGTTTTTTTATTATTATGAGATTTTTATGTGAAAATGAAGAAAGCAGATGCTAATGGATTAAGACCTGGAAGAAAGGTACTAACCTATAGATCTTACCTGAAAAACCTTGTAGATGCCTTGATGATGATGATCCCTGCTATCCCGATCAATTTGAGAAGCTTTGAGCGAGTTCTATGTCCAACGTTTTGCTCCAAGATGTCAATGCGCCCTCTCTCCTACACAACATGTCAACCATATCAGATTTGCTGTATCATGAGAAAAAACAAGATGTTACTAAAAAATAGCAAGAAGAAATCATAGATCACAATGACAATAATGAAAACCTCCTGATACAAGCGAAGCCATTCCAAGCGAGTTGAGGAGCCCCTGCAAAAATGCCCAAGCTGATGTCGCCCTCCTGTAGACAAGACAAAGATTCCCGAAAAAAAATATAGATCTCACAAAAAATGAGTATAAGACAATAATAACCATATCACAATATAATATAAGCCGAGTCGTAATCATGCAAATAATCCATCTGAATCAATATCTGTCCAATGAGAAAACATCGATGCAAATATGGGCACTGCTAATTGCTCTGCACATGGCTAAATGGCTATATCAGTCCTCAAATCAGAGTGTCCTTAGACTCAGTCCTGGCATGGGAGAGTGCTATAGTCCATCAAATAAATAATAATCCATCATAAATGCTCATCTCAACATCTCATATGTAGGGGAGCTGGCTAAAAAATGTATTGAATCTGAAAAATGGAATATGGTAGCTCGGATACTATATATGTGATAACAACCTCCTCTAAGGCACCTAGCGAATTGATTTGCCTCTCAGGTGCTCACGTCCCCCTCTTTCACGTTTCTGATTCTAACTGCTCTAGATATGCAAACAGAGAACTGATAATCACCCAATGCAGTGTAGTGAGCCTGCTGAGAGAGATAAAGGTGACATGCAGATGAAAAACTGAGCTTCAGGGTCCCGGCGAATTCTTTTGAGGATTTCTAGCTATTCTCCTAGCTGCAAAACGTGAACCTGCAAATAAATCTCCTCTGTGTACTGGATCACTGAATATGAATGAATATGATGAATGCTGATGATAGACCTGGATGCTGTACCCTGAAGTGATTAGGGCAGATAGATTTAACTATCGAAACCCCTTGTTAGTTGAAGACCTTCGTCTCCAACCCCAACTGTTGCTGCTGCTCTAAAACCCAAACTGAACAATAATAATCATAGATGCCCTCTTTGGTTCTCTAACCCTTCTTAAACAGCTTAGCATGTACTTTTAGGGTTTACATGTCACTTTTAGGGTTTACGCGTCACTTTTTGCATGCATGCAATTCTAATTTTATGTTGACTTTAAGCCTAAAGGAATAAGGCTTTCTTTACAATACTGATGACTTAATGCTGAATGAATGTTCTGTTTTGCTCTAAGTATCAAATGTCCTTAGTCAATTCCCCTTTCAGGAGATACCCGCTCGACCCTATGGGAATTAAATAGGTTAGTGGGTGTTTTGGTGCTCAAGTAAAAGAGGACATTACAGTCCTCCCCGCTTGAAATTGCTTATCCACAAGCAACTGCAAACTAGGATGCTGCAATACCTAATCTCCTTCCCATGTGGTGTCTTCCATAGACAATTCTTTCAATTTTACCAAGTATTCTCGAATTACCGTGTTTCTGAGTTTCTTTTCTCGAACCTATAGAATCTTCTTTGGAATCAGCACCAGATGCCCTTCATCATCTAAGGGGGGTAGTTCGTTGGATGGAGCAATTTGTTGCCCTATCATTTTCTTGAGGTTTGATACATGAAATACATTGTGAATTTTGCTTTCCTCTGGAAGTTCTATTTCATAAGCCACCTCTCCAACCTTCCTGACTACCTTGTAAGGACTTGTTATCATGAATCTTGTAGTTGCCCTGTGAGATGATCCTATTCAGGACGACAGAGGAAAGGCAATTAAAGTCGTGACCTACGATATCCAAGACTTACGAAAGAACTCGGATGTCACACCAGTGAGGGATATCGAAACTTCAGACCCAATGAAAATACAAAGCACAGGGGGCGTCCCTATGACCAAGAAACCTTAAAGAAGGAAAATGAATGGATGATAGAGGGAAACTTGGTGGAATCTCTTAGTAAAATGGTTAATTAGAGTTAATTCAATTACCAAGATATTTCGAGTATCCAGGTGAAAAGCCCCAATTTTACCCTAGGGTTTTATGCATAAAATTGGGATCTAGGGCAAAATGGTGAAATTTACTGAAATTGGACATTCAAAATGATTGTTGGATGTAGGATTAGGCAAATGAAAGCAAAACCAACAATACTCAGTTTACGGTTTTGGACATACCCACTGCTCCCAAGGAGGGTGTTTTTCCCTAAGTGGCAGGCCAGTGCTTAGGATGGGTAAATGGAGTCCTATTGTGATGAAAATTGAAACTTAGGGGTTTTATGTTTATTACAAAGTGGGTTTTAAGTTTTATAGCTCGCCACAAACCAGAACTTGCAGATCTAAGAAGCAAGGGTTTTATAATTATGGAAGTGTTGGGCAATGAATGCAGGATATAAAAGGAGAAATTACCTACGAGCCATACCCAGATCTTGTAGATGACTTCATAAATGATGAAGAATGCCACTTTCCTGTTCAAATGAGCCTTTTCGGAGAATATCTTGATCTAGTTGAGCCACAACCAGTCACCCTAGCGCCTCCTTCAACCTGCCAGATCAGTGAAAACCAAATGATAAAGAAAATGAATGAGATATGCAGAATAAAGAAAAGATAGGAAGTAAGAAATCATCAAGATAGAAATATTCCATGATCCAGACACCCTAGAGCCAGGGCAATGGTGAGTTCCCCCACAAAAACACCCTCTCTCTCTCTCTAGCATGCCTCCTTCAACCTGCAGATGGAATGGGAAAAGGAAAAAAATACAAGATGGATCTCGACCAAAACTCAGTGTAGAAGAGTAGCAATGTCAGTCATCAGATCATCAAATCATTTACAAGATATACAATTGAATAATCCCAGACATAAATCTCTTTATTCATTAGAGGAAATTTCAACTCAAAATGGGCCTCCTAAAATGAACTAATAAAATAATAGTTAAAATAATAAAATAATATTTATTAATTTTGGAGGAAGAAAAGAAAAAAAACTACTTTTTTGTTTGTATTTTTGACATATCTCCCTGTGTTTTTACTCAAATTTTGATCGGGAGAGCTCGTTGGATGCGTAATTAAATTCCGTATCCAACGAGTACCCACTCGGCATACTTTTGACGGACCCCGCTACCCCAAAAACAAGAAATACCTGAAAAAACGAAATGATGACATGTTGGATGCGTAATTAAATTCCGCATCCAACGAGTACCCACTCGGCATACTTTTGACGGACCCCGCTACCCCAAAAACAAGAAATACCTGAAAAAACGGAATGATGACATCATCATTCCGTTTTTTCAGGTATTTCTTGTTTTTGGGGTAGCGGGGTCCGTCAAAAGTATGCCGAGTGGGTACTCGTTGGATGCGGAATTTAATTACGCATCCAACGAGCTCTCCCGATCGAAATTTGAGTAAAAACACAGGGAGATATGTCAATAATACGAACAAAAAAAATAGTTTTTTTTATGATACCTATCCCCAAATTTATATTAAAAAAGTGTTTAAGACCTATACGGTATTTCAAATTTAAAGCAATTTCATTGGCTAACACATGATGACATGGAATTTGAATAAAAGTTAAAAGGGCCATTTTGAGTTGAAATTTCCTCTAATGCAAATTCCGGTGCCAAAGCTCATGAATACAATGGAGGGGTCACCTCTCTTAAATAGTTTGAGAGAGACGCAAACCCTAACTCACTTTTACATCCAATGGTTGAGATTAAAACATCATCAATTGTGGAGATCAAAATTACATAGATCTATACATGGATCAAGTTACTAAGCCAAAGAGGGGGCGCACTTTACTCAAGGACACCTATCCTAGGTGAAAGTCACAATATAACATAAGATGTGACATGTAATACATAGGAGGGGGTCACTAGGGGCTTAATTTACTCTAGGCCCCTTTACAACTTCAAATCATAAGATATAACAATACAATACATCATTAGACAAGTAGAGGGGGCGCCCCTTGGGGTCTTTCCTTACTGGCTGAGCCAAGATAAAAATAATCCAGACAACTGCTGAATGAAAACTGCTGGAGTACTGTCCAGTATGCTGAGACACATCATCTGTCAAAATTCCAAGCCATTTCCTTAGCCCAGGAGGCCAAATCGATTTTTTCAGTGATTTCTCTAGTTCATTTTTGCTGGTACAATCTCTGGAAAATGATAAATCCACCATAACTTTGTCCAGGGTGCAAACTGGGGCAAACTGACTACTCTAGATGATCTGGAGACATATAAGAATCGTATAAGTGACTACTCATACCCCTTGGAACACTGCTCTGCTTTAGGAGAACTAATCAGACTGCCATCTAGAATAAAATTTGATCATTTGGCCAATAATTAAGTGATAATAATCACTTATCGGGAGAACCAGGGCCAAATCTCTCAACACTAAAACCGCAGTATTGGTCCTAGGCATGTCTGGAACAAATATAGACCAAGTTGCATTTTGAGTCACTGCCTTGGGAATCGTGCTTGACTTGGTCAAACTAGGTTGACCAGGTTAAAGTATCGAAACTGAAGGTGAGAAACTATATCAATATGATCCTGTAAGCATCCAGGGTAGTAAATACTGCAACAATGTATATTAAAAGAAAGCTTAAATCAACTATTCATAATCATGGTGACGAATAATAATAATAGTGAGATGTACTTGTGCTTCTGAAGAACCTTGGAATTTTTCTGGAAATCTGCTTGTCCATGCCATACTTACAAAGGGTAAACAATGTGCTACTGCTGGGTGAGGATGGACAACAATGCTGAGGCAAAGGGAAATGACTTTTGACTGACTTTGACTTTGTGATTTATCCAAATAATGACAAGTACACACAACCAAAGTGACATATGCATGATAGATTGAACAATAGGGAATGGTGATGTCTCACAGGTGGATGAGCTGATTTGAAAAGTGTCCATTCAACCTTAACATGTCTACGACTCACATCCAAGCTAAGAATAAAGCTCCGTGAGGATCTTTTCTATGATCCTTGCGTTGAGTACACAAGAAACTGTAGTGAAAAGATCCTAGGGGACACTTAGAATTAGCTGTCCCTTACTCCATCTCACATCAAAACCCGTATGCTCCGTGAGAAATTAATCATTACATTTTAATTAGATGGCCAACAGTCTTTAGATTTAGCATTTGTTTATCCACTGCTTTATTTGGGCCTTTGACAATTTCACTTTATAGCGTTTTTTATTTGTGTCTAAATACATAGTTTGCAATTTCATTTGCAGGCTTGTATTTCATAACATATAGCTCATAATGCATGTAATGATGGTAGACATATTGCTTCAAGTTTTAGCTGACAACTTCTCGGGCAACTAGGGGGAATATCCATAGTCAGGACCAAACATCGGGGGCGACCGACCAGAGAGGTCAAGGCTTCAAAACCCAACTCACCTAAGCTTAGGAACCAACACCAGCGGGTTCTCCTGGCCCATAAGGATCAAGGATTCAACAAGTTTTTTTGCACAACTCAGAGCTGAGACACAAAACAACATGGGATCCATCATGCATAGAGGTCAAAATGGGGAAAAGATCTTCAATCTCACAAGTCTCAAACAGTCTAAGTCACAGGATATGTTTACAATGGATGAAACTGGATGGATGGGGGCTAGTGATAAATGGAACCAACCTAGCACTAAGGTTTACTATTTGTACAAGCATGGCATGAGCAACAACCTTCACATCAAGCCCCTTGATTAGTCATAACACAGGTTAAAGCAACAATAGATATAAGCATAGGTCACTATAATCATTCTAACTTGATAAGCATAGGTGTCTCACATACATCATGGAGCAAAATCAAACCAAGGAAGTGTATACATGATCTCACCCCGTATCCCTGTCTCCAACTAATAAGCCCCTCTATACCTGTGTGTACCAACTCTGATCTGCTGCTCTGCTACAATGAACTAGATCATCACCAAAAGAATCTCAATGGACTCGTGAATTTCACTCCTGGAAAGGAAAATCTGATGAACAAGGCTCTGGAAAGGATGATGCTGTAAATTTTCATGCGAATACCCCATGTGAAAAATAGCCCTGAATAAAATAAGAGGCAAGTTTGTATGTTGCATCATGGTAGCCTAGTTGGAGAATGTATATGTGATAACATATGGTTCCAATTGAGACAAGTGCTCTAATGAAGGGAGTGCTTGAGAACCTCAGATATCTCTGGTTCGCAGCACCATCAACAATAAACAATCCAGCACTCCGCAACACCATCAACAACAAACAATCCAACACTCCAACTTTCTGCTTCCTCTCCAGATATTACCTATTATCTACGCACATGGAAGCAAGAGATACCAGAGCAACATGTATGGGAAAAATATAAACAATAAACTGACAGAAGATAAATGCTGGAAATTAAATTCTAATCTAATCACTTCAAATGCAGTAAAGAACTAAAAAAAGAAAAGACTTGGTAACTAAAAGACTCATGCATGAGTCAGACATAAAAATAGACTCGACTACTGCTCATAGAGCTTATTCAATTCTACCTACCCTACTCTAACCCATCATACAAGTGTTAAGTAAAATCATAAATCCAATGCAACCACTTGCTGAACGGATCAATTGAACTTTCTTTGCAGTTAATGACCAAACAAGCCTGAGATGGTTTAGAAGTAGTGTAAATTAAAATTGAAACCATTCTAACTTGTTGTTTGAAATTCAAAGAAAGATCTGGACAATGTGGAATGAAATCATGCCGAAGCTGAAATTGTCTTTTGAGAACCTTATCCATCAAGATACGGATAGGATCATAAAAATAATGTAAGTTGGTTATTGATGGAAGAAAACAATATGACTCATGATTCAGCCACCCCAAATAATTCTTTGTTTTCTCCTCTACCCTACTAGGACACACAATTCTATTCACTCCAAAAAAAATGGGAGAATCAAATGAGGACAAGTTGTAATGTAATGAAACTAAGAATGAGATCCAACACATTTGATGTTTAAAAATGGAGAAAAGACGAAATTGATCTTTATACACTTTCTCCGACCACCCCTAAGAAAGATTTATAAAATTGAAAAATATTATTCATCAAAGATGACTGAGAAGGGAAATGAAGCACGTTTTCTCCAATTATGTGACCATATTTAGATTCTTGACTGAATATTTTGAAGATAAAAGATTGATCAAAACACAAAACCATACAAGAAGACTCAAAAAGTTGGGACGGGAGGGTGGATTGAAAATTTTCTCCAAGATGACTTGGAATAATTGATCTCGGAATTTGATGAGAGAAAAAACTTTTCAATTGAATTCCAGGAATGATTGCAAGATTTGAAGCAAGGTCAGTATCCCAACATTGAACCGACACATCTTGATCAAGGACTGGATGAGGAATTTTATTAGGAAAATGATGTTTACTTACAATCATATCATAATTATCATGTGATTGATCTTCTTCCGAGACATGATCTGTGTTGTCCACCGATTGCACACTAACAACAGAAATCTTCCGAAAGCTGTCTCCTCACTTGAGAAAGTGGGAGAGGTGTGACCTTGGGGGCAAGCACAAAGCCAGGTACTGTCACCTACTCCTAGCTCCTCCGTTTAGGCTAACTCCTAACGAAGCCAAGGGGGGTGGTCCCTAACAAAGAGTTTCTAAGGCTCAATGTGTTTAAGTAAGTTTTATGAAAGTGATGCGGATGGGTGTTGTTTAGGGGTTTGTTATGATGAATAAAGATTGCTATTCTATAACTGTGAAAATAAATATAAGACAAAAAGCAATCCACGTTTCTATCACCAGATTAAAAGATAAACAATATAACGAGAGCTTGTGAAATAAACTAGCATTCACAGATAAAGATCTTGTTTGAGAAAAACCAAAGGACAAATGGCCCAGATTAAATAATGATGCATGAAAAACAAACCAGTGCCTTATGGAGTCAAACGTCTGAGATGCTTGAAAACACTGAAAGTACAAGTCTCGTAATAGTGCTAGTGAATGTGTCTTGCGATTGTTCTTGGTTTATTTTAAAATGTTTTAATGGTCTTGCTTATTATGGCTTGTCAAAGGTATCAAAAGACCAACCGAGAAAGTGTTCCAAGTTATTCTGTTCGAGACATGTCGACCCGTCTAGTATCCCAGGCTGGTATCCGATGGATTGTCCAGCTAGCCGGGACTCTAAGACAACGAGGAGTTCCGGCACCCTTATTGAGAATGACCTTGGATACTTTCAACAACACCGGTGCGTTGGTTATGGAGAAATTTTTTATTATGTTATTATTTGAGAGATAATCAAATTCGCTCATCGTTCCGAGTACGAGCCCAACTATGAAAATCGGCAGAGCATACTAGGTGAGGAATAGCAACGAAGTGAATTAATTAAGGGGAAGATGTGAGTTGTAAAATTTTATTAGAAAAAACAAATAAACCCTCCGACAGAGAGCGCTCTTGACTTTGTCTTATGACAAAAGTTCAAGAGTCTTAGCTACTCTATATGCCTAAATGCAAGGACGATGAAAAACTAGTATTCTCTTCGACAGAGAGTGTTCTTGACTTGGATTTCGGCAAGTTCAAGAGACTTAGAATTAAGTTAACAAATTAAAAAGCAAAAAATGCATGAATTAAATGATCCACCTGACAGTGAGATTCAAGAGATTTTAATTATTTTTTACTTTTTGCAATAAAGTTAAACAAAACAAGAATCTTTTTCTTTTTTTACTTTTACGAAAGCAAAAACAAACTTTTCAGAAATTTGAAACTAACTTTTCCTAATCTATTCTAAGCAATTATTCTACTAGCCAAAGAACAAAGAAATTGCAAACATGAAAAGTGGACGATACAGGCTTCCCCCAAATGGGGGAAGAGGGGCGTGGGAGCCTTAATCCCACTTGCTCTTAATTAACTTTGTTACAATGTTTTTTGATGTTTTTTTTGCCTCTTCGTGAATGAGCAAGGTGAGAAAGGGAAAGAGAGAAGAGGGAGGTGTTTTTGTTTTTTTTCTCTTTGTTTGTTTCTTTGCTTGCTTATGGCCTTTGGGATCTTTTTGACTTCCCTGAAAACAAGAGTTTTGAACACTAACTTGTTATATGTTAGTCCAAAAATTAAACAAAAATAGATCTATAAACTAACTCTGAAAGAAACTAAACTTCTACAATGAAAATGGAGGAAAGCAGATAGAAGAAGAAGCTACGAAATGGAGGAGAAAAAAGGCAAAAAGAGGGCTGAAACAAAGGCAAAAGAGGGATGCAAACAAAGGCCAAAAGAGGGCTGCAAACAAGGGTGAAGAAGGCTGCAAACTAAAGGAAAAGAGGGCTGCAAAAGAGGTGAAGAAAGAGATTGCGAAAAGAGAGAAAGAAGGCTGCAAACTAGAAAAAAGGACAGCCAACAAGGGCATACGGTTTGGTAAAAAATATGTAACTTAAGATCCAAACCTTGCCTAACCCAAAAAACAGACTTTTTATTTCAAAAGATGAATAAAAGTAGGGAGAAATTGGTTAAACCTGTGGATGTTTAAAAGACACTTGGATATCATATAGAAAGTAATTACTGGAAATTTGCAGTTGACTCCAAGAGAGGAAGATGCAGCTGAGCTCAAACTTCTGCTTGGTAGGATGAAATGATCTGCAAAACAACAACTCATAGACTTTCCAAACAAAAAATTGAAATAAAAAAGTAGCATGAAATATAACTGAATAAAACAATGCTTTTTTTCGATCTCTAAAAATAAATCAATAAACATATAACTTGAAAACTACAAATATCTGTTCTTATGTGCTTGAAAAAGCCTTCTAAAGCATAGATTCATAATCTCAAATTAACAAGAAAGAGAAAATTAAAATAACATCACCTCATCCATCAAGTACAATCATCCACAATGTCACACCATATGAGCCTCCAAAGCCTTTATTTTTTAATCCAATGGTTGCATGAAAGCAACAAGCATTTACAAATTTTCACCAAAGTTTCTCTACAAAAATTATCCACCTTGTAGAGCTCAAAAGAGCCTCTACTTATACAAAGAATGAAGACCAAAACCCTAAAACCAAAATCCATCAAATAAGGGCCAATCCCCATGATTAAGCAAACTTGGCACCATAACTGAAGACCAAACCTAAATCAAGGTAGGCGTGAGTGAAGGGTGTCCTCCACCTAGGCCGCAAGGCGCCCCCACTCCCAACCCTAAACCCTAACTCCCATCAAATAATAGCGCTCCACGTGAGCTAGCGTGAACATAAGGGAGGAGACGTGAGGCTTCAGAGAGCACACGTGAGAGCTTTGTGGTAGCTGCAAGTAGGTGTGATAGGAACCAAACCCTTAGGGTTAGCACGAATTATGGAGAGCACTCAACTCTCAACTTTGAACACATCACCAAACCAATGATTACCCTCCACATCATCCAATTCGTGAGCTAGAGGAAGAAGGCGAATTTGGTAACTGAAGGTGTCTTTAATGCTCTTTGATTGTTGACTGAAGAGATTTGGTGCCGAGTTGAATTATCATAAATGCCCATTGCCATGTCATTTAGCCTTTTATTTTATTCAATTTGGTTTATTTTGGAGAGTTTTGGATTATCTCCATGTTGCCAACACTTTTGTACCATAGTTGGGTTGCCTGAGGAGCCGCTGGTTGTCAAACATGACCAATGTTTGATTCCAATGTATCAGTTGATCCGTCTTTGAAGCTAGCCAGTTTTTTATTTGAGTAATTTTGACCATGGCCCCGCTGGGTTTGTAATAAAATGTGCTAGTAGGGTGTTTTGAGTGGTTCGGTCTCCTAAGACGTAGAATCTCAACTAAGGTATTCCAGGGAGATTTTTCCCTTGACAATTATGCTTTGCCCATAGCCGAGTATAATCGACGAGGTTTTCTTCCACTTCCTCCAAAGCTGGAATGCCTGATTTTGAATTCTGGGCCTTGGGGGGTTATTAAAGCCCAACTAAGTGTATATAAACTTACTAGGCATTGTTAGAATAGAGCATGGTCAGGTCCTAAGTCAAAAGGACCATTAAAAAATTTTCCGAAAAATTTTTACTAGACGCGTCAAAAATTATTTTTTAATTATTTCCTAAGTTTTTTAATTAATTTTTCTATAATTTAAATGGAAAAATCCCGTTTGTAATAAGTTAGTCATCCGGAACCCGTTTTCAGTGATTGAAGGCTCTAACCTTAAGCCAAAATTCATTCTTGATCAACCAACCAGTTAGATCCAACTTTTAGATCATCAACCGGACATATAACGCGGATTTTCTCAAAAAAGTCATTTTTGGGGAAAAAATTGATTATTTATTAAAATTTGATTATTTTGGAGAAAATCCAAAACTCTCCAAATTAATCCAAATTCAGTGAAATGAAATGCAGAGTGACATGTCAATGGGCATTTATGATGATTGGAGTTATCATAACTCAGCTTCAGTCAGAATTCAGTGAGCATTAAAGATATATTCAGTTAACGGTCTTGTCATCTCCAGCTAAACTCCCGAATTGGATGAGATGGAGAGCACTCATTGGTTTGATGATTTGATCGAGGCAGGGACTGATGTTTACATTATGATCTATTGGCAGTGGCTCCCCCAGACCTAGCAGCAGCTCCTCCATACCTAGCTCACGTCCTCTTCAACATGCTCATGCCCTCATCTACTCCTCACGCCCCTCTCTCCTCACAGGGGCGCCTTCACATGTGTGGGGTGATCTGTGCATTGGTTTCTATGCCTAGGGTTGGAGTGGGGGCGTCTTGCCTAGGTGGAGGCCTCCCCTCACTCTTAACTATCCAGCTTAGGTTTTGTGCTCTTAGTGTTCAGCTGAGCTGGTTAGGTCTGGTTTTCTGGTTTTAGGGTTTTGGGTCTTCTTTCATTGTATAAATAGAGGCTTCTTTAGCTCTATGGGAATGGATCTTTGATTGTAAACTTACTCTGTAAGAATTTGTAATGGCTTATGCTCATCTTTGGAATAAAATCAAGACTTTGGAGATCCATGCAGCTCAGTACTTGTGGTGAATGAATTTTGTGAGGTGATTTATGTCCATCTATTTCATTTTAAATGCTCATATATGATCTAATCAATTAGTTTTAGAAGTTTGCTGTTTAGAATGTAAAATCTTCCATTTACAGTTGATAAGTTGGTTGATTATGCTAGTTTATTTAAAACATTTCATGAGCAAGACATATTCGGTTATATTAATGTTGATGAGTCTTTATATTTATTAGCATGCTAGTTGATAGATCTCACTGGGCGTTTGAAGTGTTTTGATCTTGGACAGGATCTACCATCTTGGAGAAGGGTGTGAGCTCGGTTGCATCTAGCTCATCTTCAAGATCACAAGTTTTTCTTTGTTTAACACTAGTTTCTCTGTAGGATCTACAATAACTTGGATGTTTCCAAGAAGAAGGCTTTAAGAGTCTTTGTTTGCTTCAAGTTCCATCTTATAAAATCTTCTTTAAAGTTTGTACTTTGGTTACCGGCTACTTTAGGAAGCCCTAGCTTACCTCTTTCCATCCTTTGGCTTCCCTTCCCTTGCTTTGTTTGGCTTGCTTTTCCTCTTTCCTCTTCGCTGTCCTCTTTTCCTTTGCCTTCACTTAGTTCGCTGCCCTCTTTTTTACTGTTTTACAGCCTTCTTTTTCACCTTTTGGACAGCCCTCTTTTTGCCTCTTTCTTACCTTTTGGACAGCCCTCTTTTTTACTGTTTGCTGCCCTCTTTTTGGCCTTTAGACAGCCCCTTTTATCCTTGTCTCTCTCCCTTTCCGTAGTCTTTTCTCCTCTCTCCTTTCTCCTCTTTCATCGCTGGTTTTTACTCCTCTTTGAGAGTTTAGCTTGTAGTTTTATGTCTTAATTTTTTTGATTAACATATAACGTTTGAATTGTTTAAAGCTCTTACTTGCAGGAAGAATCGAGAGAATCCCAAAGGCTAAAGGCAAGCAAGGAAGCAGACAAAGAACAAAAAGACAAATCTTCCATTTTCTTTCCATCCCTTTCTCTCCCTGTTCTTTCAGGAAAAGGCAAAAGCAAAGTCATAAAAAATTGTAAAAAATTAATAAAAAAGCGAGTGGGATTACGGCTCCCACACCCCTCTTCCCCCATTTGGGGGAATCCTGTATCGTCCCATTGTCATGCTTTGTTCATTTTTGTTTAATAAACTGCTAATGGTAGAATAGGGTAGGATAGTTGCATAATCATAAGTAAAGTAGTTCATGTTTTGATTAATTTATTATGTTTTGAAAATGAAGTAAAAAATGATGATTTGATTGTTTACTTAGACATTGTATAATTTCTTACTGTTTACTTACCCCCTTGCTTTCCCGATTAGGACCTTGAAAAGGCCTGAAAGAGACTCTTGGGTAGTTAGATTTTTTATGGTTTTATCTTTTTCAAGATTAACAAATTAATTAAGTCTCTAGAATTTGCAGTAACACAAGTCAAGAGAGCTCTCTATCGAAGAGCATTCTTAGAACTGCATACCCCTACATTAGGCATCTTAGATTAGCTAAGTCTCTTGAACCACTGTCATAAGACGGGGTCAAGAGCGCTCTCTGTCGGAGAGTCTTAATCAATTGATTTAATAAAGTTTGCAACACAGACCCCCTAATTAATTAACTTCGTTCTCTCCTTGCCGGAGTATGCTCTGACCGACCTCAAAATCGGAGTACCCAGAAACGACACTGGATCTCTAATCTTGTAAGAGTAACTTAATAAAATTTAAAACTCCGTAACCAACGCACCAGCGTTGTAGGGAATTTTCTAAAGTACTTCTTAGTAGAGGCGTCGGAAACCCCACTGTCTAAGCTTCTCAGCTAGCTGGTCAATCTTTGCGATACCACCCTGGGATATTGGGCGGGCCCGGCATGTATTCAATGGAGTGAACTTGGAATATTCTTCCGGTCTTTTTGACAAATCTTCGTTGACACCTTAATCAAGAGCACTTAAAATTCTTAAAATCTACCAAGAGCACTCGCACAACCTAATATTCACTAGTTTGATTTCTAGACTTGTTATTTAATTCTTTGTGCATTTCAGTATCTTGACTCCATAAGGCACTGTTCTTTTTTAATCTGCGTAATTACTTTATTTCGATCAATTGTTTGTTGCTTGTTATAATTTTTATTTGTGAATGCATAATTAACTAAGTTTGGAATCATTCTTATCTTTTAATCTCCTGCTAGCAACGTGGATTGCTTTTGATTTATGTGTCATAATCATAATAAATAAACACCTTTAATCACAATAAATCCTAAACAACACCCATCCGCATCCGCAACCAATTAAAACACTTTAACCACATTGAGCCTTAGAAAACTCTTTGTTAGGGACTACCCCCCTTGGCTTCGTTAGGAGTTAGCCTAAACGGAGGAGCTAGGAGTAGGTGACAGTACCTAGCTCTGTGCTTGCCCCCAAGGTCACACCTCTCTCACTTTCCTAAGTGAGGAGACAGCTTTCATTCGATTTCTGCTGCTGGTGTGCAATCGGTGGACAACTCTCCAAAATATTCATTTTTAATATTTTAATTAATAATTTCTCTGTAAATGACTTTTTTGAGAAATTATTAATTATGAGGTTGAATGAACATCTAAAACCTAGGGATAACTGGTCAAGTGATCATGAATGATTTTTGGCTTAAGGTTAGAGCCTTCAATCACTGAATTCGGACCCCGAATGACTGACAGATTACAAATTGAAATTTTTCCATTTAAACTAAGGAAAAATTTAACTTCAGAAAATTAAAAAATAAAAAACCCAAATCCAACGCGTCTGGTAAAATTTTTTCGAATTTTTTTCTTCTGAGGGACCTAGTGACTTAGGACATGACCATAGTCTATTCTAATAATGTCTAGTAGGTTTATACATATTTAGTTGGACTCTAATACTCCCCCAAGGCCCATAATTCAAAATCGGGCATTCCAGTTTTGGAGGAAGCGGGAGAAAAACTCATCGATTATAGTCGGCTATAGGCAAAGCATAATTGACAAGGGAAAAAACTCCCTAAAATACCTTAGTTGAAATTCTACGTCTTAGGAGACCGAACGACTCAAAAAACCCTCCTAGCACATTTTATTACAAACCCCACGGGGCCTATGGTCATAATTACTGAAACAAAAACTGACTAGCCAAAACTGGCTAGGCACAAAGGGCGGATCATCTGATACACTGGAACACAAACATTCATTATGTTTGTCAAATGGAGGCTCCTCAGCTAATCCAATTACGGTACAAATAAGTTGGCAACAATCTGAATCAAAATAATTGTCAACTAGGCCATGAGGATCTTCGATGGATTCACAGATGCGAGTATCAACTATGGATGATTTTTGATAGTGATTATTTTGTTCTCCCTCTTGATTTGTGCCTTCTTGAGCTAATGATGACCAGATTTTAATAAGTTCCCCTTCTATATTAAGGTCATAATCCTGAAGGGTTGAGATTTGATCTTCATCATTCTCTTGTATCGAAGAGTCATTTAAAGCCATGTCCACTGTTGGATCGAGAGAGGAGAAATCAAATCCAGAAGGACAATCATCAACTATTTCATCATTTCTTTCCTCATCATCTTCATCAAATTGATTCTCATTGACACAATCATCACCTAATTGTTCCTCTATGGATTGTTTAATGCCTACATCCCATTCCTCTATTAGCAAATCGGTAAACATATCATATCCAATGATTAATCTCGGTTCCAAATGGTCAAACCATAGCTTGGCATCCCCATCTAAAGAAGCACCAAGGGAACGCAGATAAACGTCTTCATCTTTAGCACCCCAAGATTCCGTATACAACTAGAATACATCAAAATATCCTTCAATAGGATTATTCCCGAAAAATCGAGGCAACCTTTTAATGTAGTCATTTGGCATAGGATGAGGTGCTCCAGGGATTTCATAGAAGTTAAAAGGAGAAGGCTTGACTTTTTTCTTAACGGCTCTAGTTAATTGGGATGGGTGTCTAACTGAATCTCGAGAATCGTTCACCCCAGGCTTTGGCTGGGTTTGATATTTGCTTGACTCACTCAGGATGGTTGCGCATTCTTTATTCTGTGGGTGAAGGAATTGGTGGGTATCATAAGGATTGCGATAATTAGATTCATACCCATAATTATGGTTAGGATCATCCTCGTACCAAGAATCTGACCTCCATCTATCCCTTTCATTTATTCGCCTTCTAGCTTCATTTATACTTTTGGTTAATTCCTTCATGCGTTTGATAAATACATCTGAATTCATTATGATTTATGGTATGTCTTATCACCAACCTTGTAGTTGCCTATGTATGATGGATCCAGGATAGATGGTAGAGGGGTAAGCAATTAGGGAGGTGGAACCAAAACTGCCTAAACTCCCAAATGGATGGTTGTCACGTCAATCAAGGCAGTCTTCGCTTTATGTTATCTATGTTCAAGACAACAACGGGGGAGACCCGGATCTACTCCCGACAGGAGAGATCAGACCTAGACACCAGAACAGATCAAATGTGGCTTCGAAGTACGTAAGGTGTAAGGTAAATAGAAACCCTAGCTCTAGGGTTTAGGTACTAGCAATTGATGAAGATGACCACTGTCTTGGGAAACGTAACTGAGACAGGGTGAGCAAGGACAGAGTTGGGACTGTCTAGTACCAAGGAGATAGACTCAGTGAACGATATGAAAGTATCAGGTTACCTGAGTTATCAAGGAATGGTCAACTTTTCGGGGAAAGAGGTGAGGAAAGGATAGCGCTATGGTTGGAAATCAATGCCTGTTCATCCTTGGGTAATGGAGTCAGTATCAGCACATCGTTTCAGTGAACCCACTTGGGATATGCCCTGATCTATGGACCTAGAAAAGGATTTGGCCCGGAAGATTCAAGTTACAGGGAAATCAGCAGAAGGACAGCTAGCGCTAAGGTTTGGAGAGGTAGATCTGTAGATCTACAGCCACCAGGAGACCATCAACTCAGTGTTGGAGTGGAAATGAGATCATGATGGCCCGCTCTACAAACCCAAATCAGAAAATTTCAGGAAAAATCAGATCTGGAAAAGTCAAAATCTCACGAGGAGGGCTAGGAGGTTGAAAGTCAGTTTTTCAGATATAGGGCAACCTGGCAAGAACTAGCTCAACGTTGGGGCTGTTCTAGAATGAGGAAGACCTGATCTACACATCCATGTAATTATTTTCCGGAAAAAGTCAACTCTAGAAAAAAAATCAAATTTTCAGTGGGGTGTTGGGGTTTGAGCAGTCAAAAAGTCAAATCTAGGGAAGACAAGTCAAAATTAGGGCAGCGTTGAGGATGATTCAGTGAGGGGGAGGCCTGATCTACAAAACCCATAAATGGTTTGCTCAAAGATCAAGCTGTTCCTCGATTAAATATTTTTTGGATTTTTTATAATTTAGGAGTTTTTCAGAAAATTGAAGGAAAGAAGGTACAATGGATTAAGATCTGAAAGAGAGACTTACCTGTTAGATTTTACCTGGAAATGCTTGTAGATGCCTTGTTGATGATGATCCTCGCCATTCCGATCAATCCTGGAAGATATGAGTGATTTCTAAGACCAACGTTGTGCTCCAAGTGACCAATGCGCCCTCTCTCTTGCACAAGCAAATGTCAACAATATCAGATTTGCTGTATCATGAAAGAAAATCAATATCTACAAAAAAGTAACAAGTTGCAATCATAGATCACAATGAAACTAATGAAAACCCCCTATCACAGGCGAAACCAGTCCAAGCGAGTTGAGGTCCCCCTGCAAAAACACCCAAGATGAAGTCGCCCTCCTGTAGACAAGACAAAGATCCCGAAAAAAGAGTATAGATCTCACAAAATATTCCGAATGCTAGGAAGCAAAAGATTTTCCAATCACCATTGAAGAACACCAGATGCAAAGCAGATCCAGAAAATATCCACAAAAAATCATTCTATTAATCAGATCCAAGAGCCAAAGACTCCTTACAAATGAGAAACTCTCTCCTTTAAATAGAAACGAGAGAACCAAAATCCTAACCACTATCAAAACGGGTGGCTAAGATTAAAAGATAAAATATTCTAATCAATGGTTGAGATGGGCTCAACATACAATACATGGATCAATATAACCATAAAGTACCAAAGTTGACTAAATCACCCATAAAGAGGGTACCCCACTCAACAAGAAATAAATGAAGCACATGGTGGGTCCATGGAGTGTTAACTAACTCCCTCTGGGTGCCCCATGGCACAATAAAATAATATAATATTTTAATTCTTTGACTTTGTGCCTCCTTTAGGAAATCGTGAGCCTCCCAAAAGCTCTAGAAAATAATATAAAAATGCCCAAAAAATAGGTGTTGCAACTACTGGAGGAGGTGTGGAGGACATCACTCTCATCATCATGACTCATCCCATGTCATTTCCTTGCCTCAGTAGCCCAAATCGATTTCTTCAATAGCCATTTAATCATTTTTTAATCTGCCTCGAGAAATGTGAAGCTGCCAAAACAACCTTCTAGGGTGCCTGCGTTGTCAAACTGAGCCCACCAAGCTCTCTGGGATGGGGGTACTATGATACAAACAAGTGGCTACACCCCTATGCCCCATACAACGCCCTAGGAGATCCAAATAAAACATTTCCTTGCTCAGACACATCATCCTGTGAAGCAAAACTGCATCAGAAAGGTAAAATGAGCCTGATCATCTCTGTAAGTGCCTGAAACTGAATATAGGCTATCTCATTAAACTCAGAGAGTCCCAAATCCATCTAGGGTGTATACTCATACCCCTCTCTGGTCTCTACCTGATCATCAACCATATCCAATAGACAATATAACCATCTGTAAATGATCAGATACCAATAATATAACTCAGACTATCATCCATCTGCTGCAAGTGCTATAAGGCTAAGACATGCTCTATAACTCATTTAAGCAACAATCATAATAGGTAGCAGTCATTTCACTGGCGGTGTATCAACCAAACAACAACCATAGGGTTTATTTATTATTACTCAGACCAGACTTTCAGGACTATACTCACTTCATAATTGTAGTCAATTTGATAGTGAAGGGTGAATGCTGAGATTGACAAGGCTAGGGAAAAGGATGACTTCCTATTTAACATCATGACACTTTGGATATGGAAAAGAGAAACTCACTATAACCATATGAAGGACAAACAACAACACAAGGAATGGCAGTGCCTCACCAATGGTTGAGCTGTTCAGAGAGTGCTTATTCAACTTAGGCATCATGTCTACATCAAGTTTGATCCAAGTTCATTAGGACCATCAATTTTATTTGCATGGCCTTTTTGGCCTATATGACCCTTTGGGACTTCACCAGCGCTTAAAAGCACAGCTAATCGCAGCTTTCATCTGGGACACATACAAATTTATAAGGTCAGCAATATTTGGATATAGCATATATTTAACCATTGCTTTTGGGACCTTTTCTTATACCCTTCAAGGGGTATTTTTAGCATTTCATTGCTTTTGCCCTTTTTCTCATATGTTAAGAAACACAGTTTAGCATTTTTATTTTCCATGGGCCATATATAATATTTTCCAATACAAGTGGTACACGAGCTTTCAGTTTTAGCCAACAACATCTCAAGTGACCAGGGGGAGTTCTGCATAGTGCCAAACATCGGGACAACCGACCAGAATGATTTAGGCATACAATCCAACTCACCAAAGGCAAGTTCTGTCACCAACTCAGAGCCGAGACACAATATAAACAGGGAGGTTTGTCCAACAAAGGTTCTCCATGCCACAAGTCAAGTAGTAAGTCGGGTTAGAAACAATACTGGAAGGTAATGGATGGGTGGAGACAGTGAAAGATGAAGCCAACACTAGCAAGCCAAAATAATGGTGGGAATGACTACCTCTATTATCCCTAAGGAGGGTAAAACCAATGAGTATAGATCAAGAACTTCCAAGTCTAAGTAGGGCCATCAATACATAAAACAAATACATCCAAGTCCATATAATTATGACCGCTAGATCACGACACTACATGTTAATACATGTCACAAAGATGAATATAAGAGCAATGATAAAAATATGACAATATAATACAAGCTGAGTCATAATCATGCATATAATCCATCTGAACCATCATCTGTCCAATGAGAAAGTGTTGATATAAAACTGGGCATCAATAACTGCTCTGTAATGACTAAATGGCTACATCGGTCCTGAAATCTGAGTGTCCTGAGACTCAGTCCTGACATGGGAGAGTACAATAGTCCACAAATAAAATAATGATCCGTCAAAGCTGCTCATCTCAGCATCTCATATGTAAGAGATTTGGCTGAAAAATGTACTATATTTGAAAAATAGAATATGGTAGCCCGATTACTATATATGTGATAACAGTATGGGCTCATTTCTTAGTGGAGTCGCATTGTGGAGTCTCCATGTGAACGAATTGCCGTGTTCACCAACGGATAATGTCGTAGAAGTGAGTGAAATTCATGCAGTGATTGTAAATATTCAAACATATAAAATGCAATCACTGAAATTAGACCGGATGTGATATGAATGATAAAAGATGTAAGTACATTCATAGATACCGAAGGTAAAATAGATGAACCAAGGTAAGCCTCTACCTCCCCGGCAACAGTGCCAAAAATGTTATCACGAATCTTGTAGTTGCCTCGTGAGATGATCCTATTCAGGATGACAGAGGAAAGGCAACTAAAGTCGCGACCTACGACCAAGAAACCCTAAACAAGGAAAATGAATGGATGACAAAAGGAAACTTGGTGGAATCTCTTAGTGAAATGGTTAATTAGAGTTTAGTTCAATTACCAAGAGAATCCAAGTATTCAGGTGAAAAGCCCCAATTTTACCCTAAGGTTTTACGCAGAAAATTGGGATCTAGGGAAAAATGGTGAAATTTACTGAAATTGGATAGTCAAAATGATTGTTGGATGTAGGATTAGGAAAATGAAAGCAAAACCAACAATACCCAGTTTATGGTTTTGGAAATACCCATTCCTCCCAAGAAGGGCGTTTTTCCGTAAGTAGCAGGCCAGTGCTAAATGTGCCCCGTGGGTTGTCTGATTGTTAATACTGAGCCCTGGCATGGTACACAGGTTACTCGGATGTAAAATGTCCTGAAGGTGTTCTGAACGGAAAAGATCCTGGACGTAGGTTGTTCAGATGTAATCCCTTGAGGTTGACCAGAAGAACGTAAAAAGGTCCTGGTGTAGCAGGTTGTGGGGTCGTAATTAGTCCTACCATATATATGAGATATATGAAGTTCCCATGTTGAGATTATAAGGTCATAAAGCACAAGAGGTGCACCTAGGCGGTTCTTTTAATAGAACGCGGGTCGACCGTAGATGCTTTGGTTGTTTATTGTTTTGTCTTGTGCAGGACAAAAGAGATGATCTGGATACGACGAGATGAAGGTAGAAGACGTAGGATATTTCCGTGGCAATGTGAAGAAGATCTTGGATAGATTCTACGTGAAGGCTTGCTCGAGATGTGATGAAGACTTGGAAGAGGACTAGGCCTACATCCAACATGAAAAAGGGTTGACTCTGTAGAAACTTCTGATGACAGATAGTATGGTACGATGATCAAATTATAAGAAGATGATGGGAGCAAATATGATGAAGACTCTTTGACTTTGTGATGATGACGATGCGATGAAGACTTGACCAGATGTGTTGATGACTGTGTAGAGAGAGAATACCTTCCTAGTTAAGAGGGAGTGTTGATGTATTTGTAACTTTGGAAGATATTCTGATGTATATTATCATTGTATGTTGTACCCCCATTGGGGACGTATTTTACCCCTTTACGGGATGTCTAAATTGTGTCTAGACCTCGAGGTACAGCCTCCATTGTAAGTCAGGGGAATAGTCCCCTGTGTAACATCATGTAATATGTACTTGTAGTCTCTCTAGGAGAAGTGGGTCCCATGTGAGATGACATGTAGGCTTGAGTCTTATGTTTGGTCAGTGACTTGAAAGGGTATAAATAGGGAGGTTCTCTCCCTCATTATACACACCTCACACTCTCAAGTTTGCATGAGAGAGAGACAGTCAAAGGAGGAGAGATAGATAGCTGCTGCATACTTCTTATTAGTGCTTTTGATTATCTTAATATTCTCAGGAAGTTTGTGGGGTTTTCTCCTTTATGGTTTCCCCGGTGAAAATCTTTGTGTCTCGTGTATCTTTTATATCTTATGCCTCTTGCTGTACTTGTTATTCTTTCAGATAAAGATCCTAGATAATCTAATCAGATATTAAGAAAAACTAACATTAGGTACGATTTGCTAGGTTATTATTGTTTTTTAGTATTTTCATCCATTTGTTCATTTAAAACCCTTGTTCTGTAGATCTGATAGATCCGGTGAGTTTTTGATGACGACCATCAAAACTCGCTTGGAGATTGTTGAATAGACCCTAGATCTCGAATTTCACGTAAATCAGACTCCATTTGCCCTGAGCTCTAGCACTAGTCTCTCTAGGTGGGGGCGCCCCCTTTGGGTGGGTGGCCAAATCTTCAGATCTATCCTTCAAGTTGGCCAATCTAGTCACCCTTTTCCCCGATCTACTCTTTTGGATCCGCCATGTCCACTTTTGCATAAACCATAGGTGGGTCCCATTAGGATTTCCATTAGTGTGGCTAGATCTTTTCAAATCTATCTGTTGAGTATGTTTGAACCCTCTTGATTTTCACAAATCTATCATACAAGCACTCGGATCTAGTCATTTCATATCATGATCTACCTTTTTGGGTCCACTTCGTCCACTTTTGCATAAAATCCTAAGCGGGTCCTTTAGGTTTCTCTTGTATGTGGATAGATCTTTGTAAATCTACTTTGCTTAACTCATTGTGGTACTTTTCTTATTACGTTGGGCTATTTTCCTAATTCACTAAGCCTCCCCAACTTCACTATAACTCCTATACCACATCCATTTCTTAAATCTAGACTACGTCACTCATTATCTCTCCTCTTTTACTCATTGCTCACCCCTAGGAGTGTCCTGAGTAGTTGCGCTAGCCTTCTTAGGCTAGTAGGGTCTCCCCCTTGATCATTCTCCGGATTGATCTAAAGCGACAAGAGCCTGTCTGGTGTGATAACTACCCTTCATCCATAGTGGATGAGGCCCTTGCGGTATCACCGGTTAGCTACCTCACCTCTACTGTCTCGGATAGGATACCTTTTGCGGGTAGATACACTGTGTGTGATAACAGTAACTCTACTCGAATAGAAGGATTTGGATGTGGGATTTCCTCTCTTACTTTCCATTGCTTTTTTTATTTTTGAATTTGTCAATCTTGCATATATCATTTTAGTAAAAGTTGTTGCAGAATTTATACTTCATTGTAAGACACACCCTCATAGCAAGGCTTAAGAGGTGCACCTTTGAAAAGGTCCTCGAAATTTTCTGCATTAATTAACAGCAAATTAGGATTGGCTGTAGCATGCTATTACAACTCTGTTTTTCCCTAATCATTAACAGAAAATAGCCCTGTAAGACTGATCTTTTGACTCCATTTGCTCTATATTGGATAGGCACTAGTCTCGACTCTCGATCCACCCACCAATTTATTCCCTAAAGTTTATCATACCTTTTCTTAGGGAAACACCCCTTGTGCCAGAGGAGAGTTAATCTAAAGAGAGGGAAAGAGCTACAATGGTGACAGTGGGTAACCCTTCTTCATTACCCCTAGGGTTACAACTTACACTTACGTTTTTGGGCTTTACACTTGTGGTGCCGGTTTGGGGGGTAACGATGAGCACAATTGGTTTCTTTACTGAAACCTTCTCCTGTTTTCCTTGAACCTTCTGGATTTGCTGCTGTCTCCTTTTCAGATAGTCTCTTCCAGTGTCCATAGGTGTATGTGTGACACAATGAACAATCATAAGGGACTTGCTTGTGATTAAGTTTGGTTTGAGGACATCAGGTAAGAGCCTATCTTATCTACGATCTTTTTTAGGGTTTGTATTGGAAAGACAGAAAGCCAAACCCAAACAGGTGTCTCCATCACTACCTCTTTTGTTGGATCAAGGCTTAAAGACCAGAAGTTCATATAAAGCCCATTGTTATCAGTAAACTTGGGGTCAATTTCAACAATCATTTGTTTATGTTTTGGGCTCTGGAATTTGTTTATTAAAAATAAAAATGCTTCTTTTGCAGGATTCCATTCTAACACCTCGTTTTGTTTTTGTTTTTTCCATTCTTTTGCAACATGCAACTCAAGTTTCAGCACTATGAGACTGTGCCTGCACATGAACTTTTTCCATTCAGACGAATTTGTGTAGGTCCGCCACTTCGTCTTTCAGTTCATCTATGTTCAGCCCTCCAACTTGCTTGTAAACTTTAGTCCAGGTTTATTTTCCTTTACTTCTGATTAGTGATGTAAGGTCTGACATTGTGCCCCTGCCATGTCTTTAGTCATTAAACAAACAACCCCTTTACTGTAAGATGTTGTCAGCATACAGATTAGTAATTAAATTCCTTGAAAGTAACGTTGAGTGGACCAGGGATCATAATAGTAATGTAAGAGTAGGCCACCATTGTTAGATAGCAGCATTGTATGTTGGATCATTGAAAATCAATGAGAATATGATACCTCTATTATTAATTACAGAAATGGTGGAAATACTTTCGGCAGCTGCTAATGGTTCCCACATTATTTTGCAAAACTAACTTCCATAGTTGCAGGTCTTAGCTAAGCAATGCTTGTAACTCTGAATTATCTGCTATAACATTAATATTGCTACAATGTCAGTCATGATATGATCCTTAAAAAACTGTTGTCTATCATTCTCATTTTAGTTTCTTGTCTTTGGGGTGAAGATAAGTGTTTTTACATTTTCTTTTGCTCTGCAGATGTGTTTGTTTTATACAGTCATTTATAGCTTTTTGGAATGATGTGCAGGATTCTTTTACACGGTGCTTCAAGTCAAATCCTCCGGAGCCATGGAACTGGAACTTTTATTTATTTCCTTTATGGTGCTTTGGACTATTGATTCGATATTTGATCCTTTTCCCTACAAGGTGAGATCAGTAAACTTTCCGTTCAGTTCATTTCAGTTTGAATTTGGTGTGTACAGTGTGTGCTGCACTTAGACACCTTTGTTTCTCCTTAGATTTGTGTTTTCTCTTCTGCAAATGAGTTTTAACTTTTAACATTCTCATCCTTGTCAATGTCACTTAATACTTTGCTGACATTTTTGCTTGTTGGGAGTGGTTGGAATGTTGTGTTGTTCCTCTTAAATATGATCTTTCTCTTTCTGCACCATTCTGTTTTAGCTTCCTATCTGCTACATTTTAGAACTTGTATTAATTCATTCACTTTTTATTAATCTTGTTATTGAATATCCTTGTGCAAGATGATGCATGTTGTCAAATGCTCCACTTTTTTTCCACCTCACTCTCACTACTGTCTATTCATAATTGTGTGATGACAAGTCACAATATGCATGAAAACTTCGGCATACCTGGGAGACTGAGTTACTGTACCAGACTAGCATAGATCCATTTTAAAGTTTAAACCCAGATCTATCAAGCACCAAGAGGGATCCAATTTCTTGAGGTGTACATTTTTTTTACCATTTGGATCCCTCTGGGTACTTGATAGATATGAGTTTAGAATGGATCTATGCTAGTTTAATTTTTTTATATTTTATTTAAGTCGATGTGTAATTTATATTTTTTTATTTTTTATTTTCTAATATTTTTTTTATTTATGTCGGCTAGCATAACGTGACTAACGTGATAGGATCTCCCTCATACTAGGTTGGAGAGCACCTCGCTTCTCTCGGTGCAAAGAAGTAGAGAGAACACTACTCCCTGCGGACGAGGGCAATGAAATATTTCCACCCCTACTTTTTTGAAAAGTTCTTTTGGGTCCTTCAACACTGGAAAGAAAACCTTGGCTGGGTTGCTGCTTGTGGAGCTATTCAAGTCCTCCAATTTAGTACCCTGAAATCAATGGAGTCACCCTGTGAGATTAAAAACTTTAATACGATAAATACAATCTCACCAGATGTCATAGTCCAATGCTATAGATATGCAAAGATTTGACAAAGTTCCTGGCAATGGCGCCAAAATGTTAACACTCAAACTGACAGTGTTTTCTTCATTGGATATTTGGTGCACATTGTAGACACTACACCCGCTATCACCTCTACGTATGTACCTCTCACTTAGGGTTGGTTCATGCCAAGTCTAGGGGGGTGTCCCTAATTGCACCAGCAAATTGTTAGTTAGTTTAAGCAAATAGGAGAGGGCTGCAAGTAAGTAAATTTCTATGTCGAATCTAGAACTAGTAGGGAAGAATCAGAGAAGACTAGTGTCTTTCAAGGGTTGACGGGGTCAAAGGTGGGCTAGAACGATCATTTGAAGAGGGATGGAGAATAGGGATGAGGCTTTTGATATGGAAGAATCATGCCACAAAACAAGGTTCAACTTGAATGGTTGAGTTTGGGTGATGACAACCTTGATTTGGTTGCTATGGGGTTGCTAAGGAATTCCGTTTATGCCTTGTTGCCTCTCATGTAAGAAGGTGATCCATAGGAGTAGCACCACTCAATGGATTCTTGTTTTGATTTATACCCATGACCCTGTCTAGGGTAAATCTTCGGATCTTTTAGTTTGACACTAGCTGAAATTGACACCAGCAACTTTCCCTTTAGGAGAACGTTCGTCAAAGTCTACAAGAACTTATTATCACGGATCTTGTAGTTTCCCTGTAGAGTAATTCTATACAAGATGGTATAGGGGACATGCAACCAAAGCCACGGACTACGAATACCTAACCCCCAAAAGATGGATGGTTGTCATGCCGGTTAAGATACCCTTTGCTTTATGCCACTGAATTCCCAAGTGACAAAGGGGGAGACTCAGACCTATCCTACAAGGACAGATCTATAGCTAATCACCAGATCAAACCAAGGATCGAGAATACGTAAGGTGAGAGCTATAAACCCTAGATTTAAGGGATAAGCCACAATTTAAGGAATACTTGAGTACGGGTGTTTAAGGATGGTAGAAATTTTACTCAAGTGAAATTGATCAGTGACTTATGGAATTACAATCAGATCTAGGATTAGTGTGTTCGTTCACTAGATCTAGCCCGGGACCCTAGGGGGATTTAATCAGAAAAATGGAAATTCCCCAAGGCGAGGTTGAATTAGAGAATTATGGCTTTCAGCACACTCGCTTGGATGAAAGATTTGACAGTATGACATAAACCAAGCAAAAACAAAACAAAAACAAGGGGAAACTGGTTACCAGGTTGAACAAGGGCACTCACTCTCTAACAAGGATTGGTGCCTAAAGATGGGAAAATGGAGTCCAATGCTGATGCCTAGGAGGGAAAGGGATTTTTTTAGGATGGTTGACAAAACCTAGATCGCCAAATTTGCAGATTCCCAGTGCAAATTGGTCCGATGAATTTTCCTACTTCTAACAAGGGGTTTTTTCAGTAAGATGGCTGATGGGCAATGCATGAAAAAATAAAATACCAAGAGAGAAGTTGAGAAAATTACCTAGAATCTGTAGATACCTTCAAGGATGATGAGGATTGCTTCCTCATAGATCAAATGAGAAATCCGGAGAAGATACTGATGCAAATGCTTTACTCGATGACCCTATCGTCCTCTCTGCCTGCCACACGATGGGAAAACCAATAATTAATGACAAATAAATCAGGATCTGCAAAGTAGAAGCTAATAATCAAGAAGTGAAGAGTCATAAAGAAATAATCACTCCCTGTCAAAACCTGATTTGAACCCGGACATCGAGGTGAAGCTTCACCAATGCACCCCCTCTCCAAATCGCCTTCTTTTCCTGCAAATCAAAATGGGTACAAAATATACAAGATGCTATCCTGGAACAATTGCAATGCAAGAGACAAACAATTTCAATCATCATCTCATCATTCATCTACAGGTACACAAGTAATGGATCCCAGAAAAATCTCTTTATTCAATATTTTAGTGCCAGAGCTCATGCTTTACAATGGGGAGGGCCTCGTATTTATATAGATTTTGAGAGACATAAAACCTAACTCACTTTTGCATCCAATGGTTGAGATTGTAACATCATCAATGGTGGAGATCAACTTTACAAGGATCAACACATGGATCACATTGACTAGATCAAGGGGGGCACACTTCTTCCCAATAACACATTGTCTAAGTCAAAACAAAATACAACATAAGATGTGATCATCATAATACATCAAAAGGGGGTCACTAGGGTCTTAATTCACCCTAGGCCTCATTACAACCTCATATCATAAGATATAACAACATAATACATCAATTGGCCAAGTTGAGGGGTGCCCCTTGGGGGGCGTCCTCACTGACTAAGCCAAGATAAAATAATCCGGACCAAATATTGACTGAAACTGCAGAAGAACTGTCCGGGGAGCCAAAATACATCTTCTGATAAGTTTCCAAGACATTTCCTTGACCCAACAGGCCAAATCGATTTTTTCAGTGAATTCTCTAGTTCATTTTTTGGTGGTACATCCTTTGAAACTGATAAAAATCATCATAACTTTGTCTAGGCTGAGAACTGGGGAAAACTAGCTGTACTGGATGATCTGGAGACACAGAAGAATGGTATAAGTGACTACTCGTACCCTTTGGAACACTGCAATGTTCTAAGAGAATCAAAATCACTGCCATCTGTAATAAAATAATGAAATAATAAAGTTTGATCATTTGACCAATAATAAAGTGATAATAATCATTGATCATGAGATCTGGGGCCAAACTCTCAAAACTGAAACCGCAGTATTGGTCCTGGGCATGCCTGGAACAAATATAAGCAATGTTGTTTTATGAGTCACAGCCTTGGGAATCGTGTTTGACTTGGTGGACTGGGTTGACCAGGTCAAAGTACCCAAGTTGGAGGTGAGATCTTGTACCAATATAATCATGGATGCATCCAAGGTAAGAAATGCTCCAATGGTGTATATCAAAACCCAACTTGAATCATGTTATTCATAACAGTGTTACCAACATCGGCCGAGAAATCGCCGATGTCCGAGAAATCGCGAGTTTTTCAGCTCGGCGATTTTTTGAGAAAAATCGTCGAAAAAATCGGGGCGATTTTTTCTCGATTTTTTGCCGATTTTTGCTCGATTTTTTTCCGATTTATCCCGAGATATTGCCGATTTTTTCAAGGCGATTTTTTCTCGATATATTGCCGATTTTTTCCCGATTTATCCCGAGATATTCCCGATTTTTTCTTGATTTTTTCTAAAGCTGAAATTGAATATTTTTGTATTTTTTTAAGTTCGCCAATTTTTTGCCGATGTTTGCCGATGTGTTGTCGAGATATCCCGAAACGATGTTTCCTGGACCTTGCTGATTTTTTCGCCGCGCCGATGTTTGCAACACTGATTCATAATCATGGTGACAACAATAATAATAGTAAGATATACCTGTGCCTTTGAAAAATCTTGGAACCTTTTGGAAGTCTATTTGTGCATGCCATACATACAAAGTTTAAACGGTGTGCTAATGCTGGGCGAGGATGGAAAACAAGGCTAAGGCAAAGGGGAATGACTTCTGACTTACTTTGACTATGTGATTTCTCCGAATGATAACCGACACACTCAACCAAAAAGACATATGCATGACAGATAGTAACAGGGAATGGCGGTGTGTCACAAATGGATGAAGTACTTGGGCTTGTTTCCTTCAGACTCTAGCAAGTTTTCCTTTTCATTACTTTACAGTACAGGTCAACCTTCAAAGGCAGGTGCTCTGGAAGCCTTCTGGACTCTAGTACTGACAAAGACATAGCCTTTGCAGGCTAGTCTCACCCTGTTGCCCTGTGGGGGCAAATGAGTCGAACACTATACAAAGAGTGAGTGCTCATCCTTTGACCATTGATATTTTTCAATAATTTTTTTTTCACATAAGATAGTAGTCAGCCTACAAGAGCAGGTGCCCTGGAAAGCCTTCTGAAAACCAGTAAATGACTAAGGCCTAGCCCTGCTGCCAACGAGCAGTCCATAGCCTTGACGGGTTTGCCTCTCCCTACTGCCCCTGTGGAGGGCAGATGAACCTTACATTATACAAAGAATGAGTGCTCAACCCCTTGGCCACTGCCTACCTTTAAAACATTTACTTTGCATCATTTAGATATAGCTTTTATGCATTCTGATTCTTTAGTGTTTAGCAACACTATTTGGAGGAGCACTTGTTTTGAGGACTAAAGGAGAACAACCCAGTGAACCCAACCACATTGGCCAAGCCACATACTTCATATCCAAAGACACACAATAACATGGAGTCTATCATGCATAGGGGTCAAGATGGGGAAAATATTTTCAATCTCACAAGTCTCAGTCAATCTAATTCATGGGATAAAATTTAACAACGGATGAATTGGATGGATGGGGACAAATGACATATGAGACCAACACAACACTAAGGTTTAATCATTTGTGTAAACCATGGCATGAGCAACAGTCTTCAATCGGTGAGTTCTTTGATCTGTCTTAGCACAAGTTCAAGCATCAGTATACATATAAGCATAGGTCACCATAATCATCCTAACAAGACAATCCCAGGTGTTTGATATACATCATAGAAAAAAATCAAACCAGGGAAACATATACCTGATCTCACCATATATACCTGTCTCCATTTGATAAGCCCCTCTGTAACTGTGTGTACCATATCTGCTCTGCTATGCTCAAATGACCTAGGTCATTACTGAAAGCATCTCAATGGACTAATGAATCTCAGTTCTGGCAAGGAAACTTTGATAAACAAGGCTATGAAATGGCTGAAGCTGTAATGATCCATGCTAAAACCCCATTTGAAAAATAGCTCGGAATAGAATAAGAGATAGATATGTATGCTGCATCATGGTAACCCAGCTGCAAATGTATATTTGATAACAGAACTTTAACAACCAACTTGGGGAATTCACTTCAAGAACTATAACATTGCATTCTTTAACTACAAATCCCTGGAATCTACGGGCATACTGTCTCTATACCTCAACTTTATGAATAGGCTTGGAAAAATTTGTGTGTTAACACTGCCAAAGGTTACCTCCTTATTAAGGATGCTAAAGAGTTTAGTACTGTAGATTACTCCTAGTTTATTGCTTCTTTAGTTGCTCTCAAGAAGTGGAGATGATTCCACACTGTACATACCCTTTCATTCTTCTTTTGGGGTTTCTCTTTTTCAGATGCGATGTAAATTTGTCCTATGTAATATAAGACATTTTTTTCACACAAACAATAAGATACTAGAATAACCGTTATGGAAGACACTGTGGCAGTAGCCACTGTACCATCTACAAGTTTATAAAGACTTAACCACAAATCAAGCTATGTTAATTTCATTACACAAGTATATCATAGAGTCAACACCTAAACAAATAAAATTCATAAGAAATAGATTAATCTTTCAGAAGGAGAAGTTGAACAACTCCAAGTACAAGAAAAGTAATGGAACATGTATGGATGCTGGTTAATCAATGCTGAATGGATGAGGTGGATTTAGTTGGCCATGTGAGATGATTTTTCATGCTGAAATTCGCCCTCCTCAAAATCTCCATCTAGTGGGGTCCAAAACATGTGATAAATCATCTCTTAAGGCCAAATAATCATCCATGTAATATTTAAGTAGGACCCACCATGCCAAATCAGCCATATGATTTTCCTTTGATTGGCTGAATTTTTGCTCAACCAAACTTGGACATTTTAAAATCAAACTTTAGAAAAACTGATTGATCATTGCCTATTAATTAATCCAGTTGGATGAAATCTTGAGAAATATGTGGGTAAAATGCCTTTGATGAGGTGCATGATGCGAAGATCATACCCATCAAATCCATGCCAAAATCTTATATGAATATGCCATTTACAATGTAATTCAAATTATTAAAACTGGACTCATGCGTTTTTTATTTTGAAACTGAGGAAAATGCATTAATTATTGCCTGTTTGTCTTTATGTGCATAAAATCAAGTCTGGAAGGAACGGATTTGCTTTCAAGTTCTTCAATTAGCTGAATAATGATGATAATAGTGTATACTCTATTGGCTGGTCTTGTTTACCAAGTCAAACTACTAATAAAGTCAATATTGGTCAAAGTTGGTAAAACCTGTCTAATGAATCTATGGACCTTTAATTACCTTTGGAAGGAGGTGTTATCACATATAATTTGCAGTTGGGCTACCATGATGTAGCATACAGATTGAATTCTTTATCCTTCTGAGCTTTTCATTCACATGGAGTTTTAGCATGGATCATTATAGCCTCAGTCATTCCAGAGCCTTGATCAACAGAGTTTCCTTCTCAGGGTTGCGATTCATTGGTCCATTGAGATGATTTCAGTGATGACCTAGTTCATTTGAGCAGAGTAGCAGATCAGATTTGGTACACACAGTTATAGAGGGGCCCTATCAGTTGGAGACAAGTATATATGGTGATATCAGGTATATGCTTCTATAGTTTGATTTTGCTCTGTGATGTATATCAAACACCTATGCTTGCCTTGTTAGGATGATTATGGTGACCTATGCTTATATATGTACTAATACTTGAACTTGTGCTAAGACTAATCAAAGGATTTGATGTTGAACACTGTTGCTCATGCCATGCTTGTACAAATAGTAAACCTTAGCGCTTTGTTGGCTCCATGTGTTAGTTGGCCCCGTACATCCAGTTCATCTGTTGTTGAATTTCATCCCATGACTTAGACTGATTGAAGCTTGCGAGATTGAAGATCTTTTCCCCATCTTGACCCCTATGCATGATAGACTCCATGTTGTTTTGTGTGTTTGGCTATAAAGTATGTGGCTTGGCCAGTGTGGCTGGGTTCACCGGGAAGTTCTCCTTTAGTTCTCAAAACAAGTGCTCCACCAAACAGTGTTGCTAAGCACTAAAGCATCGGAACACATAAAAGGTATATCTAAATGATGCCAAGTATAAATGTTTGAAAGGTAGTCAGTGGCCAAGGGGTTGAGCACTCATTCTTTGTATAATGTAAGCCTCATCTGCCCTCCACAGGGGCAGCAGGGAGAGGCAAACTCGTCGAGGCTATGGACTGCTCGCTGGTGGCGGGGCTAGTCCTTAGTCATTTACTGGAACTCGGAAGGATTTCTAGGGCACCTGATCTTGTAGGTTGGCTATTATGTGAAAAAGAAAGTTATTGAAAGAAGATCAATGGTCAAAGGATGAGCACTCACTCTTTGTATAGTGTTCAACTCATTTGCTCCCACAGGGAAACAGGGTGAGACTAGCCTGCAAAGGCTATGTCTTTGTCATGGAGCCCAGAAGGCTTCCAGGGCACCTGCCTTTGAAGGTTGATCTATATTGCAAATTAGTGCAAAGGAAAACTTGTTAGAGTCTGAGGGAAGCAAACCCAAGTATTTTATCCACTTTGTGAGACACCACCATCCCCTATTGCTATCTGTCATGTATATGTCACTTTGGTTGAGAGTATTGGTTATCATTTGGAGTCCATCGAGATTCAGGAGTCCATTGAGATGCTTTTGGTGATGATCTAGTTCTTTATAGCAGAGCAACATATCAGAGTTGGTACATAGAGTTATAGAGGGGCTTATTAGTTGGAGACAGGTATACTTGGTGAGATCAAGTATACACTTTCATGGTTTGATTTTGCTCTATGATGTATGTCAGACACGTATACTTATCAGGTTAGGATGATTATGGTGACCTATGCTTATATCTTTTGTGCTTTAACCTATGTTATGATTAATTAATGAATTTGATGTGAAGACTGTTGCTCATGCCATACTTATACAAATTGTAAACCTAGGTGCTAGGATGGTTCCATGTCATTTGTCCCCATCCATCCAGTTCATCCATTTTTTATTTTATTCAATGACTTAGACTGATTGAGACTTGTGAGATTGAAGATCCTTTCCCCATTGTGACCCCTATGTATGACAGACTCCATGTTGCTTTGTGTCTCTGGGTATGAGGTATGTGGATTGGCCAGTGTGGCTGGGTTCACAGGGTAGTTATCCTTTAGTCCTCAAAACAAGTGCTCCACCATAATAGTGTTACTAAACACTAACGCATAAAAGCTATATCTAAAGGATGCAAAAGTTGTAAATGTTTAAAAGGTAGTCAAAGGCCAAGGCGTTGAGCACTCATTCCTTGTATAATGTAAGGCTCAATCTGCCCTCCACATGGGGGGCAAGGAGAGGCAAACCCGTCGGGGCTATGGACTGCTCATTGGCAGCGGGTCTAGGCCTTAGTGATTTACTAGATCCCAGAAGGCTTTCCAGGGCACCTGCTCTTGTAGGATGGCTGCTATCTTGTAAAATGTGAAGTGTATTGAAAAGGTTGATGGTCAAAGGATGCGCACTCACTCTTTGTATAGTGTTCGGCTCATTTTCCCCCACAGGGCACCAGGGTGAGACTAGCTTGCAAAGGTTGGGTCTTTGTCCGTACTGGATCCCAAAAGGCTTCCAGGGCACCTTCCTTTGAAGGTTGACCTATATTGCAAATAGAGTGCAAAGGAAAACTTATTAGAGTCTAAGGGAAGCATATCCAAGTACTTTATCTATCTGTGAGACACATCCATCCCCTATTTCTATCTGTCATACATATGTCACCTTGGTAGAGTGTATTGTTTATCATTGGATAGATCACTTAGTTAAAGTCAGTCAAAAGTCATTCCCCTTTGCCTTAACCTTGTTTTCCCATCCTCACCCATATGTAGCACATTGTTTACCCTTTGTAAGTATGGCATGAACAAGAAGACTTCTAGAAATTTCCAAGATTCTTCAGAAGCACAGGTACATCTTACTATTATTATTATTATTACTTGTCACCATGATTATGAATAACTAATTCAAGTTTGGTTTTGATATACACCATTGGAGCATTTCTTACCTTAGATGGTTGCAGGATCATATTGATGCAGTATCTCACCTTGATTTTGGGTACTTTGACCTGGTCAACCCAGTTGACCGAGTCAATCATAGTTCCCAAGGCAGTGAATCAAAAAAACATTTTGATCTATATTTGTTCTAGACATGGCCATGACCAATACTGTATTTTTAGTTTTGAGAGTTTGGACCCAGTTCTCCTGATAAGTGATTATTATCGCTTAATTATTAGCCAAATTATCAAATTTTATTCAAGATAGCAGTATGATTAGTTCTCCTAGAGCAGAGCAGTTTTTCAGGGGGTATGAGTAGTCACTTATACCATTCTTCTATGTCTCCAGATCATCAAGAGCAGTCAGTTTGCACGCTGGACAAAGTTATGGTGGATTTATCAATTTCCACAGATTCAATAAAATTCCTTATCCAGTCCTTAATCAAGATATGTTGGTTCAATGTGTGGATACTGACCTTGTTTCAAATCTTGAAATTATTCCTATAATTAAATTGAAAGCTTTCCCTCTCATCAAATTCTGAGATCAATTGTTCCAAGTTGGGGAGAAAATTTTCAATCCACCCTCCCGTCCCAACTTTTTGATTCTTCTTGTATGGGTTTATGTTCTAATCAAGTTGTTACCTTCGAAATTTTTAGTCAGGAGTTTGAACATTGTCACATAATTGGAGAAAAAACACTTTATGTCTCTTCTCAGTCATCTTTAATGAATCATATTTTTCAATTTGTAATTTTGTCTTATGGATGGCTGGAGAAGGTGTTTAAAAATCAATTTCATCTTTTCTCCATTCTGGAGTAACGAGAGGGGTTAATTTCAATCTTAGTTTTATCACATTACGATGTATTCCCATCTGTTTTTTCCATTTTTCTTGGAGTGAATAGAATTGAATGTCCTACTCATGTAGAGGAGACGAAAAAGAATTGCCTAGCGGAGTTGAATCGCAAGTCATATAGTCTTTTTCCATCTAAGGCGAGCTCACATTATTATGATCACATCGGTACTTTGATGGATGAAGTTTGTAAAAATCAGTTCCAGCCTTGGCATGATTTTATTCCACATTGTTTGTATCTATTTCCGAATATCAAACAACAAGTTAGAATGGTTTCAATTGTCGTTTCCATTACTTCTAAACCATCTCTTGCTTGTTGTGCCATTAACTGTAAAGAATCTTTTTCAGCAAGTGGTTACATTGGATCTATGATTTTACTTAGCACTTGTCTGACTGGTTAGGTTAGAGTAGGTAGGATTAAATAAGCTCCTTGAGCAGTAGTTGATTTTGTTTTCTGTCTAATTGATGCATGAGTATTTTGTTTACTGTCTCTAGTCTGTTCATTTACTACATTTGAAGTGATTAGATTAAATTTTAATTTTTAGCACTTTAGCTTCCATCATTTATTTTTTGTCGGTTTATTTTTGCATATATTTTTTCCCATACATGTTGCTCCGGTATTTCATGCTTCCATGTGCCCAGGGAATAGGTAATGTTTGGAAAGGAAGAAGAATACTGGATGCGCTGGATTGCTTGTTGCTGATGGTGCTGCGGACTAGAGATCTCTGAGGTTCTCAAGCACTCTCTTCATTTAGAGCACTTGTCCCAGTTGGAGCCAGATGTTATTACATATACATTTGCAGCAGGGCCTCCATGATGCAGCATGCAGACTTGTCTCTTATTCTATTTTGGGCTACTTTTTACATGGGGTATTATCAAGGATTTTTACAGTTTAAGTTATTCCAAAGCCTTGTTCATAAGATATTCCTTGCAAAGATTGAGATTCAAGAGTCCATTGAGATGCTTTTGGTGATGATCTAGTTCATTATAGCAGAGCAACAGATCATAGTTGGCACACAAAGTTATAGAGGGGATTATCAGTTGGAGACAAATATACTTGGTGAGATCAGGTATACACATTCATGGTTTGATTTTGCTCTATGATGTATGTCAGACACCTATGCTTATCAGGTTAGGATGATTATGGTGACCTATGCTTATATCTATTGTGCTTTAACTTGTGTTATGAGTAATTAAAGAATTTGATGTGAAGACTGTTGCTCATGCCATGCTTGTACAAATTGTAAACCTAGGTGCTAGGACGGTTCCATGTCATTTTTCCCCGTCCATCCATTTCATCCACCTTTGATTTTATTCCATGACTTAGACTGATTGAGACTTGTGAGAGTGAAGATCCTTTCCCCATTGTGACCCTATGTCTAACAGACTCCATGTTGCTTTATGTCTCTAGCTATGAATTATGTGGCTTGGCCAGTGTGGCTGGGTTCACAGGGTAGTTCTCCTTTAGTCCTCAAAACAAGTGCTCCACCATAACAGTGTTGCTAGACACTAAAGCATCGTAATGGATAAAAGTTATATCTAAAGGATGAAAAGTTGTAAATGTTTAAAAGGTAGTCAGTGGCCAAAGGGTTGAGCACTCATTCCTTGTATTATGTAAGGCTCAATATTCCCTCCACAAGGGCGACAGGGAGAGGCAAACCCGTCGGGGCTATGGACTTCTCACTGGCAGCGAGACTAGGCCTTAGTCATTTACAAGAGCCCAGAAAGCTTTCCAGGGCACATGCTCTTGTAGGCTGGCTACTATCTTGTGAAATGTAAAGTGTATTGAAAAGGTTGATGGTCAAAGGATGAACACTCACTCTCTGTATAGTGTTCACCTCATTTTCCCCCATAGGGCACCAAGGTGAGACTAGCTTGCAAAGGCTGGGTCTTTGTCCGTACTGGAGCCTATAAGGCTTCCAAGGCACCTGCCTTTGAAGGTTGACCTATATTGCAAATAGAGTGCAAAGGAAAACTTGTTAGAGTCTAAGGGAAGCATATCCAAGTACTTTATCCATCTGTGAGACACCTCCATCCCATATTGCTATCTGTCATACATACGTCACCTTGGTAGAGTGTGTTGTTTTATCATTCGGATTGATCACTTAGTCAAAGTTAGTCAAAAGTCATTCCCCTTTGCCTTAACCTTGTTTTTTCATCCTCACCCATTTGTAGCACTTTTTTTTCCCTTTGTAAGTATGGCATGAACAAGCAGACTTCCAGAAATTTCCAAGATTCTTCAGAAGCACATGTACATCTTACTACTATTATTATTACTTGTCACCATGATTATGAATAATTGATTGAAGTTTGGTTTTTATATACACCATTGGAGCATTTCTTACCTTGGATGGTTGCAGGATCATATTGATGCAATATCTCACCTTGATTTTGGGTAGTTTGACCTGGTCAACCCAGTTGACCGAGTCAATCATGGTTCCCAAGGCAGTGACTCAAAAAAGAAACATGATCTATATTTGTTCCAGACATGCCCAGGACCAATACTGTATTTTTAGTTTTGATATTTTGGACCCTGTTCTCCTGCTAAGTGATTACTATCGCTTAATTATTGGCCAAATGATCAAATTTTATTCCAGATGGCAGTATGATTGGTTTTCCTGGAGCAGAGCAATGTTCCAGGGGGTATGAGTGGTCACTTATACCATTCTTCTATGTCTACAGATCATCCAGAGCAGTCAGTTTGCCCCAGTTTGCACCCTGGACAGATTTATGGTGGATTTATTAGTTTCCAAAGATTGTACCAACAAAAATGAACTAGAAAAATCACTGAAAAGATCGATTTGGCGTCTTGGGTCAAGGAGTCACTGAAAAAATCGATTTGGCCTTCTAAGTCCATTGTTGCAGCTGGTTTTCAGTTTCGGGCAGCTACAGGACAAATATGGGTCTTTCGGGCTTTTTGCAGCAGATTTGCTTTGGGAAATTAAAAATTCAACACAGTGCAGAGAACAATGAGATATCCTAGGGAGCTAGAGGGAATCTAGGGGTGTAGCCAGTCGATTGTACCATACTGCTATGGTGCTAGACACAGCCGTGCAGTCATTTGGCTTCAATGTTTGGTCCTTGGTGAGATATTGATAGTTTTATGTTCCCAATACAACATTTTGATGATAACAAACGGCTAAGAAGGAAATTGATTTGGGATAACGAGGAAAAGAAATGGCATGGAATTGGTCCGAGGCATAGTGTTTGGGTCACCTTCATCATCTGCCATCAACCTCACTTCACATGGGGTCCACACGTCCTTGATTTCTTTAGTTTCAGGGCATTTTGATGTTTTTTGAGGGAGACGTCCTAGTGATTTTTATCACTCCTTAGGGGGCCACACCTTTTTTTGACCATCCTAGTGATTTTTATATTTGACCACCGCACCTTTTGTTGTGCCATGGGGCCATGCTAGTGAACAATGTTATAACTTCCTAGCCCCCACCATGTGCTGCCTTGTGGTCATTTGTCATTTTTTATGTGGTGCACCCCTTCTATTTTTGAGTTGATCCATGCATGATGTATCTGTCTAATCTTAGTCGTAGATTAGGATGATATTATCTTTTGATCTTGACCCTTGATCTTTTTGAATCTAGGATTTATGTACTTGAGATATCTATATATTGAGATGCTCTCTCATGTGTAAAAGGACTTTTGGCTTTGGAAATCTGAATACAAGAAATTTTTGCAGAAACTCTTGGAAGCTTTGTGAATGTATTTGGATGTGATTGTTACGCCTCTTGCTTGGACATTTCAGTAGATATTGCATGCAAACAAATATTTTTTTGGAAGGCCGTACTGATATTTTGCAGTGTAGCGTATTGGTTGGAGGAGATTGCTAAGACGTCTTGCATCGTCTTTCGGTCAAATCGTTTTGTCTTTGGGGAGTTTTTCAATTGTTACTTTGTGCATTGGATCTTTCTTTGTAGATGAAGTACGTAGCTTATCTTTTTCATCCGTGAACAAATCTCATTCGTAGTTTGATTTTGCAGGTGGAGAAGAGGAGGCGCACTTCCTTCTTTCGGCGTTTTCTCCTTGTTTCATGTCGGATCTCGCTATAAATTGTAACCAAGTGGAAGGATCATCAACATTCAATGTGGATGAAAGTATTTTCAAGTACGATCTGTAAGGTTAGTATTGCTTTTCAGTAATTTCATCCATTTGTCCATCAAAACCCTTTCTTAAAACCCTAGTTTTGTAGATTTGATAGATCCGGTGAGTTTTTGATGATGACCATCAAAACCCACTTGGAGATTTTTGAATAAACCCTAGATCTCGAATTTCATGTAAATCGGACTCCATTTCCCCCAGGATTTAGCACTAGTTTCTCTAGGTGGGGGCGCCCCCTTTGGGTGGGTGGCCAAATCTTCAGATCTATCAGTTGGGTATGCTTGAACCCACTTGATTTTCATAGATCCATCCTTCAAGTGTCTTGATCTAGTCACTCCTTGCCCCGATCTACTCTTTTGGGTCTGCCACATCCTCTTTTGCATAAACCCTAGGTGGGTCACATTAGGATTTCCATTCGCGTGGCTAGATCTCCCTAGATCTATCAGTTGGGTATGCTTGAACCCATCTAATTTTCACATATCTATCCTTTAAGCATCCCGATCTAGTCATTCCATGCCCTAATCCACCTTTGTGTGTCCACTTCTGCATAAAGTCCTAAGTGGGTCCTTTAGGTTTCTCTTGCATGTGGCTAGATATTTCTAAATCTACTTTTCTTAACTCATTGTGGTACTATCGCTATCAAGTTGGGTCATTTTCCCCACATCTATTTCCTAAATCCAGACTACCTCAGTTAGTATCTCTCCTCTTTTACTCATTGGCTTACCCCTAGGAGTGTCTTGAGTAGGTGCGCTAGCCCTTTTAGGCTAGTAGGGTCTCCCCCTTGATCATTCTACGGATTGATCTAAAGTGACAAGATCTCGTCTGGTGTGACAACTACCCTTCATATGTAGTGGATGAGGCCCTTTTGGTGTCACCGAATAGCTACCTCACCTCTACCGTCCCGGATAGGATACCTTTTGTGGGTAGCTATACATTTTGTGATAATAGAACCTTCGCTTCCAATGCTTGCCACTACTCTGAGTCACTCAATACCTGTGGATTCAAATCTCAGCCATCTCAAGCTCTAACTGGTTTTCCCTGGCAGCCTCTACACGTGGCCTTTCGCCAACTCTGCAAACGGCCAGATCTGGCCGACGTCGAGCTTGCAGAACCTCCTTCTGATCTCGTGACCCGACACTCCAATAACATGGCTTTACCTCTGCCTTCATCAACTACTTATGTAATGTACCCAATTTTAAAGTTACCTGTTTTGTAGTTGGGATAGCTTTCGAGGCTATAGTCAGTGAAGAAAGGGAGTCACTATTGATGTTACTTAGCCTAGAAAAGTTGTTTATCTCTAGAAAAGTAACTAATAGCATGGTCGATGGTATTGAGTGTTCCATGGCATTTCCCATGGTATTCGAGTCTAGAGAAACTTTAAAAGAGGGGCAATGCCTCATTAGGGGATATGTTGATTTGATATTGATTTCTTGTGATTGCCTGGGGGTTGTGCACAGTTTTCGTTTGGGGTTGGAAAACTCCATTCATCCATTGTGGTTTAGTTTCGGTGGTGAGATATCCACCCTAGCTAGATAAGGAGGATCCATCTAGGGTCTTCACTTGAGCTTCAACTTTTGTTTTGGTATCATTTGGGGAGAGTGACCAGTTAGTAGTAGAAGAGCCGTGGCATATTCTCAGTGTTTGATTTTCTTATTGTGTGTCTCAGCTGCACTAACAACCATTAGAGCTTGTAATATGAAGTTTCATTCATAATACAAATTCCAATTTGTCTCTCTTTCATTATTAATGTGCTTGGTTACTTTCAAATTGCTTGACCAAAATAAAAAATTTGCCTATAATCACATTGGGGATATTACAACTAACTGCAGCTCGAGCCACTGCCGAATCTCCATGTATCACAACCACCTGGTCCTAAGCACAATCCATTGACAGAACAAGCAACGACTTGTTCCCTCAAAGAATTTGAACACCATATCACTCGTATCATGGCTGTATGGTATGAGATATCCCCTTTTTTATTTTATTTCTCGTTCTTTGTGCTAGGTTTCTCCAACCCACTCTGATAGCATGTGAAAATTCCATCTCACTAGATCTCGGTTACAATTTCGATCTTTAACTTAAACTAGTAATTAATTAGCTCTTTGAATTATTGAAAAGATAAATGCAACAACTGATAAGCAACCATAAACAAAGAAAACCACAACACAAGATGCACAAGGATTCACCTTGGAAACCTCGGTCCTTTGGGAAAACAAGAAAATGTTTTTCTTCTTCTTATTGCAGGTTTTGATTACAACAACACTACAATAGTCCTTCGGATAAACCCTTCGGATCTGTACCAAAACACACAGGAAGATGCCCCAAATCTTCTCTGCATTTGATCCATAACTTGCATTTGATCCATGGTCTTTCTTGTTGAGAGAATGGATTGATTATCGACGTGATTCAAAGCGTTTCATTCCTGGAGATTGTGGTCATGGTCAGATCAGATTGTGAGAGGTCACTGGATTCAAACCATTGCGATATGAGTGAACTGAATGGTTGAATTGAACGTAGAGATGACTTTGATGAAATAGTGGCTCGTGGTTTCACATTTGATGCCCAGTAATTTCATTAGAATGAAATAGATGCTTTGATACAGTCATTCATGGGCAATTGATTCTTCGATGAAGGTTATCTCTCATGAACGATTGTGTAGATCTAGACATGGGTAGCTCCCTTTGATTAGCAATATGAGTATGCAACACCTGTAGATCTTAACAAATCCGAGTAAGGGGATGTCGATCGGTTCATCCCATAAGTCCATGATGGCAACAATATTTAGTTAAATACACAAATACTTCAAATCATAACATTTCCCAGCCATAAATTCAATGCAAAATAACTGGTAGCACAAATTACGGTGAAGAATAAAATGACCCAATAATTTTGATGGAGAGATTTTTATGGCATCTATTCAAGAACTTCATTCATAATTCAATTTAATTTTACCTTAAGAGTCATTTGTGAATCACAATTGTGAAAATTGAATGGCATTAACACACAACTTTTAGATGGTGGCTTGATCTGTAGTATGCAAAGGCATCCTTTGTCAAACTTATGCATAGATCGTGGTCTCCTCTACCCGTGGTTGGTCATGTTATCACATATATATTGCAGCTGGGATACCATGATGCAACATGCAGATTGATCTCTTTATTTTTTTTAGCTAGATAGTAAGATGGGGATACAACATGGATCATCATTATAGCATGAGCCATTCAGAGCCTTTGTTCAGTAGAAGATACAAAGTATTTCCTACCAAAACTGAGATCTCCTTGTCCTTTGAGATGACTTCAATGGTGAACTAGTTCATTCAAGAAGAGTAGCAGATATGGTACATAGTTACAGAGGGGCTTATCAGATGGAGATAGGTATATATGGTGAGATCGAGTATATGTTTCTTGGTTTGTTTTTTTTCTCTATGATGTATATTAAACACCTAGGCTTGTCTTGTTAGGATAATCATGGTGACCTATGCTTATATATATTGATGCCTAAACTTGTGCTAAGATTGATCAAAGAGCTCAATGTTGAAGACTGTTTCCCATGTAATGCTTTACACAAATGATTAAACCTTAGTGCTATGTTGGTCTCATATGTCATTTGTCCCCATCCATAGTTCATCCATTGTTGAATTTTATCCCATGACTTAGATTGACTGAGACTTGTGAGATTGAAGATCTTTTCCCCATATTGACCCCTATGCATGATAGACTCCATGTTGTTATGTGTCTTTGGCTATGAAGTATGTGGCTTGGCTAGTGTGGCTGGGTTCATCGGGTAGCTCTCCTTTAGTCCTGAAAACAAGTGCTCCTCCAAATAGTGTTGCTAAACACTAAAGCATCAGAACGCATAAAATCTATATCTAAATGATGCAAAATATAAATGTTTAAAAGGTAGTCAGTGGCGAAGGGGTTGAGCACCCATTCTTTGTATAATGTAAGGCTCATCTGCCCTCCACAGGGGCAGCAGGGAGAGGAAAACCCGTCGGGGATATGGAATGCTAGCTACCTGTTATCACATATATAGTAGCCGGGCTACCATATTCTATTTTTCAGATTCAGAACATTTTTTCAGCCATATCCCTTACATATGAAATGTTGAGATGAGCATTTATGATGAATCATTATTTATTTGATGGACTATAGTACTCTCCCATGCTAGGACCGAGTCTCAGGACACTCAAATTTGAGGATTGATGTAGCCATTTAGTCATGTGCAAAGTAGTTAGCAGTACCCAGATTTGCATCAGTGTTTCTTCATTGGACAAATATTGATTCAGATGGATTATTTGCATGATTATGACTCAACTTATATTATATTGTGTTATGGTTATCATTGCTCTTACACTCATCGTTGTGACATGTGTTAGCATTTAGTATCATGATCAGGCGGTCATATAAATATGTGGACTTGGATGTATTTGTATTATGTATTGATGTCCCTACTCAGAGTTTGAAGTTCTTGACCTATACTCATTGGTTTTACCCTCCTTAGGGAGAATAGAGGTAGTCATTCCCACCATACTTTGGCTTGCTAGTGTTGGTTTCATCATTCATTGTCTACACCCATCCATAACCTTCCAGTGGTGTTTTAGCCCGACTTACTACTTGACTTGTGGCATGGAGGACCTTTTCCCGCTAGAGCCTTTGTTGGACAAGCCTCCCTGTTTATTTGTGTCTCGGCTCTGAGTTGCCTAGGATGTGTTTGCTTACCTGAAACAAGTAGCACTGCCATCAATACAATTTATTTGGAAATAAAATGAATATCTTATGAAAAAACCCATTCATGAAAAGTAGTACTTTTAAACATACATGAATGCAAGGCTAGCCGAATGAAACTGGCTCTAAAAATATTGCACTGAAATATCTTAAACATTCATGAAAAGTAGTGTTTTTCAACATACATGAATGCATAAATCCTAAATGATAAAAGTCCGTATAAAAAATACGTGGACAAAGGCTATGGAAAATCAAAGGCCCAAAAAAGCAATGGTTCCTAAAATTTATATCTAAAAATTGTTGGCCTTACTTGTATTGAGTTGGATTGTGAGCATTTGTCAAGGTGAGTAAGCACCTCTGAAGTAGTTCACCCATTTGTGAGGCACTGCCATCCCCTGTGTTGTTGTTTGTCTGACATATGGCTATAGTGAGTATCCCCTTTCCATATCCAAAGTGTCACAGTGTTGAGTGGGCAGTCATCCTTTGGCCTAACCTTATGAATTTTAGCCTTCACCCTTCACTAGCAAATTGACTACAACTATGAAGTGAGTATAGTCTTGAAAGTCTGGTCTGAGTTATAATAAATAAAACCCTATATATATATTTGGTTGATGTACCACCAGTGAAGTGATTGCTATTTGTTATGATTGTTACTTAAATGGTTTGTAGAGCATATTGTAGCCTTTTAACACTTGCAGCAGATGGATGTCAGCCTAAGTTACATTATTGGTATTTGGTCATTTACAGGTTATTATTTTGTCTATTTGATATTGTTGATGATTATGCAGAGACCTTGAGAGGGTATGAGTATATACCTTAGATGGATTTGGACTTTGTGAGTCCAGTGACACAACTTGTTTTCAGTTTCGGGTACTTACAGAGATGATCAGGCTCATTTTACCTTTCTGGTGCATTTTTGCTTCACTAGAGGGCAGGTTTGAGTAGGGAGATGATTTTCTTGGATCTCCTAGGGCGCTGTATGGGGTGTAGTCTGCCGATTGCACACCAGCAGCATAAATCAATTGAAAGTTGTCTCTTCACTTAGGAAAGTGGGAGAGGTGTGACCTTGGGGGCAAGCACAGAGCTAGGTATTGTCACCTACTCCTAGCTCCTCCGTTTAGGCTAACTCCTAATGAAGCCAAGGGGGGTAGTCCCTACAAAAGAGTTTTCTAAGGCTCTTAAGTTGTTAAAGTGTTTTAATTAGTTGCGGATGCGGATGGGTGTTATTTAGGAGTTTATTATGATTTGAAGTGTTTGTTTATTAAGAGAATGATGATTAATCAGAAGCAATCCACGTTGCTAACAAGAGATTACACAGATAAACAAAGCTTCCAGACTTCTAACTAAGTATTCAGATGTAACAATTAAAATGAACCACAGACAATTGATCAAGATAGAAAATTATTCAGATATAACAAAGGACCAGTGCCTTATGGAGTCAATAAAATGCGTGAATAAAATAGAAGTCTAGGAATTAAGCTAGCAAGTATTTGGATTGTGCGAGTGCTCTTGGTAGATTTTTTAAAAGATTTTAATGGTGACCTTGCTTAAAGTGTCTGGATATCCTAACCAGAAATACCTTCAGTGGCTCCGTTCGAAGACATGACGGACCTGTCTGGGATCACAGCTAAGTGTTCAGTAACTTAACTAACTGTGCCCAAATTGGGTTGCCCAACGCCCACACTTGGAATTTGCCCACTTGCCTCAGTATTTGATCGAAACAATGCCAATGCATTGGTTATGGGGTAAACGTTTTAATTAGGTTACTCTTCAGCGAACTTTAACAAGTTCGTTCACCATTCTGAGTATGAGCCCAACTTGAAAGTCGACAGAGCATACTAGGTGAAGGATGATCAACAAAGTTAATTAATTATGGGGTGTGTGTGTTGAAAGTTTTATTAAGTTAATTAATTAAACTCTCCGATAGAGAGCGCTCTTGACCTTGTCTTATGACAAAGGTTCAAGAGTCTTATCTAATCTAAATGAGACTAATGCAGGGATTATGCAATATTAAAGATGCTCTCCGACAGAGAGTGCTCTTGACTTGTGTTTCTTGCAAGTTCAAGAGTCTTACTTAAGAATTAATTGATTAAACAATATGATGCACAACAATTAAGATAAAGAAGATTGATTAAACTCTCCGACAGAGAGCACTCTTAATCCACCTTATGGTGAGATTCAAGAGATTTATGAATGTTAGGCAGTTGATTTACTTATATAAAAGATAAACAATTAAGAAATAAAGTAATCAACTTAATCAATGAATTAAATGTGATGGATTAATAATTAGTATTCTACGAAAAAGATGTAAATATTATGAACACAGACACATTTAATCCTAAGCATATAAAAAGATGGACACAACACAAGCCTCCCCAAATGGGGGAGGATGAGAGTGGGGACTTAAAAACTCCACTCAAACAAAAGATGCTTTATTAAAATTATACAAATTGCCTTTAGGAATTTAATCCTTGAAAGGACTTTCAAAGGAAAGTATACAACTCTATTATTATTGCAACTTGCATAAAAAAGAGAGTGATTTACTTTTACTTGGAGCTTTTCTTGAAACTTGCCAAAAGAGAAAAGAAGAAGTTTGAATGAGAGCAAAATAACAAAGCAAAAGAAGGCTCAAATAAAAGGAAGCGGAGGGGAAGAAAGAGGGAAGGCAATGAGGAAGTCAAAAACAAGAAAAGGGAGGAATAGGGCAGCGAACTATGAGGCCAAAGGAGTACAAGAAATGATGAAAACGGGGTAGCGAAAGAGAAGGAAGATGGCTGTCATAAAAAGTAAAAAACAGGGCAGCGAACAAAAGGAGAAGAAAAGGCCCAAAACAAGGTAGAAGAAGGCTCTAAAACTAGGGCAAAAAGGGGTAAAAAATGGGCATAAACTAGGGCACAATAGGGCTGTCCAAAATGAAGAAAAGGAGTGGTAAGAAAGAATAAAAACGGGGCAGCGATGAAGAAAAGGTAAGAAAAGGCAAAACAAAGCAAGGAGGAAGAGGCTAGCAAGCAAGGAAACAAGGAGATCAAAGAGCAAAGAGAGAACTAGAGGAGGGAAGTTCGATAACCAAGAAAGTATTGAATTTATGGATGGAACCCAAGAGAGAAAGTTAGACTCCCAGCTTTCTTTTTGTACTTTAAAGACGAAGATCTCTGTAGGTCCTGCAATGAAAGTGTTAGATTAAAAAGGTTGCTTGAAGCCTGGGATAGAAGCAATTGAGCTCACACCCCTCTTCAACCTGTGAAACCTGAAAACACACTACAACTTAACACAAACGTGAGATCAAAATAACATGCTAGTATGCTAAGAAAATTGAATCATGATCAACATTACGTATATACTGATTACTCATGTCCGTCAAGATACTAATCTACTTCGCATAAACAATCAAATTGAACTACAAATGATTGTTCTATTGTGCCAACAATGGCCCTCTTGAGCTAACAAAGAAACAATTAATCTCATATAAGCATTAAAGAAATAGGGGTTAGAGACAATATCACCTCAACCATTTGCAAAAACTACCACATCCGAGAGCTCATGGACCTCCAAAGTCGAATCTTTATTAACAATTCAAAGAAAATGCTTGATACAATTTTCTCAGAGTAACTCTGCTACAAAAGTCCATCCTAATAGAGCTAAAGGCGCCTCTATTTATACAATGAGAGAGTGCTAAAACCCTAAAACCAAATCACATAACCTGACCGGCTTGGCCACCTAACAGAGAAACCAAACCTAAAATGAAGAGTCGGGAGTGAGGGGAGGCCTCCACCTAGGCAAGGCGCTCCCACTCCAATCCTGATCACTGCAAACAAGCCACTAGTGCACCCACACGTGTGATGACGCCTTCAAGGAGAGAGAGGGGCGTGAGACTTAGGAGAGACGCCTGGGATGTTGGTAAACCACCTTTTAGGTCTAGATGTAGCCCCTGCTAGGTTTGGGAAGGCCATTGATGGTGTAAGCCTCAGTCTTTACCTCGATCAAATCATCGGACCAATGAGTGTTCTCCATCTCATTCTTTAGCTGGAGATGACAAATAGGCTAACTGACTATAAATTAATTGCTCACTGAATGTTGACTGAAGCTGAGTTATGACAACTCCAAACATCATAAATGCCCAATGAGATGTCATTTAGCCTTTTATTTCGCTGAATTTGGATTAATTTGGAGAGTTTTAATTTTCTCCAAAATAATCATTTTTTAATAAAAATTCAGTTTTTTCCTCAAAACTGACTTTTTTGAGAAAAATGGCATTATGTGTCCGATTAATGATCCGAAAGTTGGATCTGACTGCCTGGCCGATCAAGAATGATTTTTGGCTTAAGGTTAGAGCCTTCAATCACTGAATTCGGGGTCCGGATGACTGACTTATTACAAAAGGGTTTTTTCCATTTAAATTATGGAAAAATTAACCCAAAAAACTCAGGAAAATAATTTAAAATTTTAAAAATTTAAAAAATAATTTTTTCCCCGTTCGAAAAAGATTTTTTCGAAATTTTTTTAAAGGTCCAGACGTCTTAGGACAAAACCATGCTCTACTCTAACAATGCCTAGTAGGTTTATAACACTTAGTTGGGCTCTAATAACCCCCCAAGGCCTCGAATTCAAAATCGGACATTCCAGCTTTGGAGGAAGTGGGAGAAAACCTCGTCAATTATACTCGGCTATAGGCAAAGCATAATTGTCAAGTGCAAAAAACTTCCTGGAATACCTTAGTTGAGATTCTACGTCTCAGGAGACCGAACCACTCAAAAATACCCTACTAGCACATTTTATTACAAACCCCGCGGGGCCATGGTCAAAATTATTCAAATGAAAAACTGACTAGCCAATATTGGCTAGACATGAAGATGGATCAACTGATACACTGGAATCAAACATTGAACATGTTTGTCAACTGACGGCTCCTCAGGTAATCCAACTATGGTACAAATAAGTGGATAACATGGGGCATAGGGGGTCCAACCACTTGATTGTACCATAGTACCTCCATCCCAGAAAGCCTGGTGGGCTTAGTTGGACAACGCAGGCACCCTAGGAGGTTGTTTTGGCAGGTTCACATTTCTCGAGGCAAATTAAAAAGTAATTAAATGGCTACTGAAGAATTCGATTTGGGCTACTGAGGCAAGGAAATGGCATGGGATGAGGTCTGATGGTGAGACTGATGTCTTCCACACATTTTCCAGTAGTTGCAACACCTGGATAGGTCCACATCTATTTTTTGGGCATTTTATATTATTTTCTGGAGCTTTTGGAGGCTCACGATTTCCTCAAGGAGGCACAATTTCACAGTTTAAAATTTATATTATTTTTATTGTGCCATGGGGACACCCAAAGGGAGTTAGTTAACACTCCATGGACACAGCATGTACTTCATTTATTTCTTATTGAGTGGGATCCCCTCTCCTAGGGTGATTTAGTCCACTTTTATATTATATAGTTATATTGATCCATGTATTGTATCTTGAGCTCATCTCAACCGTTGATTAGAACATTTGTATCTTTTAATCTTCGCCACTCATTTGAAAAGTGGTTATGATTTTGGTTCTCTCATTCCTATTTAAAGGAGAGAGCTTTTCATTTGTAAGGAGTCTTTGGCTCTTGGATTTGGATAATAGAAAAACTTTTCTTGTGGATATTTCTTGGATCTCCTTTGCATCTGGTGTTCTTAGATGGTGATTGGAAAGTCTTTTGCTTCCTAGCATTCGGGAAATTGTTGCAAGATCTATATTTTTTTGGGAATCTTTGTCTTGTCTACAGGAGTGCGACTTCAGCTTGGGCGCTTTTGCAGGGACTCCTTAACTCGCTTGGATTGGCTTCGCTCGTATCAGGGGGTTTTCATTAGTGTTTTTGTGATCTACGATTTCTTCTTGCTATTTTTCTGTAGCATTTTGTTTTTTTGTCATGATGCAGCAAATCTAATATGGTTGACGTTTGTCGTGTAGGAGAGAGGGCGCATAGGGCGCATTGCTTCTTGGATCAAAATGTTGGACATAGAACTTGCTCAAAGCTTCTCAAATTGATCGGGATAGAAAGAATCATCATGATCAAGGAATCTACAAGGATTTCCAGGTAAGATCTATAGTTTAGTACCTTTCTTCCAGATCTCAATCCATTGGCATCTCCTTTCTTCATTTTCACATTAAAATCCCATAAATAATAAAAACCAAAAATATTTAAAATTAGACTGCTTGATCTCGGGCCAAACCGCTGTTGGATTTTGTAGATCAGGTCATCCCCTCACCAAATCATCCTCAATGTTGAGATGAAAGTGGTTAGTTTTCCCTAGATCGGAGAAACTGTCCTCCCAAACCCTAGCGCTATCCACCATTTTTCTGACTTTTTTTGGGATCTAACTTTTCTGGCAAAATACTTTGTTGGGTTTGTAGATCGGGTCATCCTCTCACCAAATCTCCTTCAATGTTGAGATAGAAGTGGACAGGTTGCCCTAGATTTGAAAAATTGGCCTCCCAAACCCTAGCGCTATCCAACAAGTTGTTGGTTTTTCCCATGATCTGAATTTTTCGGCAAAATACCTTTTTGGGTTTGTAGATCGGGGTATTTCATGGGTGGGTCTCCTCCAACGCTGAGCAAATAGTGACTCCATTGCCCTAGATCTGACAGGCACTGATCTCCAACCCTAGCGCTCCCCCCTCTTTTGCCTGTTTTTCATGTATTTTTGACTTTATCTTGGTAACTTGGGTATTTTGATATTGTCATATCTTTAATCGAGTCTATACGTTGGTACTAGATAGCCCCAATCCTGTCCTTGCCCTCCCTACATTGGTCACGTTTCTCAAGGCAGCGGATATCTTCACCTGTTGCTAGTACCTTAACCCCAGATCTAGTACTTACCTCATAGGTCACATGTGTCCAACTTTGGATCAAGTCTCACACTTCCTAAACCCTAATCCAAAGCCTTAGTTCTCCTAGTGACATCATCTATAGATCTAGAGTTTCCATTACCTTACACCTTACGTACCTCAAGTCAATTTGATTTGATCTGGTGTCTAGGTTTGATCTCTCTTGTCGGGAGTAGATCCGGGTCTCTCCTTTTGTTGTCTTGGGCTAAGATAAGATAACATAAAGCAAAGACTGCCTCGATTGGCGTGACAACTATCCATTTGGGAGTCAAGGCAATCTTGGTTCCACCTCCTTAGTTGTTGGTCCCTCTACCATCCATCTTGGATCCACCTCACATAGGCAACTACAAGGTTGGTGATAACACTGCCAGCGGGGCTAGGCCTTAGTCATTTATTGGAGCCCAGAAGGCTTTCTAGGGAACTTGCTCTTGTAAGCTGACTATTATCTTATGTAAAAAGGAAAGTTATTGAAAAATATCAATGGTCAAAGGATGAGCACTCACTCTTTGTATAGTGTTCGGCTCATTATCCCCCACAGGGCAACAGGGTGAGACTAGCCCACAAAGGCTATGTTTTTGTCAGTACTGGAGCCTAGAAGGCTTTCAAGGCACCTGCCTTTGAAGGTTGACCTTTATTGTAAAGAAATGAAAAGGAAAACTTGCTAGAGTTTGAAGGAAACAAACCCAAGTACTTTATTCATTTGTGAGACATCGCCATTCCCTGTTACTATCTGTCATGCATATGTCTTTTTGGTTAAGAGTATTGGCTATCATTCAGAGAGATCACATAGTCAAGGTTAGGCATAAGTCATTCCCCTTTACCTTAAGCCTTGTTTTCCACCTTCACCCAACACTAGCAATCTGTTTAAAGCTTTGTAAGCATGGCATGCACAAGAGACTTCAGAAAGTTCAATGATCTTTCAAAGGAACATGTATATCTTACTTATTATTATTATCATCGTCACCATGATTCTGAATAACATGACTCAAGTTGGGTTTTCATATACACCATTGGAGTATTTCTTACCTTGTATACATGCAGGATCATATTGGTACAGTTTCTCACCTACATTTTGGGTACTTTAACTGGTCAACCCATTTGACCAAGTCAAACACAGTACCCAAGGCAGTGACGCAAAAAACAACAGTGCTTATATTTATTCCAGACATGACCAGGACTAATACTGTGGTTCCAATTTTCAGAGTTTGGCCATAGATTGCATATTCAGTGATTATTATCACTTTATTATTGGCCAGATTTTATTATTATGGCAGTGATTTTGGTTCTCCTAGAGCATTGCAGTGTTCCAAGGGGTATGAGTAGTCACTTATACCATTCTTCTGTGTCTCCAGATCATTCGGTATAGTCAGTTTTCCCCAGTTCTCATCCTGGACAGATTTATGATGAATTTTATCAGTTTTAGAGGATGTACCACCTGAAAATGAACTAGAGAATTCACTGAAAAAATCGATTTTTCCTATTGGGTCAAGGAAATGGCTTGGAAATTTGTCAAATGATGTAGTTTGGCTTCCCGAATAGTTCTTCAACAGTTGCAGTCAGCATTGTTGTCCCGATTATTTTATTCTTGGCTTAGCCAATGAGGACATCCCCTAAGGGTCGCCCCTCAACTTGGCTAATTGATGTATTACACTGTTATATCATATGCTATGAGGTTGTAATGGGGCCTAGGGTGAATAAAGCCCCTAGTGACCCCCTTTTTATGTATTATCATGATCACATCTTATGTTATATTGTATTTTTTACTTAGACAAGGTGTCATTGGGGAAAGTGTGTGCCCCCCTTGATCTAGTCAAGTTGATCCATGTAAAATTGATCTCCACCTTTGATGATGATATAATCTCAACCGTCAGATGTAAAAGTAAGTAAGGGTTTGCGTCTTGTTGTCCGTTGATCGCACACCAGCAGCAGAAATCTTCTAAAAGCTGTCTCCTCACTTAGGAAAGTGGAAGAGGTGTGACCTTGGGGGCAAGCACAAAGCTAGGTACTGTCACCTACTCCTAGCTCCTCCGTTTAGGCTAACTCCTAACGAAGCCAAGGGGGGTAGTCCCTAACAAAGAGTTTTCTATGGCTCAATGTTTAAGTTAAGTTTTTGATGTTTGGATGCGAATGGGTGTTTTTTAGGAGTTATTGTGATTAGAGATGATTAAAATTATAAATTTCAAACACAAGACAAAATCAATCCACGTTGCTGTACTGGATTAACAGATGAACAATATATCAAGACTTGTGAGATAAAGTTGCATTAATAGATAAAGATTTTTATAAGCTAAAGACACATGATCTAGATGTAACAATCACACATAAATTAATAGACCAGTGCCTTATGGAGTCGAAGCTCTGCAATGCTTAAAGAAATAAAACCACGTCCTGAAATAAAGTTAGTGGATGTTATGCGAGTGCTCTTGATATATTTTAAATGTTTTTTAAATGATCTTGTTTAGGGCTTCAACAAAAGGTATCACAAGATCAGCCGAGAAAATCTTCCAAGTTAATCCGTTGGAGACATGACGGCCCGCCAGTATCTCAAGCTGGTATCGCGAAGATTGACCAACTAGCTGAGACTCTTGACAGCGAGGAGTTCCGGCACCTTTACTAGGAATGACTTAGGAAACTTTCTACAACGCCGGTGCGTTGGCTACGGGGTAAAATTTTATTATGATGAGTCTTGTGAGATTAACAATCCAATGCCGTTTATGGGTACTCCGATTTTTAGGTCAATCAGAGCATACTCCGGCAAGGAAACAACGAGATTAATTAATTAGCGGGGAGATGTGAGTTGCAAAATTTTATTAAGTAAATTAATTAAAACCCTCTGACAGAGAGCGCTCTTGACTTTGTCTTATGACAAAAATTTCAAGAGACTTAGCTAAGCTATATGCTTGATGCAAGGATATGCAATGGGAATGCTCTCCGATAGAGACTGCTCTTGACTTGGATTACGGCAAGTTCAAGAGACTTTAAAGATTAATTAATTAACTTACAAAAATGTAAAAAAGACTAATCTACCCAAGAATCTCTTTTAGGTTTTTAGGCCTTAATTAGGAGAGCATGGGGGTAAGTAAGAAACAAAATAAAAGACAACTCTCTGATAGAGAGCACTCTTGATCCACAAAGTGAGATTCAAGAGATTTCTATTTTAAATAGTTGATTTCCTTATTGAAAGATGAAACATTTAAAAGATGAAGTAATCAACTTAGTAATGAAACAAAATGGGCTAATCTAACAATTAGTATTCTAAGAAAGACAATGAGATTATTCTAAGCAAAAGCACATCTAATCCAAGCACATAAAAATAATAACACCACAAACCTCCCCAATTGGGGGAGGTTGAGAGTGGGGGCTTAAAAACCCCACTCAAACAAAAAGAGAAACTTTATTGAGATTTACAATTTGCCTTGGGAATTCAACCCTTGAAATGAATTTTGAAATAAAGCTAGAAGACTAACATGAAACTTTATTAATGGATTTTATGTAAAAATGAGAGTGATTTATCTTTTTGTTGAGAACCTTTTCTTCAAACTTGCAAAGAGGGAAAAAAGAAGAAGATAGAAAGGAGCAAAAGAGGGCAAAAGAAGGCTGGAACAAAAGAGGAAAAGAGGGGAAAAAAGGAGAAACAAAAACAGAAAATTGGGTGCAAAAGAAGGGAAGAATAGGGCAGCGAACTAAACAATCAGAGAGCTGCAAAAAATGGTAAAAATGGGGCAGCGACTTAAGAGGAAAATGGCTGTAATAAATTTGAAAAAAGAGGGCAGCAAAGAAAACAAAGAAGAAAATCAGACAATAAGGCAGAAGGAGGCCAAGTCCAACCTAAAAGAAGAAGAGAAAATCAACCAACAATCAACACAAAGTGGGATCAACCTCTGAACAAGGTGACCACTAGAAGCACTAGTCCCAAAACCGTCCAATCTAGCTGGATGTATGCAAGGATGCTAGTGGGGAAAAAGAAGTAGCCACAAAATTATGTGGCACTTAGGATCAAATCCCAAGCTTACTTTCTCAAGTCAAAACGAACATATGACACATAGAAGTATTGAGAAGGGAGAAACTTAGATTCAAAATGAGAAAAGTAACCGGAAAGAACTTCTTTTACTTGATGGATGAGGCAAAGAAACTTGTGCTTCTCGATTTTTCTGAAAGAGAATGACTCCTTGTGGAACCTGCAGAATGAATGTTAACCATAAAAAAGACCCTGTATATCGGACGATACATGAAAGCACACAATCTTCAAGAGAAAAGCATAGATTATATGAAATAGTGCTAGATTGTTAGCCTTCAAAATTTATACAACCAAATGATTAAGAATCCAGAAAGAAGGGAGCAAAGAAAGGTATCACCTCACACGGTGAATCATGACCAACATAGAGCTTCTGCTTTGACCTCCAAAGTCATCAACTTTATTGAATCTTAAGCAAAATATTACAATAAAAATTCTCCAAAGTTTCTATCCCAAAAATCCGATCCCAATAGAGCTAAAAGAGCCTCTATTTATACAATGAGAGAGTGCTAAAACCCTAATACCACACCATGCAAGGAGGGCGCAAACCTTGCCATATAGCCACGTGAGAGAGTACAAACCAAAAATAAAGAAGGAAGGAGTGAGGGGAGGCCTCCACCTAGGCAAGGCACCCCCACTCCAACCCTAACCACTCCAACCTCAACCCATACGAGCCTTGTATCTTCAAAAGCGTGAGCTTCCTATGCTGTGGCGTGAAGGATGAGGAGGCACACATGAGAGGTTAGGAAGAGTAGGCGTGAGGTCTTGGAGGACCCTGGAGCTAGGTATGGAGGAGCCAATACCTAGAAACACTGAACACATGTCACTCCTCAACCTCGAACATAACACCAAGCCAATAGACAAGCTCCACCTCACCCAGACGTGGTTATCATTGAAGGAGGCGAATTGGCCAAGTGGATGACAACTCAATGCTCTCCGATTGCTAACTGAGGAGGACTGGTGCCAACCTCAATCATCATTAATGCCCGATGCCATGTCATTCTGCATTTCATTTTGTTCAATTCAGATTAATTTGGAGAGATTTGGATTTTCTCCAAAATAATCATTTTTAATATTTAATCAATAATTTCCGTGAAACTGACTTTTTTGAGAATTTATGAGTTATGTAGATGAATGATGATCTGAAACTTGGAGATAGCTGGCTGGCTGATCAAGATTGATTTTTGGCTTAGGGTTAGAGCCTTCAATCACTGAATTCGGACCCCAGATGGCTGACTTATTACAATTTGAATTTTGTCCATTTAATTCATGGAAAAATTTAATTAAAAACTTAGGAAAATTAAAAAATTAAAAAATTAAAAATCCAAAATTTGACATGTCCGGTAAATTTTTTTCAGAATTTTTTCTGAGGGTCCTAGTGACTTAGGACATGACCATAGTCTATTCTAATAATGTCTAGTAGGTTCATACATACTCAGTTGGGCTCTAATAACCCCCCAAGGCCTAGAATTCAAAATCAGGCATTCCAGCTTTGGAGGAAGCGGGATAAAACCTCGTCGATTATACTCGGCTATAGGCAAAGCATAATTGTCAAGGGCAAAAAAATCCTTGGAATACCTTAGTTGAAATTCTACGTCTTAGGAGACTGAACCGCTCAAAACACCCTACTAGCACATTTTATTACAAACCCCGCGGGGCCATGATCATAATTACTTAAAACAAAAACTGACTAGCCAAAACTGGCTAGTCACAAAGTCGGATCATCTGATACACTGGAACACAAACATTTATCATGTTTGTCAAATGGCGGCTCCTCAGCTAATCCAACTATGGTACAAATAAGTGGATAACACGTCTCTCAAAAGCTATATAAAGACAAGACACCCCCACCATTGTATCTGATTGGGAAATTTGGCACCATTGGCTCTTGAAGAATAATAGAGAAAATATTTTTGGGATCTCTTGTCTTTTGTGGATGATTGAAGAATGTTCTTTGTGATTGACTGTCATTATTTCTCGCTTGCATTGGAGATCATTGGTGAATCTGAGGCATATGTTTTTTGGATCCATTTGTTTGACAGGGAAGTTGATTTGAAGAGGGGCGCACTTGTGGGAGATGTCCACCTTGCTCTTCTTTCTGGATTGGTGGATACAGGGAGTACTTCTATTTTATGATTTCTTAGTCTCTTATTTGTTTACTTCTCATCAGCATTTGTCATTTTTCTTTTTGTTCTCATTGTTATTTACTTGGCTTGGTAGGAGAGAGGGTGTATTTGGCTTCCTTGGGCGTTTCAACAAAGCTGGATTTTCATCATTCCTTCACTTGATCTATGCGGAAATATTCTTCATCACCTCGGCATTCATCCTTGGAAACATCATGTACATTTCTCCAAGGTAAGATCTATTATTTTTCTCAGTATCTAATCGGGGTTGCATTTTCGTTTCATCAAACCCTCATTTAAAACCCTCATTTCTTAGATTTGTAGGTTCTAGTTTGCGGCGGGGTATAAAATTTAAAACCCACTTTGGAATAGTCATAAAACCCGTAAGTGTAAATTTTCACGATCATTCGACTCCATTTTCCCACCTAACGCATTGGTCTGCCTCTTAGGGGAAGACGCTCTCCTTGGGAGGAGTTGGTATTTTCAGATCCGCAAACTGGGTATTGCTAGTTTCACCTCCAATCACTTTATCTTACACATTGGAATCAATCCAAACGTCCAATTTCACTTAATTTCACCGTTTACCCCTAGATTCAATTTTCCATGCTTAAAACCCTAGGGTAAATAGGGTATTTTCATATGGATACTCGACATCTCTTAGCAACTGTGCAAAACTCTAATTAACTCTAATACTAAGAGATCTAATCAAGTTTCCCTAGGTTATTGACTTGCATTCTTTGTTTTTAGGGTTATCTTGGTTATATGGACGCCCCCTAGGCTTAGTATTTTCACTACAGTCTGAAGTGTCGATATCCTCGACTACTGTGACATCTGAGTTCTTTCAGGGGTCTTGGATATCATAGGTCACGACTTTAGTTTCCTTTCTTCTACCATCCTAGATAGGATTACCCCACGGGCCAACTACAAGATTCGTGATAACATGTTGATTTCTCAAATGCTAAGAAGGTGGCTCCTCCAACTAGATTCTTGGATGGCAGCTTTGTGAACAACGATTTGGTAGCTTCCTTCTTGATTTTATCGTAGTCCTATACAGAGTGGAAATTCTTTATGTATGGGGTCGACTACCTTCAAATCAAATCTAGTGCAAATAGAAATGGTGACAACTCTCTCTAAATCGTGGCTTACATATGTTGCGGTCTAATTCGCACCTCGGGTCACATGGCAGAAATCTTCAAGCCATTGGGTGCGACCTTAGGGGAAAGCAAGAGTCAAGTGCTGTAACTTGATCTTGACTCCTCCGTCTAGGTTCTCTCCTAGCGAAGCCAAGGGGGGTGGTCCTCATTAAAATAAACTAAGGTTGTTTAATCTATGAAAGGAAAACAACTAATCTAGGAGATGATAACACAAATACTGAAATTGAGATAATTTGCAAGGAATTTAAATCACCAGCATAAAATAACATCCCATTTAACACATCAATGAATATAAATTGCTAGAAATGAATAGATGACGCAATAGACCAGTGCTTACGTGTAAGAGGGTTGCTAGTGATGTCTCAAGAAGTATTGCAATTGTCTCGATTGGTCAGTTTTAGAATTATTAAGTGAGTAATTAAGGAGTGGGTAAATTGTTGATCAATTTTATTAAAAATGTGGTAATGATATGATTATTAAAGGGAAAATGTTATTCCAGATATACCCGAGGGGTACGAGGAATATGTTCAGTTTTACTTGGAAGTGGCTTTCATAGTGACATGTGGGCTAGATGGAGTCGTGGGGTTGTGTTCAACACTACACCAACAAGGGTGTAGCCTAACGGGCCCCCACGATCACTTTCTAGTAGTTCCCGCTTCACTCGAAGAACCCACTAACGAATAATCTCGAGTAAGTGTCAGATTTTCATTTTTGGGGTTAATTGAAGTGTTAGACTAATTACTAGTCACTCCAATCCCTTTCTGATTGTCCCACCGATCCAGCCAATGGCCTGCAGTGTTCACAAGAGCAGATCGGAATTGAAGCCTTGTTTATTTTAAGGATTTTAAACTATAAATATGAGTTGATTAAAATCTCAGTATCGATACTCTCGTTTTCGAGAACACGGTCGGATTTGTTAATTTTAAAGCAAGAAAGAAAAAACTTGAAAAAAATGAAAAAAAAAAAAAAAACGTGAATCGCCCCTGGGGGGATGGGGTGTGGGCACTTGGATGCCCACTTGTTTCTCCTTTTTACAATGATTATGATAAGAATATTGTGTTCCTTTGTAGGATGGGATGTCTTATCACACATATAGTAGTCGGGCTACCATATTCTATTTTTAGATTCCAGTACATTTTTTCAGCCAGTTCCCTTACATATGAGATGCTGAGATGAGCATTTATGATGGATCACTATTTGATGATGGACTGTAGTATTTTCCCATGCCATCACTGAATCTTAGGAAACTCAGATTTAAGGACTGATGTAGCCATTTAGCCATTTACAGAGCAGTCTATATTGCTCAGAGTTGTAGCAGCGGGTTCTCAGTGGACAGATGTTGGTTCGGACTGGTTATTTACAGATATATGATTCAGCAGGTATTATCTCGTGTTATGGTTATTATTGCTTTTATACTCATTCTTGTGACATGTCTTAGCATTTAGTGTCATGATTTGGCGATCATATAAATATGTGGACCTGGTTGTATTGATATTATGTATGTATGTCCCTACTTTGACCTAGAAGTTCCTGACCCATACTCATTGGTTTTGCCCTCCTTAAGGAGAATAGAGGGGATGATTCCCACCATACTTTGGCTTGCTAGTGATTGGTATCATTGTTCACTATCTCCACCCATCCATTACCTTCTAGTTATGTTTATACCTCGACCTACTACTTGACTAGTGGCATGGAGGACTTTCCCCCACTATAGCCTCTTTGTTGGATAAGCTTCCCTGTTTATTTGTGTCTTGGCTCTGAGTTGCCTAGGTTGTGTTGGCTAAACCTGAAACAAATAGTGCTGCCATCAATATAATGTATATGGAAATGAAATGAATATCTTGTGAAAAGCCCATTCATGTAACAAGTGTTTTCAAACACACATGAATGCAAGGCAAGCCTAATGAAATTGGCTTTGAAGTGTAAATGTGAAATGTGAAATGTAAAACCCATGTAACAAGTGTTTTCAAACATGCATGGAACATGAAGCCTTAATAAATATAAATCCATGTAACAAGTGTTTTTGAACACGCATGGATCAAGGCTATGGAAATTCAAAGGCCCAAAAAAGCAATGGTTCTTAAAAGTTATAACTAAAAGATTGTTGGCCTCACTTGTATTTGATATGGATTGTGAGCATTTGTCAAGGTGAATAAGCACCTCTGAACGTAACTTACCCATTTGTGAGACACTACCATCCCTTGTGTTATTGCTTGTTCGGCATATGCTAGAGTGAGTATCCCCTTTCTATATCCAAAGTGTCACAGTGTCAACTTAGCAGTCACCCTTTAGCCTAACCTTTTGATTTTTAGCCTTCATCTTTCACTAACACATTGATTACAACTATGAAGTGAGTATGGTCTTGAAAGTCTGGTCCGAGCCATAATTAATAATTAACAAAACTCTATATATTTGGTTGGTAGACCGCCAGTGAAATGATTACTATTTGTTATAATTGTTACTTAAATGATTTGTAGAGCATGTTTTAACCTCTAACACTTGCAGCAATTTGATGTTAGCTTGGGTCATATTATTGGTCATGTTGACTTGGTCAAACCTAGTTAGACCAATGTCGACCACAGGACATAAGGTGGATAGACCTCGAATGATGCAGATACATGATATGTGGTGTATTACAGGTCACCAGATGATCCTATGCAATGGTTATAGGTTTGTGATGATGATTTGTGGTATTAACCATTATTTGATCATTTACAGATTATTATTATTTTATCTGTCTGGGCATATTAGATATTGTACATGGTCATGCAGAGATCTGTAGTGTGTGTGAGTATACACCTTAGATGGATTTGGGACACCTAAGTCCAATGAGACAGTTTGTTTTTCAGTTCCAGGTAGTTACAGTGATGATTTGTCTTAGTATACCATTCTGGTGCAGTTTTTCCATGTTAAATGGCTTGTCAGAGCAGAGGGATGATTTGATTGGTTCACCTAGGGCGCTGTATGAGGAGGGGGTGGTCCAACCACTTATTTTTTCCATTATACCCCACTCCCAAAGAGTCTAGTGGGCTCAGTTGGACAACACAGGCAATCCAGGTGGCAGTTTGGGTAGGTTCAGAGTTCCTGAGGCAGATTAAAAATGGTTAAAATGGCTACTAAGGAATTTGATTTGGGTTACTGAGGCAAGGGAATGGCATGGGATAAGTTTTGATGATGAGTGTGATGTTTTACGCCCCTTCTCCAGCAGTTTCAGCATTCAGGAGGACTTGTTGTTCGCCGATTGCACACCGGCAGCAAAAATCAGTTGAAAGTTGTCTCCTCACTTGAGAAAGTGGGAGAGGTGTGACCTTGGGGGAAAACACAGAGCTAGGTACTGTCACCTACTCCTAGCTCCTCCGTTTAGGCTAACTCCTAACGAAGCCAAGGGGGGTAGTCCCTAACAAAGAGTTTTCGATGGCTCAATGTTTAAGTTAAGTTTTAGGTGTTTTTGGATGCGGATGGGTGTTGTTTAGGAGTTAATGTGATTTTAAATGATTAATATTATGAATATTAGACACAAGACAAAGCAATCCACGTTGCTATCACCAGAATTAAAAGATAGACAATAACTTGAGAACTCACGAAATGATAAAGCCTTCACAGATATAACTTATAATCAAACATCCAATGGACAAATGGCCCAGATTATCAATAATGCAAAAAGATAGAACCAGTGCCTATGGAGTCAACTTATCAGGGATGCTTCGTGTATAAAGAGATGTGAATCCCAAAATGATGCCAGTGAATGTTAGGTTTTGCAAGTGCTCTTGGTAGGTTTTAAAGGTTTTTAATTTGTCTTGCTTACGGTAGCTGGATGTCCTAACCGGAAATACCTTCAGTGGCTCCATTCGAAGACAGGACGGACCTGTCTGGGGTCATAGGTAAGTGTTCAATAACTTAGCTACCTGTGCCCAGATTGGGTTTCCCGGCGCCCACACTTGGAATTTTCCCACATGCCTCGGTATTTAAACTAAACAATGTCGGTGCGTTGGTTATGGGGGAAAAGTTTTAATTAAGTTACTCTTGTAAGGTTTAAAGATCCAGTGCCTTTTCTAGGTATTCCGATCTGAGATCAGTCAGAGCATACTCCGGCAAGGAGGGAGGGGAGTTAATTAATTAAAGGGGTGTGTATGTTGAAGATTTTATTAAGTAAATTAATTAGACTCTCCGACAGAGAGCGCTCTTGACCCCGTCTTATGACAGTGGTTCAAGAGACTTAGCTAATCTAGATGAGACTAACGCAGGGATTATGCAAACCTAGGATGCTCTCCGATAGAGAGTACTCTTGACTTGTGTTTTTGCAAGTTCAAGAGTCTTACTTAGAAGTTAATTGATTAAACAAGCACAAGATGAAATTAGCTGATTAAACTCTCCGACAGAGAGCACTCTTGATCCACCTTATGGTGTGATTCAAGAGATTTAAGCAGTTGATTTACTTAGAAAGATAAACAATTAAACTGAGTAATCAACTTAGAAGTGGTGAATTAACAATTAGTGATCTAAGCATGAGATGTAATGAATGATGAAAACTAGCACTAATCAAAGCATACACACAACACAAGCTTCCCCAAATGGGGGAGGATGAGAGCGGGGACTTAAAAACCCCACTCAAACAAAGATCTTTTATTAAACTTTATACAACGTCCCTTAAGGATTTTGATCCTTGAAAGGACTTTTCAAATAAAGGCAAAGTAACTCTACAAATATTATAACTTGTAAAAAAGGAGAGTGCCTTTTATTTTTACTTTTGAGATCTTTCTGAAAAACTTGTGAAAAGGAAAAAGGGAAGAAGTTTGAAGAGAGTAAAAGAGCAAAGGAAAGAGGGTTGAACCAAAAGAAGATGAGAGAAGGAAGACAAACGAACCAAGCAAGAGTCAAAACCAAAGAAAGGGAAGAATAGGGAAGCTAACTATGAAGCTAAAGGATGATAAAAATCGAAGAGAATGGGGCAGCGAAAGAGAAAATAAGTGGCTGTCATAAAGATTACAAAACAGGACAGCGAACAAAAAGTGGAAGAAATGGCTAAAAACAAGGTTAAAGAAAGCCCAAAAAACTAGGGCAAAAAGAGACAAAAAAGGGAAGAAGGCTAAGGCACACTAGGGCTGTCCAAAAAAGAGAAAAAGGGATGGTAACAAGAGTACTAACGGGGCAGCGATGAAGAAGAGGTAAAAGAGGCAAAGCAAAGTAGCCGGTAGAAAGGGGATTAAGAAGATGAACAAATGAAGGTTTTTTGCAGCTTAATAATGATTATGTATGCCTTACATTCCAACACTTTACTTTTCAGTTCTGCAATTGTTTATGTGGTGAATGCTTAACTTTTGTTTAAACTATAACTATTTTACTTCATTTGTTTATACTGATAAATTTAGATCATCTGTACATTGCTTAGATATCTTGATTCATCATTGTATCATTTATTTATTTATTCATCTCATTTGTTAGACAACTTAACCTGTGGGATAATTAACTTAGACTGCATCCATTGAAAGTTGCATTCTCTGACTCTATTCTTTAGGCACTGGTCATAAATAAAAGGATTGACTGTCATTTAAATATTGCATCTTGCATTGGTTTGACTGTCATCTCTCAAAACCTTAGCCTCAATCTTAATAAAAGATCCCTTTAATTAATTTGTAATTAATTAATAAATCTGGAACTTAGTCTTCTGTAGGGACTTCCCCCCTTGGCTCTGTTGGGATCTTGCCTAAACGGAGGAGTTGTGGACAGTGGTGACAGTGGTCCCCAGCTCTCGCTTGCCCCCAAGAACACACATAGCAGGTTGTGACTTTCCTGTTCCTTAAAGTGTGAATTAGGCGGCAACACGTAGCTTTCATCTGGGACATATTTATATTTATAAGGTCAGCAATATTTGGATATAGCATATTTTTAACCATTGCTTTTTTGGACCTTTTCTTATACCCTTCAAGGGGTATTTTAGCATTTCATTGCTCTTGCCCTTTTTCACATATGTTAAGAAACACTGTTTAGCATTTTCATTTTCCATGGGTGCATATATAATATTTCCAATATAAGTAATACATGAGCTTTCAGTTTTAGCCAACAACATCTCAAGTGACCAGGGGGAGTTCTGCACAGTGCCAAACATCGGGACAACCGACCAGAATGATTTAGGAATAGAATCCAACTCACCAAAGGCAAGTTTTGTCACCAACTTAGAGCTGAGACACAATATAAATAGGGAGGTTTGTCCAACAAAAGTTCTAGCGGGGAAAAGATCCTCCATGCCATAAGTCAAGAAGTCAGTCGGGTTGAAAACTAAATTGGAAGGTAATGGATGGGTGGAGATAGTGAATGATGAAGCCAACACTAGCAAGTCAAAACAATGGTGGGAATGACTACCTCTATTCTCCCTAAGGAGGGTAAAACCAATGAGTATAGATCAAGAACTTCCAAGTCTAAGTAGGGACATCAATACATAATACAAAATACATCCAAGTCCACATAATTATGACTACCAGATCATGACACCACATGTTAATACATGTCACAAAAATGAGTATAAGAGCAATGATAACCATAACACAATATAAAAAACTAAGTCATAATCATGCAATATAATCCATCTGAAACATCATTTGTCCAATGAGAAAGCACTGATATAAAACTGGGCATCAATAACTGCTCTGTAATTACTAAATGGCTACATCGGTCCTCAAATCTGAGTGTCCTGAGACTCAGTCCTGACATGGGAGAGTATAATAGTCCACTAATACAATAAGATTCGTCTAAACTGCTCATCTCAGCCTCTCATATGTAAGAGATCTGGTTGAAAAATGTACTGTGTCTGAAAAATAGAATATGGTAGCTTGGCTACTATATATGTGATAACATCTGGCTCCAGCTGGGACAAGTGCTCTGCTGAAAAGAGCGCTTGAGAACCTCAGAATCTCTAGTCCTCGCACTCTGCTTCTCACATCCTCGATTAATCCATCTAGCTCTGCAACCGCTACCAAGAATGTACCTGACTACCTTCAACATGTCCAGAGCTATACCAAACTCACAGACCGATCGTCAGAACAATATGTGGATAATATATAAAATACGGAAAATAAAGATGCATGAAACTGAAAAGCAGAAAATAAATCTAATCTATAACTATAACTTTCAATAAAAGTTTGATTTTTTATTTTGCAGGAAAACAGAATTACACTAAGAGCTTCAAAGGTGAGCTTCAGGCAAAAATGCGAGATTCTACACTACTGCCGGGAAAGGCTTATTTCATCCTACCTACCCTACTCTAACCAATTTGGACAAGTGTTAGGTAAAATCATAAATCCAATGCAACCACTTGCTGAATGAATCTATTGAAATTTCTTTACAGTTAATGACACAACAAATCAAAGATGGCTTTTAAGTAATGTAAATGAAAATTGAAGCCATTATAACTTGTTGTTTGAATATCAACGAAAGACATGGATAAAGAGAAATGAAATCATGCCAGGGATGAGATTGATTGTTGCAAACTTCTTCTACCCAGAGATCTATAGGATCATAAAATTTATGCAAGTTTAGATTTGTTGAAATAAAAGAATACGATACATGATTCATCCCCCCTAGGCCATCATTGTTTCCCTCCTCTTTCTGGTTAGCACACTCAATCATACTCACATCATGATCAATGGTGAAGCAAAATAGGGACAAATTAGAGATCATTAAACCAAAAATTGAGACTAACCCCATTTGTCGTTTATAAAATGAGAAAATATGGAATTGGTCTTTATAGAGCTTTTCATTCACCCAATCAAAGAAATTAGCAAAGTTGAAAGCATTATGCACCAAGGATGGAAGGAGATAAAATGTTTTACCATTGACCATTTGGCACATTCGAGACTCTGTACCGCATGATACCATAGAGGATTTCAAAAGTTGGGATGGGAGGGTGGATTGACCAATTAAGACTTGATTTGTGTCACCTAAAGATGTTAACACCAATCTTGCATGTGATATAGGACATTTGCATAAGAAATTGGCAAGATTGAGACTAACATCCCAAGAACTAGACTCACTATGATTAATTTCCTCAACCAAATCACTTTGATCAAATGTATGACGAGGAATGGTAGCAGCATTACAAGAATCATTCCTTGGAGGATCTTGATGATTATTTGGACACAGATTCCAGTTCAACAGATGTGACAAAGAAGGCTCTAGGTCAAGCTCTCTTACTAGTATATCATTACCATGTGGTTGTTCTTCTTGAGATTGTTCATTACATTCAACTGAGGATAAATGATCATCATCATTCATTTGATATGGAAAAATATCACTATGTTCATTTCTATTCTCACAAACTTGGTCTTCAACTACAATATGACCACATGATTGCTCTTCAACGGAAGTTTTATTAATTTCAACCTTTTCTTCTTTTGCAGTGATATGATCAAGCTCTGAATCCAGAATCGGATACGTTGTATACTAACTCAAATTATCATCAATTAGGCAATGACTGTGGAGTTTCTCTTTTAAAGGCTCTTTAATGAGCTCACCAATGAAAAGCTCAACTATAGATGTTTCTTGATGGTGCATGTTAGGTTCCCTTCCACGGATCAGATCCAGGATTTTCTCTGTGACTGCTTTAGGTAATAATAACAGAGTATTTTGTATGATTTGATTGATATCCCTCTTAGTTTCATAATGAGGTTCTGAAACATTATTCTCAAAATACTCTGTAACATTCTGATGGATTGCAGGCACGCTCATAATTTGGAACATATTAGGAGAAGAATGGTCCAATTGAGAAAGCACTTCATCAATATATTGATTATCAACGGCATAATCATTGCTAGACTGACACTCTAAAATTTTATTAGTGTTCCTACTCCAACTATCAATTAACAAATCTGAGAACATGTCATACCCAGTGATGGATCTTGGTGGTAAATGATCAAACCATAGTTGAACATCCCCTTGCAAGGATGCTCCTAAGGCTCGCATATAAACATCTTCATTGTTTGCACCTCTAGATTTCATGTAATCCCACAGAATATCCAGATGACTTTCAATAGATATATCCTTATTTCCATTGAACTGGGGCATCTTCCTAGTGTAATTGTTTGGCATAGGATGAGGTGCCCCCAATATTTCAGAAAAGTAAAAAGGAGACCGTTTGTCTTGTTTTTTAACAGCTTTGGTTACTTGGCTATAAGGCTTGGACTGGGACTGACTTCTAGGTTCATGTCGACTTACAGGCTCATTCGGGATGGTTGGGAAATCTCTATTGCATGGGTAAGGAAGTTGGTGGGTATCATAAAGATTGTGATAACTAGATTCATACCCATGGTCATGCTCGAGATCATCCTCATACCCGTAGTCTGATCTGCATCTATCCCTTTCGTTTATTTGTCTTGTAGTTTCAATCATTTTTTTGGTTACTTCTTTCATGTGCCTCAAAAATACATCCGAATTCATTATGATTTATGGTATGCTCTAAGAACTTAAGATCAATATGTTGGGCACGATCCTCAGTGGAGTCGTAGGGTGGACTCGCTAGGTGAACCACACAAGTAATTCACCAACAAAAGATATGTCGTACGGAAAGGTGAGGTATGTTGAACCAAGGTAGGCCTCTACCTCCCCAGCAGCGGCGCCAAAATGTTATCACCAACCTTGTAGTTTCTTGTGTGAGGTGGATCCAAGATGGATGGTAGAGGGGCAAGCAACTAAGCGGTGGAACCAATAATTCCTAGACTCCCAAATGGATGGTTGTCACGCCAATCAAGGCAGCCTTCACTTTATGTTATCTAAGTCCATGACAACAACGGGGGAGACCCGGATCTACTCTCAACAAGAGTGATCTGACCTAGACACCAGAACAGATCAAATGCGGCTTTGAGGTACGTAAGGTGTAAGGTAAATGGAAACCCTAGCTCTAGGGTTTAGGTACTAGCAACTAATGGAGATGACCATTGTCTTGGGAAACGTAACTGTGACAGGGTGAGAAAGGACAGAGTTGGGACTGTCTAGTACCAAGGAGACAGACTTAGTGAAAGATAGGTAACTTGAGTTATCAATGAATGTTGGCAAAGAGAATAGGATTAAGGTCAATTTAAGGCTAGCGCTAGAGATAGAAGATCAGTGCCTTTCGTGTATTGGGCAATGGAGTCAGTATCAGCACAACATTTCAGTGAACCCACCTGGGATATACCCTGATCTATGGACCCAGAAAAGGAGTTGGTTCGGAAGATTCAGGTTTCAGGAAAATCAACAAAAGGAGGGCTAGCGCTAGGGTTTGGAGAGGCATATCTGTAGATCTAGAGCCACCAGGATACTATCAGCTCAACGTTGGAGGGGAAATGAGATTAGGATGGCCCGATCTACAAACCCCAGTTAGAAAATTTCAGGAAAAATCAGATCTAGAAAAGTCAAAATCTGATGAGTGGGGGCTAGGAGGATGAAAGTTAGATCTTCAAATCTAGGGCAACCTGGCAGGAACTATCTTAGCATTGGAGGTGTTCTGGAGTGCTCAAGCCCTGATCTATCCACTTGGCCTGTCAGATTTCAGAAAAAGTAAACTCCGGAAAAGTCCAGTTTTCAGTGAAGGCGCTAGGGTTGTTTCAGTCTAAAACTTAGATCTAGGTCAAACTGCCATGAATCTGGACAACGCTGAGGGTGATTTGGACTGTGTGGGACCCGATCTATCAGTCTATGAAGTCAGAAATTAGAAAAAGTCAAAGCCCTAGCAGGTCAAATTTTCAGTGGGGGGTTATGCAGTTTTCAGGCTAAAAATCAGATCTAGGTCAAACCAGTAGGAATTTGACCAGTGTTGCAGTAGATTTAGTGAAGGGGAGGCTCGATATATGAAACCTAGAAGTGGTTTGGCCAAAGATCGGACGGTTTCCAGATTTAGTATTTTTTAGGGTTTTTAGTATTTTAGGAGTTTTCAGAAAAATGGAAGGGAAAGCAGGTACAATGGATTCAGATATATTAAAGAGAGGAGAGTTACGTGTTGGATCGTACCTGGAAACGCTTGTATAAATCTTAACAGTGATGATCTTTGCTATCTCGATCAATTTTGGAAGATTCAAATGATTTCTATGACAGATGTAAGCTCCAAGCCACCAATGCGCCCCCTACCCTGCATGAGAAAACGTCAACAATATCAGATTTTCTAAGACAAGATAAAGAAACTAAATGCTATAGGAAAGTAAAAAGAAGTAATCATAGATCACAATGAAACTAATGAAAACCCCTTGATCCAAGACGAAGATAACCGAGCGAGTTGAGGTCCCCCTGCAAAAACGCTCCAGCCAAAACGCCTTCCTGTAGACAAGACAATGATAGTAGAAAAACTATAGATCTCACATGAATTTCCACAATGCTAGGAAGTAGAAGACTATCCAATCATCATTTGAGAACATCAGGTGCAAAGTAGATCCAAAAAATATCCACAGAAAAATCTTTCTATTATTCAGATCCAAGAGTTAAAGACCCTTTACAAATGAGAAGCTCTCTCCTTTAAATAGAAATGAGAGAACCACAATCATAACTGAATCCTAACCACTTTCAAAACGAGTGGCTAAGATTAAAAGATAAAATGTTCTAATCAATGGTTGAGATGAGCTCAACATACAATACATGGATCAATATAACCAAAGTGGACTAAATCACCCATAAAGAGGGTACTCCACTCAACAAGAAATAAATGAAGCACATGGTGGGTCCATGGAGTGTTGACTAACTCCTTTTGGGTGTCCCCATGGCACAATAAAATAATATAATATTTTTAATTCTTTGACTTTGTGCCTCCTTGAGGAAATCATGAGCCTCCCAAAAGCTCCAGAAAATAATATAAAAATGTCCAAAAATAGGTGTGGGCCCAATCAGGTGCTGCAACTGCTGGAGAAGATGTGGAGGACATCACTCTCATCATTATGACTCATCCCATGTCATTAACTTGCCTCAGTAGCCCAAATCGATTTCTTCGATAGCCATTTAATCATTTTTTAATCTGCCTCGAGAAATGTGAACCTGCCAAAATAGCCTCCTAGGGTGCCTGCCTTGTCAAACTGAGCCCACCATGCTCTCTGAGATGGGGGTACTATGGTACAAACAAGTGGCTACACCCCCTATGCCCATACAACGCCCTAGGAGATCTAACTGAAACATCTCCCTGCTTAGACATATCAACCTGTGAAGAAAAACTGCATTAGAAAGGCAGAATGAGCCTGATCATATCTGCAAGTGCTCGAAACTGGAAATAAACTGTCTCATTAGACTCAGAGAGTCGAAATCCATCTAAGGTACACTCATACCCCTCACAAGTCTCTATCTGATCATCAACCATATCCAATAAACAATATAACCATCTGTAAATGATCAGACACCAATAATAACTCAGACTATCATCCATCTGCTGCAAGTGTTAAAAGGTTAAGACATGCTCTACAACTCATTCAAGCAAGAATCACAACAAGTAGTAGTTATTTCACTGGCGGTACATCAACCAATACATATATATGGCTTTATTTATTATTACGGAGACTAAACTTTCAAGACTATACTCATTTCATAGTTGTAGCCAATTTGCTAGTGAAGGGTGAAGGATGAAATTGACAAGGCTAAGGCAAATGATGACTTCCTACTTAACATTATGACACTTTAGATATGGAAAGGGAATACTCACTATAACCAATGCCGGACAAACAACAACACAAGGAATGGCAGTGCCTCACAAATGGTTGAGTTGTTTGGAGAGTGCTTATTCAGCTTAGACATCTTGTCTACATCAAGTTAGATCCAAGTTCATTAGGACCATCAATTTTATTTCCATGGCCTTTTTGGCCTATATGACCCTTTTGGGACTTCACCAATGCTTAAAAGCACAGCTAATCGCAGCTTTCATCTGGGACATATTTATATTTATACGGTCAACAATATTTGGATATAACATATTTTTAACCATTGTTTTTTTGGACCTTTTCTTATACCCTTCAAGGGGTATTTTAGCATTTCATTGCTCTTGCCCTTTTTCACATATGTTAAGAAACACAGTTTAGCATTTTTATTTTCCATGGGCGCATATATAATATTTCCAATATAAGTAGTACATGAGCTTTCAGTTTTAGTCAACAACATCTCAAGTGACCAGGGGGAGTTCTGCACAGTGCCAAACATCGGGACAACCGACCAGAATGATTTAGGCATACAATCCAACTCACCAAAGGCAAGTTTTGTCACCAACTCAGAGCCGAGACACAATATAAACAAGGGATGTTTGTCCAACAAAATTTCTAGCGGGGAAAAGATCCTCCATGCCATAAGTCAAGAAGTTAGCCGGGTTGAAAACTAAACTGGAAGGTAATGGATGGGTGGAGATAGTGAATGATGAAGCCAACACTAGCAAGCCAAAACAATGGTGGGAATGACTACCTCTATTCTCCCTAAGGAGGGTAAAACCAATGAGTATAGATCAAGAACTTCCAAGTCTAAGTAGGGACATCAATACATAATACAAAATACTTCCAAGTCCACATAATTATGACCGCCAGATCATGACACTACATGTTAATACATGTCACAAAAATGAGTATAAGAGCAATGATAACCATAACACAATATAAAAAGCTGAGTCATAATCATGCAATATAATCCATCTGAAACATCATATGTCCAATGAAAAAGCACTGATATAAAACTGGGCATCAATAACTGCTCTGTAATGACTAAATGGCTACATCGGTCCTCAAATCTGAGTGTCCTGAGACTCAGTCCTGACATGGGAGAGTACAATAGTCCACTAATACAATAATGATCTGTCTAAACTGCTCATCTCAGTCTCTCATATGGAAGAGATCTGGCTGAAAAATGTACTGTGTCTGAAAAATAGAATATGGTAGCCTGGCTACTATATATGTGATAACAAGATTCTCATTGTAAAGGGGTCTTTGGCTCTTGGAATCTTGATAATAGAAAAACTATTTTGTGGAAATTCTTGGGTCTCCTTTGCATCTGGTGTTCTTCGATGGTGATTGGAAAGTCTACTGCATCCTAGCATTTGAGTATTTGTGGTGAGTTCTAGATTTTCACGGAACCTTTGTCATTGTCTATAGGAGGGCGACTTCACTTGGGTGTTTTTGCAGGGCTTCCTCAACTTGCTTGTTTGGCATCACTTGTATCAGGGGGTTATCATTAGTATCATTGTGATCTATGGTTTCATCTTGTTATTTCTTTTGTAGGATTTGTCCATTTCTCTTGATGCATCAAATCTGATATTGTTGACGTTTGTTGTGTAGGAGGGAGGGCGCATTGGCTTCCTTGGGCAAATCGATTTGCATAGAATATTCATCCAAATATTCTCATATTGATCAGGAAGGCATAGATCATCATCATCAATGCATCTATAAGGTTATCCAGGTAAGATCCACAGGGTTGTTCTTCTTTTCTTCGTTCCAATCCATTGGCATCTTTATTTTACTGTCAAAACCCTCACTTAAAAGAATCGAAAAATTCTACAGGTCAAACCGCTTGATCAATTGGAAAACCATTTATGGGTATTGTAGATCGGGTCAAACCCAAAGTGGGTCCTCCTAAGCGTCATGCTTGGATGACTCCACAAGGCCCAAACTCCAAGGCATTAATCCCTCAATCCAAGTGCATTCCTCACTTGACCAATTTTTTTTGTGTTTTGATGCTATCTCTGAGGGTTGGGTACTTTGACACTATCATATCTTTCATCAAGTCTATCCATTGGTACTAGATATCCCCAATCTTGTCCTTAGCCTCCCTGCATTGGACACAGTTCCCAAGGCAGCAGATATTTTCATCATTTGCTGGTACCTTGATCCTGGATCTAGTAGTAAACCTCATAAGTCACTTGTATTTCAACCTTGGATAAATTTCACACTTCATGAGCTTCTTGATCCAAGCCATAACTCATGTTGTGACTTCATCCATAGATCTAGGGTTTACTTCACCTTACACCTTACGTATTTCATCTTCCATTGATTTGATCTAGTGTCTTGGTTTGACCTCTCCTATCGAGAGTAGGTTCGGGTCTCCCCCATTGTTGTCTTGGGCTAAGATAACATCAAGTGAAGATTGCCTCGATTGGTGTGACAACCATCCATTTGGGAGTCGAGGCTATCTTGGTTCACCTCTTTGGTTTTCCATTCCCTCTACCATCTATCTTGGATCCATCTTATAGGGGCAGCTACAAGTCTGGTGATAACAGGACACACAAATTTACAAGATTTAAGGCCTTGGAAAAATGGCCACAAAAGAAGTAGTAAGAAGAGGGGTCTCTGGATAGATTAGATCTTCAAAATTTCGCCAGAGTGCCTCACTACTCGATCACCAACTGCTGTAAAACAATAAGTAAAGTTATGCTAAAAATGATGGATTAACCAATTAAAACATAAAAAAATTAGCATAAATTTCTCGAGTACTTTCAAATATAAATTTTGCAACTTTTGACAAGTACTTGCTTGAGTTTAGTTCTATACAATATAACTTTTAAAATCAGATCTGAATTGTTAAGTGCATATAAAAATTAGATTAGTATGATATTCTTTAAAGTATGAATAAGATTTAACTATGCATGGAGAACTAGTAACCTTTTAAAATTTTATGTGATGAAAAGTGAAAGAAAGAATGCCCCAAAAGCCTGGAAACTTTGGGCAATGGAGTCCTCAAGTGGAGAGCAGAGGGACTTAGATCTTCTTCAAATGAATGCAGATGTATGATGGAATCAACCAAGAACAAACACTCCTTTACGCTAGATATCCCTGCATAGTTTGAACAATGACTACACCAAAGCGTTATATTCAGGAGTATCTATGCAAAATATTAGAACGCATGCATACAAACAAGGAAAGCATACAAATCTAAGATCTACTCACATAAATAACTCAGAGAAACAAATAAGAAACTACTTATTTATCCTCTTCTACCAATTATCATTAATCCTTCAAAGACCTATTAGAACAACAAAGAATGTAGCAAGAAACCGATACAGTTATACCTCATGCAACACCAAAAATCACTACACACTGATGCCCAACACAAGTATGCCTCCAAATCCTTTTGATTTCATTCAATAATGCAACAAACTGATTACAATAGATACAGGAGCAGATATTCCATATACTTCTCATCACCCTGAATGAGGAATGAATTCTTGCTTAAATAGAAAACCCAAGCAAGAGAGGGGGCGCATTTCCTCAAAGATGCGCTAGCTCTGAGTGAGATGGAAATGAGTTGGAACTAGGTTGGAATAGGAGCTTGAGGGTGGAAACATCACATGATTGAGGTAGCAATTGCCCAAACTTCAACTTTTTGCTAAAATCGAAAGCTTTTCCATCTAGCTAGTGCCCCCACTTGGAGAGTTGTGCCCCTCTTGGAGAGTTGCGCCCCTCTTGGAGACGAAACTTCCAAACCTTTGAAACTCTCTGAAACGACAGCATTTGACTTCCTAAACTTGCTTGAGTACTTGCCACTTAACTTTACCAAGTCACAGAAACTAATTTCGGCAAGTTTCTTTTATTTTTTTAATTGCCGAATTTTTTAATTATCTCATTTTTTGGTCTTTTTTGGGTTTTTCAAGTAATATTTAATTTTGGAGATAAATAATTACTCGAAAACTTAGGAAAGTGGGTCTAGGGGTTAAGTGGGTGCTTTAGAGTTAGAAAATGAGCATCCCCATGGCAAAAACAACTTCCTAGCCACACTTTTATGACTTTTTTTAATTTTTACAATTAACTTGTTAAAAATAAGCTTGTAAAAAGAGAAAAATATTTTTTTTTTCTTCTGAAAATTAAAAAAAACCTATGGGGGACTTGGGACATGTTCATAATGACTCCAAATTATGATTAGCATGGTAATATACATTGACACCTAGGTTTTAATAACCTCCCAAGACCTAACCACCAAGACAGTTATTCCAGCTTTGGAGGCTTGAGTGAAAAACTAGAAAATTATTTATCGTTTAAAAATGATAGATAATTAACAAGGAAAACACATCCTGGAATAATGCATTGATGACTAAGTCCTAGGAAACCAAACCTTTTACATAAAGTCATCAAGCTAACTCATTTTATTACAATTCCCCATGGGGTATGCACATATTAAAAAAAATAAAAAGGGGCCTGCAAAGGCCTGCATGGACTTCTGAACTTGAAAATTGAACAAGTAATTGTTCATCCTTGGCGGCTCAGTTAGAAATCCAACTTAGTACAACTTAGTTGGTAACAACATCTACACAGATCACGACTTAGTTTTCTTCTGGTGTAATCTTAAATCCTTGTTGGGCATAGTTTCTTCAACCAGTGGCACCGATCTCACAATATGGTGGCTGAGAAGTCTACTATTAGTCCATTCTTGACTAGAACGGATAGTAAACCTGCTCTGGTACTATGATGAGAAATCTATTGGGAGACAAAATTTCTCTTTCTTTTATCTCTTCCCCAATTCCTTAGCAATATAAGAATAGCTAGCTACATTGAGTAAGAAACACAATAGCTCACTTATGCACACAAATTCCACATGATATTCTATATTTACAATAGGCTGCAACTCTAATATATAGAGTTTACTAAATGTCATCAGATCTAACTGATTCCCAATTTAAAAGAAGAGGTGAAAAGAATATCTCATCCATCAACCATCCCTTAACAGATCCTATTAATAAGTTTTTAAAGAAATATATGGCTTTATTATATATGTAGATCCTACTAATAAGCTATTAAAAAAGTATATTACTTTATTACATATGTATGCCTTACATTCCAACTTGTGGTGTTTAGCAAAATGATTATTATCATGATTATGTATTCCACACCATTTCAATGTCATTTTTACTTCTTTTGATAGATAACCTATCACAAAATAATCCTATACATTACAGCTTCTGCATCGTGCTAGCGGTCTACCATTGTCATGATTCATCACATTTTACTTTTTGCTTTTAGTCTTTTTATTTTCTTTGGGTTTTCTTTGATTTTTAAATCCTCTGTTCTTTGGTTGTATTTTCTGCACAACATATACTGGTTGATCTTTCTACACTTCTTTTTTAAATTATTTTGTTAATGTTGTTATATTTGAACCATAGCTTTCTCTAACATTTCTTTTGTTGTTTTCAATAATTAATATTAAATGGATTTTTGGGTTTTTTGAATTGGATTTTTTCTCTTCAATTTGTTCATTTACATTAGCTTGTTTTGTAACTTGATTTCTCTATAATAGATAGGTGCAATATACATTTGTACTTGGATTTTTTTTTCAATTGTTTTTTTCGCCAATTATTAAAAGCATTCTAGTATAGGCTTGTCCCTTAAATTTATTTCTTTGTTTTAGTTTATTGCCGTGAGAGTAGCGAGGTTCTTTACAACCTACTATGAGGGAGATGTTGTTACTTAACATGGGTAATGTTGATGTGGCAACTATAGCCCACACAAAAGAATAACATGTATACTTATAAACTCAAAAAATTAAAACTAGCATAAACCTAGCTTAAACCTGGATCTATCAAGCACTGAGATAGATCAAATTTATTAGGTATAAGTTTTTCTATCTTAAATATTTTACATATCAAGAAAAAAATTTACATCTCAAAAAATTGGATCCCTATTGGACTATCTGGGTTTAAGATGGATCTATGCTGATTTTCTAAATTGATTTCTTCATACTAGATGGGCAGACAATAGTTTTGTTGTTGGTGAATTAGCTTATGTTCTATTTCTTGGTAATACTCTTATGCTTATCGAGCTCCATATGTACAGAGTCGTGCTCTTGGTAGCAGGATGGGTGATCTCTCTTTCTGTATTTATACCTATACAGTTTCTTTTGAAAGATCAGGATAAATTTCGGCGACAACTAGAGGTTAGTTTTATGTTCAACTGGAATCTTCAAATAAAGTATGTTCCAAAATAATTGAGTGTTTCATAGAAATAGAAAAGGACACTAGAATTTTTTTTAAAAACGCTTTTTGGCAAATTGCCCAAATTGAATTTGGTTTATTTCTTTTTAAATTGACTTATTAACATAATGCAGGATACTCTCATGAGTAGAATCGTAATTGTAAAATCAAATATGGGTTTCTATAAGTGTGCTTCTGGAAGAACATATATCCTTCTTGCTATTCCTTGAGAAAAATTGATGTTTGATAAAAGTGGAGGAATGAGCATGTGATCAAAAAGAGTCCTCTCATAGGGATTCTGACTATTTAAGTTTTTTTATGTGAAGAAAATGCAATTTGTATTACTTAGAATTTTCAATAGGTTTGTAAAAAGTGCTACATTAGTGGGCTAAAAACCACTAACGTGCCTCTCTCTCACTTCTTAAGAAAGTAAGGTTACTATGCCTTCCTTAGACCCAATCATTAGAGATTCGAGAGTCAACATCATTCTTAAGGACGCACAGGCCAGTAGCAAATTCAACTCTGAAGGTTGTGTTTTTTTTCCAAAACTTATACTTAGTGGAGTCCTCTTAAGAGGTGTACCTACATCTCCTCCTCCACATGAAGGAGAGACCTATTAGCCAAATGGTTTCCCAAAGCTCTCTACAATGTCGTCTGATCATTTAGTTGTCTCCTAACACTGCTCCGTTCCACTAATTTGGACCAGAAAAAAGTTTTGAGAGCTTTGCTAGAATCTAATTTCAATAGGGTTGAGTTGTCTTACATCTTCTCATAACAGGTTGTTATTATCTCGTCTTGTTGGCAAACAACACAGCCCATTCAAGTTAGATACAAAAATCCACATTGCTTGGTTTGGAGTCACATTTAGTGTCCAATAGCCAGTTGAAATCCATAGAAGACTACTATTGTTGAAGTCCATGTGGAAGATTAGGCCCTTACATGGTAAAAAGCATCTATGCACAATCTTAATGCAAATTCATGGCTAGTGACTACCCTTCTAGATATGGTATTTATTCAAAATTATCCTTTACAAATTATTTTATAACCTTGGTTACCACATGAAGCTCACCAAAGCTTGGTTGTGCATATATTGATTTAATGGACCTTTGGTGCAATAGTACATTGATTAGTTCTAGAAATTGTTGATTAAGTTGGAGATCATTGATAGTAAGATTGTAGGTCAATGTCATTAAGGATTTTCTCCTGATTCTAGTTGGGGATGGATTTCTTCATCATCACTTCTGATTGGAACAACCATTTCAACTTTCCTTGAATCTTGAAAAGTTGTAGAAAAACTCAAAAGACTTGTTCATATATCCCCCAAGCCAGAAAAAGAAAAAAAAAGAGTCAACCCCTTTGTCAATGTTTTTCTACTCAACCCTCGATACATCATTGTAGGGAACCCTAGGTTGGTTATGGTGGTGTAATCACCAACCCCCTATACCTTAACATTTTAATGTTAATATGGTCACATATCACTTATGACTATATAACTCTCACATTTGTTTTCTAAGGAAAAACCTTGTGGGGGAACCAAATGAATGTTTTCCCACATTCATGGATAGCATCCCTATTAAACTTCTCAATGTAGGGTAATGCACCTAACGAGGGCGATTCAAACTAGGCACTTGTTGGCATGGAACTAGTCAAATGTCCAATAACATTGGTGACGATCAGTTGAGCTAACCCCTTGGGCTCTCTCTCTCTCTCTGACACCCACACCCACACATACATATATATCAAAGGATGTGTAACATGAGAGAGTGGGATGTGTATTTTGGGTAGCTACCTTAGTCTACTATGTATGAACTTGCTGCAACACCATCATTCACTTATGTGACTTACAATTTTGTAACAATATTTTGCACACCAAGCATAGAAATAAATGCACCCAAAGCACATAGAGATGCATTGAATTATTTATATATATTTGAATAAGCATGAATATCCGATGATGATACAGTTGGACAATGTGACCCTTTCATATGGTATTAAATAGATGGGTCACAACAAATAGTAGTGACTTTTAGGGGTTTGATTTATAGTTAATAATAATTATATATTATTGTATTAGGTATATTACATGCCCTCCTTGTTATATTAGGTATATAGGACTAGGCATTGGTAGAGAAGGATATTCATGTCAAAAAGTGTAAGTGTTGTTCTTCAAGGTGCATCCTTTTCCAACAAGATCTTAATTTGATGATATACTCTTGATACTATCTTAATTTTGATTAAAGGAGATGAAAGTCGTGAAGATTCAATTAAAATTGTTGCATTGTAAAAGGATCAATCCATCCTAGGGTATTTTTTTTCAGAATTGTCTATTGATACAACTCTCGAATTAAATTTTTTATTACAATTCAAAGTTTATCCTTAATTATTATTCCAAGTATTATTGTATCGATTCTTCGAAATTGAAGGAGAGTGTGGTCTTTGTTCAGATTAATGGTCATTGGTAAGTCAGTTTGTCAATTTAGTGAATCTTAAAAATAGGATGATGATAAGGTATATGTGTAACTTGCTCCTTGATCATGGCTCTAGGGTACTGTTATACCAGTTTGTGTAAGGGGATTTTTGCACATATTTTTGCCTTGGTGATCAAGCTGAAATTCAGTTTTTAGAGCATGTAGATGTGATTAATGTTGAGATGCTAGCTATTGATGCCATACTCTTGCCTTGTGATGATGCCATGCTATGTATCCATAGGATGCCACGACATGCTCAAGGATGTATTTTATGGATGATGAATTGTATTGATATTTGTATTGCAGGATGTTTTCAAGTTACTAACAATGATTGATTTTGATGAGTACGGTAAGTAGATAGATAAGATAATTTTATTAATGTCCTACTAATGACTACAAAAGTAGGTAAAAGGGGCTGCGGTGTATAATGATGTCAATACAATTGCAGGAGTACCAAAAGGTCTCCTATAAAAAGGTGAGATGCAGAAAGTAAAGTGCATTAAGGTAGAGTATTAGAAATTGAGATCAACCCTGAGGCATGAAGAACCCTCGGCCCCGAGCTCAGATACCTGCGTTGATGATGAGGTGTAAAGTAGGAGAAGAATATCCAAGGACAAGAGGAACTGGAAAAAAGGAAGTAGATTTATGATTTTATGATTTTACCTAACACTTGTCCAAATTGGTTAGAGTAGGGTAGGTAGGATGAAATAAGCCTTTCCCGGCAATAGTGTAGAATCTTGCTTTGTTGTCTGAAGCTCACCTTTGAAGCTCTTAGTGTAATTTTATTATCCTGCAAAATAAAAAATCAAACGTTTATTGAAAGTTATGGTTATAGATTAGATTTATTTTCTGCTTTTCAGTTTCATGCATCTTTATTTTCAGTATTTTATATATTATCCACATATTGTTCTGACGACCGGTCTGTGAGTTTGTTATAGCTTTGGACATGTTGCAGGTAGTCAAGTACATTCTTGGTAGTGGTTGCAGAGATGGATGGATTGATCGAGGATGCGAGAAGCAGAGTGCGAGTACAAGAGATTCCGAGGTTCTCAAGCGCTCTTTTCAGCAGAGCACTTGTCCCAGCTGGAGCCAGATGTTATCACATATATAGTAGCCAGGCTACCATATTCTATTTTTCAGACACAGTACATTTTTCAGCCAGATCTCTTACATATGAGATACTGAGATGAGCATTTTTTATGGATCATGTTTATATTAGTGGACTATTGTACTCTCCCATGTCAGGACTGAGTCTCAGGACACTCAGATTTGAGGACCAATGTAGCCATTTATGTCATTACAGAGCAGTCATTGATGCCCAGTTTTATATCAGTTCTTTCTCATTGGACAGATGGTGTATCAGATGGATTATATTTCATGATTATGACTCAGCTTTTTATATTGTGTTATGGTTATTATCGCTCTTATACTGATTTTTGTAACATGTATTAACTTGTGGTATCATGATCTGGCAGTCATAATTATATGGACTTGAATGTATTTTGTACTATGTATTGATATCCCTACTTAGACTTGGAAGTTCTTGTTCTATACTCATTGGTTTTAACCCTCCTTAGGGAGAATAGAGGTAGTCATTCCCACCATTGTTTTGGCTTGCTAGTGTTGGCTCCATCATTCATTGTCTCCACCCATCCATTACCTTCCAGTTTATTTTCAACCCGACTTACTTCTTGACTTATGGCATGGAGGACCTTTTTCCCAGCTAGAACTTTTGTTGGACAAGCCTCGCTGTTTATATTGTGTCTCGGCTCTGAGTTGGTGAAAAAACTTGCCTTGGGTAAGTTGGATTGTATGCCTAAATCATTTTGGTTAGTTGTCCCGATGTTTGGCACTGTGCAGAACTCCTCCTGGTCACTTGAGATGTTGTTGGCTAAAACTGGAAGCTCATGTACTGCTTATATTGGAAATATTGAATATGCGCCCATGGAAAATGAAAATTATAAAACTGTGTTTCTTAACATATGTAGAAAGAGCAAAGCAATGAAATGCTAAAATACTCCTTGAAGAGTATAAGAAAAGGTCTAAAAAAGCAATGTTTTAAAATATGCTATATCCAAAAATTGTTGACCTTATTAAAATAAATATGTCCCGGATGAAAGCTGCGATTAGCTGTGCTTTTAAGCGCTGGTGAAGTCCCAAAAAGATCATATAGGGCAAAAAGGCCATGGAATAAAATGATGATCCTAATGAACTTGGATCAAGCTTGATGTAGTCATGATGCCTAAGTTGAATAAGCACTCTCTAAACAACTCACCCATTTGTGAGGCATTGCCATTCCTTGTGTTGTTGTTTGTCCGACATTGGTTATAGTGAGTATTCCCTTTCCATATCCGAAGTGTCATGATGTTGAGTAGGAAGTCATCCTTTGCCTTAGCCTTGTCAATTTCATCCTTCACCCTTCACTAGCAAAATGACTACAGCTATGAAGTGAGTATAGTCCTGAAAGTCTAAGTCTGAGTAATAATAAATAAAGCCTTATATATGTATTTGTTGATGTACCGCCAGTGAAATGATTGCTACTTGTTGTGATTGTTGCTTGAATGAGTTGTAGAGCATGTCTTAGCCTTTTAACACTTGTAGCAGATGGATGATAGTCCGAGTTATTATTGGTGTCTGATCATTTACAGAGGGTTATATTGTTTATTGGATATGGTTGATGATCAGATAGAGACCTATGAGGGGTATGAGTATACACCTTAGATGCATTTGGACTCTCTGAGTCTAATGAGATAGTTTATTTCCAGTTTCGGGCACTTGCAGATATGATCAGGCTCATTCTGCCTTTCTGATGCAGTTTTTTTTCACAGGTTGATATGTCTGAGTAGGGAGATGTTTTAGTTGGATCTCCTAGGGCGTTGTATGGAACATAAGGGTGTAACCACTTGTTTGTACCATAGTACCCCCATCCCAGAGAGTCTAGTGGGCTCATTTTGGCAATGCAGGCACCCTAGGAGGCTATTTTGGCAGGTTCACGTTTCCTGAGGCAGATTAAAAAATGATTAAATGGCTATTGAAGAAATCGATTTGGGCTACTGAGGTAAGGAAATGACATGGGATGAGTCATGATGATGAGATTGATGTCCTCCACACCTTCTCTAGCAGTTGCAGCTCCTGATTGGGCCCACACCTATTTTTTGGGTATTTTTTATTATTTTCTGGAGCTCTTTTTGGAGGCTCACGATTTCCTCAAGGAGGCACAAAATTCAAAGAATTAAATTGTTATATTATTTATTGTGCCATGGGGACACCCAAAGGGAGTTAGTCAAACACTCCTTGGACCCACCATGTGCTTTCATTTATTTCTTGTTGAGTGGGTTACCTTTTTTGGGTGGGTTAGTCCACTTTGATAAATTATGGTTATATTGATCCATGTATTGTATGTTGAGCTCATCTCAACCATTGATTAGAACATTTCATCTTTTAATCTTAGCCACTCGTTTTGAAAGTGGTTAGGATTTGGTTATGATTGAGGTTCTCTCATTTCTATTTAAAGGAGAGAACTTCTCATTTGTAAGAGGTCTTTGGCTCTTGGATCTAAATAATAGAAAGACTTTTTTGTGGAAATTTTTCTGGATCTGCTTTGCATCTAATGTGCTCAAATGGTGATTAGCTAGTCTTCAACTTCCTAGCATTGTGAAAATTCTCGTGAGATCTATATTTTTCGTGGCTAACATTGTTTTGTTTACAGGAGGGCGTTTTGGCTGGAGCATTTTTGTAGGGGGGCCTCAACTCGCTCGGTTCTCTTCGTCTTGGATCAGGGGGTTTTCATTAGTTTCATTGTGATCTATGATTACTTCATTTTACTGTCTTGTAACATTTAGTTTCTTTATCTTGTATTAGCAAATCTGATATGGTTGACGTTTGCTCATGCAGGGTAGGGGGCGCATTGGTGGCTTGGAGCTTGCATATGCCATAGAAATCATGGGGATCTTCCAGAATTGATCGGGCTAGCAAAGATCGTCACTGTTACAAACTTCTACAAGCATTTCCAGGTAAGATCCAGCAGGTAAGTCTCTTCTTTTTCAGATCTTATTCCATTGTACCTTGCTTTTCTTCAACTTTTTCTGAAAACTTCTAAAGCACTAAAACTCTAAAAAATAATAAACTTGGGAATAGTCCGATCTTTTGCCAAACCATCTCTGGGTTTCATAGATCGGGCCTCCCCTTCATCAAATCAACTGAAATGCTGGTCAAATTCATCACAGTTTGACCTAGATCTCATTTTAAAGCAAAAAATTGCATAACCCCCCATTGAAAAATTGACCTGCTAGGGTTTTGAGTTTTTCTGAATTCTGACTTCATAGACGGATAGATGGGGTCCCACACAGCCTAAATTAATCCCAATGCTGTCCAGTTGCTTGACCATTTGATTTAGATCTGAAAAATTGATTGAAACAGCCCTAGCGCCCTCACTGAAAACTGGACTTTTCCGGAAGTGTTTTTTTCTGAAATTTGACAAGATAAACAGATAGATCGAGTCTCGAGCATTCCAGAACAGCCCCAATGTTGAGCTAGTTCTCTCCAGTTTTCCCTAGATCTGAAAAATTGGTTTTCATCCTCCTAGCCCCATCATCAGATTTTGGCTTTTCTAGATCTGATTTTTCTGCTGATTTCCTGATTTGGGCTTGTAGATCAGGTCATCTTGACCTCTTTTCTCCTTCAATGTTGAGCCATTAGCCTCCAGGTGACCCTAGAACTGCAGATCTGTCCTTTTAAGCCCTAGAGCTAGCCTTCCATTGAGCTGGTTTTCTCGTACCTTAGCTTCTCCGGATCAATTACTTTCTGGGTTCGTAGATGAAGGTGTCTCCTAGGTGGGTTCTCTGAAACGTTGGGTTGTTGCTGACTCCATTGCCCAATACACATAAGGCACTGATCTCCTAGCTAGCGCTAGCCCCAACTTGACCTCACTCCCAACTTGACCTCACTCCTATTCCTTTTGCCAACACCTACTGATAACTCAAGTCACCTATCTTTCACTGAGATTGTCCCCTTGGTACTAGGCAGTCCCAACTCTGTTCTTGCTCACCCTGTCATAGTTACGTTTCCCAAGACAGTGGTCATCTCCATCAGTTGCTAGTACCTTAACCCTAGAGCTAGGGTTTCCATTTACCTTGCACCCTAAGTACCCTGAAGCCCCATCTGATCTCCTTCTGGTGTCTAGGTCCAATCTCTCCTGTTGGGAGTAGATCTGGGTCTCCCCCATTGTTGTCTTGGACTAGGATAACATAAAGTGAAGGCTGTCTTGATTAGCGTGACAACCATCCATTTGGGAGTCTAGGTAGTCGTGGTTTCACCCCTTAGTTGCTTGCCCCTCTACCATCCATCCTGGATCCACCTCACACAGGCAACTACAAGGTGGGTGATAACATTTTGATGCCGTTGCCGGGGAGGTAGAGGCCTACCTTGGTTCAACATACCTCACCTTTCCCTACGACATATTTTTTTTGGTGAATTAATTGTGTGGTTCACCTGGAAACTCCACTGAGGATCGTACCCAACATATTAATCTTAAGTTCTTGAGCATACCATAAATCATAATGAATTCAGATGTATTTCTGAGGCACATGAAGGAAGTAACCAAAAACATGATTGAAAATACAAGACAAATAAACGAAAGGGATAGATGGAGGTCAGAGTATGGGTATGAGGATGATCTCGAGCATGACTATGGGTATGAATCTAGTTATCTTAATCTTTATGATACCCACCAACTTCCTCACCCATGCAACAAATATTTCCCAAACATCCCGAGTGGACCTGTAAGTCAACATGAACCTAGAAGTCAGTCCCAGTCAAATCCTTATAGCCAAGTAACCCGATCTGTGAAAAACCAAGACAGAGAGTCTCCTTTTGACTTTTCTGAAATATCGGGGGCACCTCATCCTATGCCAAACAATTGCACTAGGAGGATGCCCTGGTTCAACGGAAATAAGGATATATCTATTGAAAGTCATCTGGATATTCTGTGGGATTACATGGAATCTAGAGGTGCAAATAATGAAGATTTTTATATGTGAGCCTTAGGAGAATCCTTGCAAGGGGATGATCAACTATGGTTTGATCATTTAGCACCAGGATCCATCACTGGGTATAACATGTTCACAGATTTGTTAATTTATAGTCGGAGTAGGAACACTGATAAAATTTTAGAGTGTCAGTCTAACAATGATTATGCCGTTGATAATCAATATATTGACGAAGTGCTTTCTCAATTGGACCATTCCTCTCCTGATATGTTCCAACTTATGAGCGTGCCTGCAATCCATAAGAATGTTATAGAGTACTTTGAGAATAATGTTTCAAAACCTCATGATGAAACTAAGAGGGATATCAATCAAATCATACGAGATACTCTGTTATTATTACCTGAAGCAGTCACAGAGCAAATCCTGGATCTGATCCGTGGAAGGGAACCTCACATGCACCATCAAGAAACATTTATAGTTGAGCCTTCCATTGGTGAGGTCATTAAAGAGCCTTTAAAAGAGCAACTCCATAGTCATTGCCTAATTGATGATAATTTGAGTTAGTATCCAACCTATCCGAATCTGGATTCAGACCTTGATCATATCACTGCAGAAGAAGAAAAGGTTGAAATTAATAAAACTTCCATTGAAGAGCAATCATGTGGTCATATTGTAGTTGAAGACCAAGTTTATGAGGATAGAAATGAACATAGTGATGTTTTTCCTTATCAAATGAATGATGATGATCATTTATCCTCAGTTGAATGTAATGAATGATCTCAAGAAGAACAACCACATGGTGATGATATACTAGTAAGAGAGCTTGAACTAGAGCCTTCTTTGTCACATCTGTTGAACTGGAATTTGTGTCCAAATAATCATCAAGAGCCTCCAAGGAATGATTCTTGTAATGTTGCTACTATTCCCCGTCATAGTTTTGATCAAGGTGATTTGGTTGAGGAGATTAATCATAGTGAGTCTAGTTCTTGGGATGTTAGTTTCAATCTTGCCAATTTCTCTAGCAAATGTCCCATATCACATGCAAGATTGTTGTTAACATATTTAGGTGATACAAATCAAGTCTTAATTTGTCAATCCACCCTCCCATCCCAGCTTTTGAAGTCCTCTATGGTATCATGCGGTACAGAGTCTCGAATGTGCCAAATGGTCAATGGTAAAACATTTTATTCCCTGTCATCCTTGGTGCATAATGCTTTCAACTTTGCTAATTTATTTGATTGGGTGAATGAAAAGCTCTATAAAGACCAATTCCATATTTTCTCATTTTATAAACAACAAATGGGGTTCATCTCAATTTCTGGTTTAATGATCTCTAATTTGTCCCTATTTTGCTTCACCATTGATCATGATGTGAGTATGATTAAGTGTGCCAACCAGAAAGAGGAGGGAAACAATGATGGCCTAGGGGGGATGAATCATGTATCATATTCTTTTATTTCAACAAATCTAAACTTGCATAAATTTTATGATCCTATTGATCTATGGGTAGAAGAAGTTTGCAACAATCAATCTCATCCCTGGCATGATTTCATTTCTCTTTATCCGTGTCTTTCGTTGATCTTCAAACAACAAGTTATAATGGCTTCAATTTTCATTCACATTACTTACAAGCCATATTTGATTTGTTGTATAATTAACTGTAAAGAAATCTCAATGGATTCGTTCAACAAGTGGTTGCATTGGATTTATGATTTTACCTAACACTTGTCCAAATTGGTTAGAGTAGGGTAGGTAGGATGAAATAAGCCTTTCCCGACAGTAGTGTAGAATCTTGCTTTGTTGTTTGAAGCTCATCTTTCAAGCTCTTAGTGTAATTTTGTTATCCTGCAAAATAAAAATTCAAACGTTTATTGAAAGTTATGGTTATAGATTAGATTTATTTTCTGCTTTTTAGTTTCATGCATCTTTATTTTCAGTATTTTATATATTATCCACATATTGTTCTGACGATCGGTCTGTGAGTTTGGTATAGCTCTGGACATGTTGCAGGTAGTCAAGTACATTCTTGGTAGCGGTTGCAGAGCTGGATGGATTGATCGAGGATGCGAGAAGCAGAGTGCGAGTACCAGAGATTCTGAGGTTCTCAAGCGCTCTTTTCAGCAGAGCACTTGTCCTAGCTGGAGCCAGATGTTATCACATATATAGTAGCCAGGCTACCATATTCTATTTTTCAGACACAGTACATTTTTCAGCCAGATCTCTTACATATGAGATGCTGAGATGAGCATTTTTTATGGATCATGTTTATATTAGTGGACTAATGTACTTTCCCATGTTAGGACTGAGTCTCAGGACACTCAGATTTGAGGACCGATGTAGCCATTTATGTCATTACAGAGCAGTCATTGATGCCCAGTTTTATATCAGTTCTTTCTCATTGGACAGATGGTGTATCAGATGGATTATATTTCATGGCTATCATTGTTTTGTCTACAGGAGGGTGTTTTGGCTGGAGCGTTTTTGTAGGGGGACCTCAACTCGCTCGATTCTCTTCGTCTTGGATCTGGGGGTTTTCATTAGTTTCATTGTGATTTATGATTACTTCATTTTATTGTCTTGTAGCATTCAATTTATTTATCTTGTATTAGAAAATATGATATGGTTGACGTTTTCTCATGCAGGGTAGGGGGCGCATTGGTGGCTTGGAGTTTGCATATGCCATAGAAATCATGGGGATCTTCCAGAATTGATCGGGATAGCAAAGATCGTCATTGTTACAGACTTCTACAAGCATTTCTAGGTAATATCCAGCAGGTAAGTCTCTTCTTTTTCAGATCTTATTCCATTGTACCTTGCTTTTCTTCAACTTTTTCTGAAAACTCCTAAAGCACTAAAAACCCTAAAAAATAATAAACTTGGGAATAGTCCGATCTTTTGCCAAACCATTTCTGGGTTTCATATATCGGGCCTCCCCTTCATCAAATCAACTGAAACGCTGGTCAAATTCCTCACAGTTTGACCTCGATCTGATTTTTAAGCAAAAAACTGCATAACCCCCCACTGAAAAATTGACCTGCTAGGGTTTTCAATTTTTCTGAATTATGACTTCACAGATAGATAGATCGGGTCCCACACAGCCTACATCAACCCCAATGATGTCCAATTGCTTGACCATTTGACCTAGATCTGAAAAATTGACTGAAACAGCCCTAGCGTCCTCACTGAAAACTGGACTTTTCCGGAAGTGATTTTTTTTGAAATTTGACAAGATAGACAAATAGATCGGGTTCCGAGCATTCTATAACACCCCCAATGCTGATCTAGTTCTCTCCGGTTTGCCTTAGATCTGAAAAATTGGTTTTCAACCTCCTAGCCCCATCATCAGATTTTGACTTTTCTATATCTGATTTTTCTGCTGATTTTCTGATTTGGGCTTGTAGATCAGTTCATCCTGACCTCTTTTCTCCTTCAACGCTGAGCCATTAGCCTCCAGGTGACCCTAGAACTGCAGATCTGTCCTTCTAAGCCCTAGCGCTAGCCTTCCATTAAGCTGGTTTTCCCGTACCTTAGCTTCTCCGGATCAATTCTTTTCTGGGTTCGTAGATCAAGGTGTCTCCCAGGTGGGTTCTTTGAAACGTTGGGTTGTTGCTGACTCCATTTCCCAATACACACAAGGCACTGATCTCCTAGCTAGCGCTAGCCCCAACTTGACCTCACTCCTATTCTCTTTGCCAACACCTACTGATAACTCAAGTCACCTATCTTTCACTGAGATTGTCCCCTTGGTACTAGGCAGTCCCAACTCTGTTCTTGCTCACCCTGTCACAGTTACGTTTCCCAAGACAGTGGTCATCTCCATCAGTTGCTAGTACCTTAACCCTAGAGCTAGGGTTTCCATTTACCTTGCACCTTAAGTACCCTGAAGCCCCATCTGATCTTCTTCTGGTGTCTAGCTCTGATCTCTCCTGTCAGGAGCATATCTGGGTCTCCTGCATTGTTGTCTTGGACTAAGATAACATAAGGTGAAGGCTCCCTTGATTGGCGTGACAACCATCCATTTGGGAGTCTAGGTAGTCGTGGTTCCACCCCTTAGTTGCTTGCCCCTCTACCATCCATCCTGGGTCCACCTCACACAGGCAACTACAAGGCGGGTGATAACAGACGTCTTGCTCAAAATACATCAAAACGCCTTCAAACTGAAGAAATCAAGGACGTGTTGACCCCATGTGAAGTGAAGTTGATGCCGAATGATGAAGGTGACCCAAACATTATGCCTCAGACCAATTCCATGCCATTTCTTTGCCTCATTAGCCCAAATTGATTTCCTCATTAGCCATTTTTCATCATCAAAATGTTGCCTTAGGAACATAAAACTGCCAATATCTCACTAGGGACCAAAAATTGAGGCCAAGTGACTGCACGGATTTGTCTGCCATCATAGTAGTATGCTACAATCTATTGTCTACGCTCGAAGATTACCTCTATCGCCCTGGGAGATGTCATTGATATTTGCACTGTGTTTTATTTTTTAATTTCCCAGGGAAAATCTGTTGCAAAATGGCTAAAGGACCCATATCTCTCGTGTAACTGCCCGAAACTCTAAACCCACTGCACCGATGGACTTAGAATGTTCAAATCAACTAGGAATGAGTACTCATACACAATATGTCCATCATAAAGATACATTAGAGGCCCCATCCATGTCAGAACCATAAAAATAATAAAGCCTGCAAATGCTGATAATCATAAAAATAATACAAGCCATCATAGTAAATCACCATCTAAAACATGAATATGTCTAATGGACACATGTAGACCATAAATAATCATTATCCATAACCATCAACCTAGAACTTGTTATCCACTAATTTTGCACTTAGTGGATTTTTCGGTGAGCCTCCAGAGCATTGAACAAGTACACTTGTTCATGATCAGAATTCAGAAGTTCGTCAGCCTTTTCCTGGGAGTCTGTTCAAAACTTTTTGTAAATACATGTTCATACCCCCTTGGGGAGATTGTAAAAAATGTCCTCGCATTTAATTTTTTATAAAAGGCTCGGTTTCCCGGACTTGGGCATCAAGCCAACTAGCCGAGAGTGTTTTTTCCCTTGGTTATTATTGGCTGTTGAACAAACGACCAATAATTTCTGATTTTTTCACTCGCTCCTCCAAAGCTGGGGTAGTTGTCTTGTTGTTTCGGCCTTGGGAGGTTATTAGAGCCTTCATGTTAGTATTTTTTGTCATGCTAGGCATTCCGATTGAGTCATATGAACATGTACTAGGTCCCCCTAAAGTTTCATTGGATTCCGAGAAAAATAAAAAAAAATTTCCCGTTTTTTAAGCCTTTTTTAATGGTTTAAATGGAAAATTTCAAAATGTAATAAAGGTGTGATCCAGAGTCCGTTTTCGGCATGGTTGGGGTCATTTTCAAGCCCAGAGCAGCATCTTTACCCCAAGGGCCACTTTTTCCATCACTCAGTCAGCTGGAGCATCCCATAAGGCAGTATTTGGATAAAAGTGCTTCAAACTAGCATTTTAATGCTAGAGGTGGACATAATGCACTTAGTCAAAATATTTAAAAAAGGTCAGAATCAAATATTTTGTTGGTAAATGGTGATATGGCATGTGGGCCATGTGAGTTTCGACCCACTTCATACTATAATGGCATATTAAACTTTGGGTTAAAGGAAGTTATGTTATTTCATGAAAGGAGAGTGACGTGAGGTTTTTGGACTCACGCTTTTGTGAGGGAGATGAGTGGGATTTGGGGGGACCCATCCACATAAATTATAAAATGAAACCATAGTGGCATATAAGCTTTGGATAGAAGAGATCACGATTTAAATTGAGTGGAGAAATCGTGAGTATGGTGTATGGGGTCACGTTAGCATGAAGTAAAGTGACGAATAGGAATGGAAATGTGCGGTCTCCTATCCACTATACATAACTTAAACCTTGGTATATTTCAAATGTTTTAAAAGCCATGCATACAAATTGCATGAGTGAGTGGTGACGTCAAACTATGGCATGGAGTTCACGCTGAGCATTCCGTACACTCGTGAAAGGTGAGCTCACGCTTGTTTGGTGGGGCTCTTCCCTTGATTTATGGCCATCGGCAATTCACGGCTCCTTTCAAATTTATGCCCATCACAAATCACGGCTCCCTTCAGCTCAATCGTATCTACTTTAAAGGACTCACGTGGATCTCTTTGGGCTCACGTGTATGCACTCAGCAGCTTCATAATTCGATGGGTGAGTTACACTCCAAACTTGGAGTTTTGACAGACAATTCGACTTGGTGACTAAGCCATTGGCTTCCCTTTGATTGCCAATTCAATTTAGGGTAGGGGTTGTGTTAGTTTTGTTATAAAAGGATGGCATTGCCTCCTTCGTTTCTCATGGAGATTTTGGGCATGAACACTCTACCAAAATTATTGTAATATTTGTTTGAAGTTGGAATAAAGTTGTGACTTTGGAGGTCCGTGCACGAGTTATTGGAGTTGTGGATTCACATTGTCTTTGGTGATATTCTCTCACCTTGCTTTTCAACCATTAAATCATTCTTCATTATATACTCTAGAAGGGCTAACAATCTAGTTTATGAGTATTTTGTTCGGATTTGATATTGTTTGTAAGGGTTTTGCAGGGATTATTAGGGGTGAAGAACAAGCTTGAGATCAAGGTCTTCTTCATGAACCAGTGGTTTTTTCCATCCAACTCATTCATTTTGCAGGTCTTTCTAAGCACTTCCCAATCCAAGAAAGAGACATAGCAGTTAGAGCTTCTCTTTCCCTCCATCAACAAAGTTTCAAAAAACACATTTGGTTACCTGGATCTACGAACTTCCCTCTTCCAGTGCTCTTGTTTGCTCCTTGATTTTCTCGATTTATTGCTTGCTATCCTTCTCCTCCTTGCTCTCGCCCTACCTCATCTTTTTCTCCCACCAAGCTTGCCATCTTGCTTTTTTGGCTTGTCTTGGTCTCTTGCATTCATTCCTCTCTTTCGTTGCCCCCTTTTTGTCCTCTTTTCCTCCTTTTTTGCAGCCTTCCTTCGCTGCCCTCTCAGCCCTGTTTCGCTGCCCTCTTTGCTCTCTTTCGCTGCCCTTTATACTGCTGTTCGCTGCCCCATTTCTCACTTTTTTGCAGCCAACTATATTGTTGTTTTCATATCATAGATTAGATCTTGCACTTGGTTTTATTTTTGTAGATCTCTTTCTTAGAAGTAGTTTATATTTGATTTGGTTTAATTAACAGTTGATGGGTGCTTTGAGTTGATTTGTGTTGTGTGCAGGTACGAAAAGAAACAATCCTAAGAGAAGGACTTGAAGATTGAGCCAAAGAAGAACAAAAACCAAAGAGAAGAGTAGAAACTGAGTACCAAAACCAAGAAGATCCAAATACTTGGGATTTGAACTAAAGAAGACAATTTTTTTCAAATTACTCTCCTTTTGTAAAACAACCATTGAGGCTTGTTCCATTTGTCTTTGCAAGTTCTTTTTATTTCTCTAAGGTTGAAAATCCTAAATATTGTACTCTCTTAATAAAAGGGCAAAGTGGGATAAGGCCTCCCATCTTTGGTTTCTTTTTCCCCATTTGGGGAAGAGTGTCTTGTGCTCTTAGCTCAGATTTACTTTGCATGCTTAGAGTAGTTTAATTCTGTAGTTAGAACTTTTTATTTGTTTCAGTCTTGACCTGAGAAGTACCTTGGGATTTCATCCCAAGTGCCACATTGACATTGCGTGCTACCTCTCTTTCCCCATTGTCTTCCTGTGTATGACCAGCTAGCTGGAAATTTCGGGGACAGTGTGTCTTGAAGTCATTTGTGACTTCTCTTTGCTAGATTAGTTTCTTGTTGTTGTAGAACACTAGTTTCTCATTTATTTCATTTGCAAGTGGTTTATCATTTTTTTTCTATGACATTGTTTCGTTGTTTTACAATTTGTTGAGCTATCATGTGGTTTCAATTTACAAGCTAATTGTCTTATAAAAAGAACCAAAGTCTCTTGAACTTGCAATAACCCAAGTCAAGAGCACTCTTTGTCGGAGAGCATTCCCACTGCATTATCCTTGCATCAGGCATATAGATTAATTAAAGTCTCTTGAACTTCTATCATAAGACAAAGTTAAGAGCACTCTCTGTCAGAGAGTTGAACTATGTGCTCATAATAATAAAATCTTTCCAACTCACATTTCCCCACTTAAAATTTATCTCGTTGCTATCTCTCACCTAGTATGCTCTGCCGACCCTGAAAAGTTGGACTCGTACTCAGAACGGTGATCGGATTTGTCAATCTTGCAAGTGACAACATAATAAAACTTTCACCCCATAACCAATGCACCGACGTTATCTCGATAAATACTCAGGTAGTGGCCAAATTCCAAGTGTGGGCGCCGGGCAACCCAATCTAGACACTTGCTGGTTAAATTCTCTGAACACCTAGCTTGTGATTCTAGACAGGTTCGTCATGTCTTCGAATGGAGCCACTGAAAGTATTTCCGATTAGGTTTCCTAGACACCTTAAGCAAGATCATCTTTAAAATTTACAATAAAATAAACCAAGAACAATTGCAAAACGATCTCACAAACACTACTATTGAGACTTGTATTCCAGCATTCACAAGCATGTTTTGACTCCATATTGGCACTGGTCTTAAAATTCCATGCATCGCCTTTATTTGGACCATTTGTCCCTAATGTTTGCTTAAATCATTATCTATCTATGGATGCCTTTAATTTCCAAGTCATCTTTGTATTGTTCGTCTCAAATCTTGTGTTTTGTAATTACAACATGGATTGCTCATTTTATTATAAAGTTGTAATCATTCAAAAACTTCTAAAAAACACCCATCTACATCATAACATCAAAAACACTTAAACACATCGAGCCATAGAAAACTCTTTGTTAGGGACGACCCCCTTGGCTTTGTTAGGAGTTAGCCTAAATGGAGGAGCTAGGAGTAGGTGACAATACCTGGCTCTATGCTTGCCCCCAAGGCCACACCTCTCTCACTTTCTCAAGTGAGGAGACAGCTTTCATTACATTTCTGCTGCTGGTGTGCAATCAACGGACAACAGAACTCATCCTGGACCCTACTCTTGTCTTGGTCAACACCGAGTTGAACAGGTCAAGACTGATCAAATGTTGACCCAAGTGCTAAACCTTGATACTGCAAAGTACAAAATGGACATGCATGCTCAATTATCTATGCTAACAATGAGACTGAAATACAAATAGCCTTTGTTGGCGAGTATAAGCACAATATATATATATATATATATATATATATATAATCCAAATCGAAATGATTAGCTGCTTTAAACAAGAACCTCCAGTGTATACTCAGTTATAGATTTATCCATTTCGCTAGTCAAGGGTGAAGGTGAATGAAACCAGGTAAGGCCAAGGCAATAACTTGACACTCGACATTATAAGCATCTAGGCTAAAGGACAAGGGGATCCACTCAACACATAAGGGAATGGCAATGTCTCACATATGGGTGGAATGATGAGAAGGATCCACTAGACTCTAGACAAGCAACTTTTTAGCAATTTATTTGCACAGTAACATCCACTAGTTAACCTTGTTATCACATATATAGTAGCCAGGCTACCATATTCTATTTTTCAGACACAGAACATTTTTCAGCCAGATCTCTTACATATGAGATGCTAAGATGAGCATTTTTGATGGATCATGTTTATATTAGTGGACTATTGTACTCTCCCATGTCAGGACTGAGTCTCAGGACACTCAGATTTGAGGACCGATGTAGCCATTTATGTCATTACAGAGCAGTCATTGATGCCCAGTTTTATATTAGTTCTTTCTCATTTGACAGATGGTGTCTCAGATGGATTATATTGCATGATTATGACTCAGCTTTTTATATTGTGTTATGGTTATTATTGCTCTTATACTGATCTTTGTGACATGTATTAACTTGTGGTATCATGATCTGGCGGTCATAATTATATGGACTTGGTTGTATCTTGTACTATGTATTGATGTCCTTACCTAGACTTGGAAGTTCTTGATTTATGCTCATCGGTTTTACCCTCCTTAGAGAGAATAGAGGTAGTCATTTCCACCATTGATTTGGCTTGCTAGTGTTGGCTCCATCATTCATTGTTTTCACCCATCCATTACCTTCCAGTTTAGTTTTCAACTCGACTGACTTCTTGACTTATGGCATGGAGGATCTTTTTCCCCGCTAGAACTTTTGTTGGACAAGCCTCCCTGTTTATATTGTGTCTCGGCTCTGAGTTGGTGATAAAACTTGCCTTTGGTAAGTTGGATAGTATGCCTAAATCATTCTGGTCGGTTGTCCCGATGTTTGGCACTGTGAAGAACTCTCCCTAGTCACTTGAGATGTTGTTGGTTAAAACTGAAAGCTCATGTACTACCTATGTTGAAAATATTGAATATGCGCCCATGGAAAATGAAAATTATAAAACTGTGTTTTTTAACATATGTAAAGAGGGAAAGAGCAATGAAATGCGAAAATACTCCTTGAAGAGTATAAGTAACGGTCTAAAAAAACAATGATTAAAAATATGTTGACCTTATAAAAATATGTCCCGGATGAAAGCTGCGATTAGCTATGCTTTTTAGCACTGGTGAAGTCCCAAAGGGTCATATAGGCCAAAAAGGCCATGGAATAAAATAATGATCCTAGTGAACTTGGATCAAGCTTGATGTAGCCATGATGCCTAAGTTGAATAAGCACTCTCTAAACAACTCACCCATTTGTGAGGCACTGCCCTTCCTTGTGTTGTTTGTCCGACATTGGTTATAGTGAGTATTCCCTTTCCATATCCAAAATGTCATGATGTTGAGTAGGAAGTCATCCTTTTCCTTCCACACCTTCTCCAGCAGTTGCAGCACTTGATGGGGCCCACGCCTATTTTTGGGCATTTTTATATTATTTTCTGGAGCTTTTGGGAGGCTCACAATTTCCTCAAGGGGGCACAAAGTCAAAGAATTAAATTATTATCTTGTTTTATTGTGCCATGGGGACACCCAGAGGGAGTTCGTCAAACACTCCTTGGACCCACCATGTGCTTCATTTATTTCTTGTTGAGTGGGTTACCCTTTTTATGTGTTGTATGTTGAGCTCATCTCAACCATTGATTAGAACATTTCATCTTTTAATCTTAGCGACTCGTTTTGAAAGTGGTTAGGCTTCGGTTATGATTGAGGTTTTCTCATTTCTATTTAAAGGAGGGAGCTTCTCATTTGTAAGGGGTCTTTGGTTCTTGGATTTGAATAATAGAAAGACTTTTTTGTGGATATTTTCTCGATCTGCTTTGCATCTTATGTTCTCAAATGGTGATTGGATAGTCTTATGCTTTCTAGCATTGTGGAAATTCTTGTGAGATCTATATTTTTTTGCTGTCATTGTTTTTCCTACAGGAGGGTATTTTGGCTGGAGCGTTTTTGCAGGGGGGCCTCAACTCGCTCGGTTTTCTTCGCCTTGGATCAGGGGGTTTTCATTAGTTTCATTGTGATCTATGATTACTTCGTTTTACTTTCTTGTAGCATTTGGTTTCTTTATCTTGTATTGGCAAATCTGATATTGTTGATGTTTGCTCATGCAGGATAGGGGGCGCATTGGTGGCTTGTGGCTTACATCCTTCATAGAAATCACTTGGATCTTCCAGAATTGATCGGGATAGCAAGGATCATCACTGTTAAAGACTTCTACAAGAATTTCCAGGTAAGATCTAACAGGTATGTCCCTTCTCTTTAGATCTTAATCCATTGTACCTTGCTTTACTTCAAATTTTCTGAAAACTCCTAAAATACTAAATACCCTAAAAAGCAATAAATATGGGAATCGTCTGATCTTGGCTAAACTACTTATGGGTTTCATAGATCGGGCCTCCCCTTCACTAAATATACTGCAACGCTGGTCAAACTCCTGCTGGTTTGACCTAGATCTGATTTTTAGCCAGAAAACTACATAACCCCCCACTGAAAATTTGACCTGCTAGGGTTTTGACTTTTTTTGATTTCTGACTTCATAGATAGATAGATCGGGTCCCACAAAGTCTAAATCACCCTCAACGCTGTCCAGATTCTTGGTAGTCTAACCTAGATCTGAGTTTTTGACTGAAACAGCCCTAGCGCCCTCACTGAAAACTGGACTTTTTCGGAATTGACTTTTTCTAAAATCTGATAGGCTAGGTTGATAGATCAGGGCTTGAGCATTCCAGAACACCCCCAACGCTGAGCTAGTTCCTTCTGGGTTGCCCTAGATCTGAAAAATTGGTTTTCACCCCCCTAGCCCCCCTCATCAGAGTTTGACTTTTCCAGATCTGATCTTTATTGAAATTTTCTGATTTGGGTTTGTAGATCAGGCTACCCTGATCTCATTTCCCCTTCAACGTTGAGTTGATAGCCTCCTGGTGACTCTAGAACTACAGATCTGCCTCTCCAAGCCCTAGCGCTAGCCCTCCATTGAGCTGGTTTTCCTGTAAGCTGAATTTTCCGGGCCAAATCATTTTCTGGGTCCATAGATCACATCCCAGGTGGGTTCACTGAAGTGTTGTGTTGATGCTGAATCCATTTACCAATGCATTAAAGGCACTAGTCTCCTATCTCTAGAGCTAGCCCTAAATTGAACTTAATCCCATTCTGTTTGCCAACATTTATTGTTAACCCAAGTTACCTATCTTTCACTGAGTCTGTCTCCTTGGTACTAGACAGTCCCAACTCTGTGCTTGCTTATCTTTTCATAGTTATGTTTTCCAAGACAGTGGTCATCACCATCAATTGCTAGTACCTAAACCCTAGAGCTAGGGTTTCCATTTACCTTACACCTTACGTACCTCAAAGCCACATTTGATTTGTTCTGGTGTCGAGGTTTGATCTCTCCTGTCGGGAGCAGATCCGGGTCTCCCTCGTTGTTGTTTTGAACTTAGATAACATAAAGTGAAGGCTTCCTTGATTGGCGTGACAACCATCCATTTGGGAGTCTAGGCAGTCGTGGTTCCACCCCTTAGTTGCTTGCCCCTCTACCATCCATCCTGGATCCACCTCACATAGGCAACTACAAGGTTGGTGATAAAAAACCTCTAAAGGAAGGTGCCATTGCAGTGTCTGCAGTAGTAGAAGACTATGTAGCGAAGTTTCAACAAGATTTTTCTCTTATCTCTATTGATTCCAGTATAGGGAGCTCTGTTTTTAGAATATCTGGGTTGTTGACAGTGGAACAACCAAGCACATGATTGGAATCTATGATATCTTTTAGATTATCACAAAGTGGGACCAAGATAGTATATTCAGACAGATATTGATAGTCCACAAGTGGCAATACGAGGGGTTGGAACAGTCAGGTTCCAACTAGACCTTGGTGAGATCATGGAGATACACGGAGTGCTTTTTGTTCCTGGGATGAGAGTTAGTAAACTCTCAGTATCATCCTTTGAGGATGAAGGTTATGGGATGATGATGAGGTTTGCCATGTTTTCCTGTATCAGAGAGATGAGCCAGTTGGTACTGCCATTCTGTTAGGAGGTTGCAGTAACAGGCTCTATGTTTTGAGAGGGCACATTGGACGTCCAGGAGAAGGTGGGTGGCTATCAGAGTCAGAGGATGAGGAAAGAGTTGCATCTGATGTGCATGGCTCTGATGAGGAGAGTGATTCTTTCCTGAGCACTGGCAGGAGACTCAGCCAGCCTAGTGATGGTGTAGATGAGAAGGTGGATGAGGCTCAGGTCGAGTCTCAGGCTTCATAGTTCCAGTGTGGAGTTGAGCACTTATATTCGAGAGAGATTCTAGAGCATGAGGGAGCTGTTTCAGGAGTCAGAGATGGAGATGGTGTTGTGAACCTTTGTGAAGATGGAGTGTTGAAAGATAAATCTAAAGGTCCTCACTCATATTTTTGGTGTGGGTATGATGAGGAGGACTTAGACTTTGTCCTTGTATATTTATGTAATAAATAAAATGATGTTTCATACTTTATTGAATGGGTCTCACTTAAGTGTTTATTTAATAATTAAAGTGAATTAATTATTAAATGTGAGGGAATTAAATGATGGCCCTTGATTTTGTAAATGTATCTCAACACTAGATTAGGTAGTTACAATTTTTAAAGCATAAAACAAAGAGAGAGAGAGAACAAATTGAACACACACCATTAATGAAGAGAGAGGAAGAATAAAAGTGAAGAGAGAGAAGAGATACCCTAGAACAGTGGCACAATTCCCAAGGCAAGGACCAGCAACACACTATTATCACCAACCTTGTAGTTGCCTATGAATGATGGATCCAGGATGGATGGTAGAGGGGAAAGCAACTAGGGAGGTGGAACTAGGACTGCCTAGACTCCCAAATGGATGGTTGTCACGTCAATCAAGGCAGTCTTCGCTTTATGTTATCCAAGTCCAAGACAACAACGGGGGAGACCCGGATCTGCTCCCGACAATAGAGATCAGACCTAGACACCAGAACAGATCAAATGCACTTTGAGGTACGTAAGGTGTTTAGAAACTCTAGATCTATAGTAGGATTCAGTAGATGGATTAGGACCTCAGCAATGTATTGGCTGATCCAAAGCAGTAATTGGATGACCTTTGGGGAAATGGTTAGATCTAGGGTTTTGGTACTAGCAACTAAAGAAGATGATCTCTGCCTTGGGAAATGTAACCGAGGCAGGATGGGCAGGAAAATAGTCGGGACTATCTAGTACCTGGCTGACAGACTCAATAAAGAAGGTGAACAGGTGTGATTGTCTGAGTCATCAAGGAACAACAAATTTCAAGGGGAAAAGGTCAACTCAGGGCTAGCGCTAGGGATGGGAGATCAGTGCCTTTCATGTATTGGGTAATGGAGTCAGTATACACCCAGCATTGAGGTAAACCTACCTAGGGTAGACCTTGATCTGTGGACCCAGATAAGTGTTTTGGTCTGGATAGCTTGGTTTGGGCAGAAATTCAGTTAAGGAAGTCTAGCGCTATGGTTGGAGGAGATAGATCTATAGATCTGAGGCCACCAGCAGACAACCAGCTCAGCGTTGAAAGTGAAATGGGACAAAGAGAGGCTGATCTACACACTTGGTTCAGAGATATTTGGAAAAAGTCAGATCTTGAAAAAGTCAAAGTTGATGATTGAGGATGAGAGGGTGAAAAACTGATTTCTTCAGATCTAGGGCAAGGAGACTGAATCTAGCTCAGCGTTAGGGGTGTTCTGGAGTGCTCAGGACCTGATCTATCAGCCTAGCTTGTCAGATTTCAGAAACAGTAAACTCTGGAAAGGTCCAGTTTTTAGTGATGGCGCTAGGGCTGTTTTCAGTCTAAAACTCAGATCTAGGTCACACTGTCATGAATCTGGACAGCGTTGGGGGTGATTTGGACTGTGTGGGACCCGATCTATCAGTCTATGAAGTCAGAAATCAGAAAAAGTCAAAACCCTAGTAGGTCAAATTTTCAGTGGGGGCGCTATGCAGTTTTCAGACCAAAATTTAGATCTAGGTCAAACCAGCAGGAATTTGACTAGCGTTGCAATATATTCAGTGAAGGGGAGGCCCGATCTATGAAACCCAGCAGTGGTTTGGCCAAAGATCGGACGGTTCCTGGATTTAGTATTTTCTAAGGGTTTTTTAGTATTTTAAGGATTTTCAGAAGAATGGAAGGAAAACAGGTACAATGGATTTAGATCTGTTAAAGAGAAGAGAATCACCTGTTGGATCGTACCTGGAAATGCTTGTAGAAGTCTTAACAGTGATGATCCTTGCTATCTCGATCAATTCTAGAAGATCTAAGTGATTTCTATGACGGATGTAAGCCCCAAGCCACGAATGCGCCCCTAGCCTGCATGAGCAAACATCAACAATATCAGATTTGCTAAGACAAGATAAAGAAACTAAATGCTATAGGAAAGTAAAAAGAAGTAATCATAGATCAGAATGAAACTAATGAAAACCCCCTGATCCAAGACAAAGATAACCGAACGAGTTGAGGTCCTCCTACAAAAACGCTCCAGCCAAAATGCCCTCCTGTAGACAAGGCAATGATAGCAGAAAAAATATAGATCTCACATGAATTTCCTCAATGCTAGGAAGAAGAAGACTATCCAATAACCATTTGAGAACATCAGATGCAAAGCTGATCCAGAAAATATCCATGAAAAAATCTTTCTATTATTCAAATCCAAGAGCCAAAGACCCCTTACAAATGAGAAGCTCTCTCTTTTAAATAGAAATGAGAGAACCACAATCATAATCGAATCCTAACCACTTTCAAAACGAGTGGCTAAGATTAAAAGATAAAATGTTCTAATCAATGGTTGAGATGAGCTCAACATACAATACATGGATCAATATAACCATAAAGTACCAAAGTGGACTAAATCACCCATAAAGAGGGTACCCCACTCAACAAGAAATAAATGAAGCACATGGTGGGTCCATGGAGTGTTGACTAACTCCCCCTGGGTGTCCCCATGGCACAATAAAATAATATAATATTTTAATTCTTTGACTTTGTGCCTCCTTGAGGAAATCGTGAGCCTCCCAAAAGCTCCAGAAAAATAATATAAAATGCCCAAAAATAGGTGTGGGCCCAATCAGGTGCTGCAACTGCTAGAGAAGGTGTGGAGTACATCACTCTCATCATTATGACTCATCCCATGTCATTTGCTTGCCTCAGTAGCCCAAATTGATTTCTTCAATAGGCATCTAATCATTTTTTAATCTGCCTCGGGAAATGTGAACCTGCCAAAACAGCCTCCTAGGGTGCCTGCGTTGTCAAACTGAGCCCACCAAGATCTTTGGGATGGGGGTACTCTGGTACAAACAAGTGGATGCACACCCTATGCCCATACAACGCCCTAGGAGATCCAACTGAAACATCTCCTTGCTTAGACATATCAACCTGTGAAGAAAAATTGCATCAGAAAGGCAGAATGAGCCTGATCATATCTGCAAGTGCCCGAAACTGGAAATAAACTGTCTCATTAGACTCAGAGAGTCTCAATCCATCTAGGGTATATACTCATACCCCTCATAGGTCTCTACCTGATCATACCCATATCCAATAAACAATATAACCATCTATAAATGATTAGACACCAATAATAACTTAGACTATCATCCATCTGCTACAAATATTATAAGGATAAGACATGCTCTACAACTCATTCAAGCAACAATCACAACAAGTAGTAGTCATTTCACTGGCGGTACATCAACCAATACATATATAAGGCTTTATTTATTATTACTCAAACTAGACTTTCAGGACTATACTCACTTCATAGTTGTAGTCAATTTGCTAGTGAAGGGTAAATGATGAAATTGACAAGGCTAAGGCAAAGGATGACTTCCTACTTAACATCATGACACTTTCGATATCGAAAGGGAATACTCACTATAACCAATGCCAGACAAACAACAACACAGGGAATGGCAGTGCCTCACAAATGGTTGAGTTGCTTAGAGAGTGCTTATTCAACTTAGGCAACATGACTACATTAAGCTTGATCCAGTTTCATTAGGATTATCAATTTTATTTCCATGGCCTTTTTGGCCTATATGACCCTTTGGGAATTCACCAGTGCTTAAAAGCACAGCTAATCGTAGCTTTCATCCGGGACATATTTATTTTATAAGGTCAACAAAATTTGGATATAACATAATTTTAACCATTGCTTTTTTGGACCTTTTCTTATATCCTTCAAGGGGTATTTTAGCATTTCATTGCTCTTGCCCTCTTTACATATGTTAAGAAACACAGTTTTAGCATTTTCATTTTCCATGGGCGCATACATAACACTTTCCAATAAGTAGTACATGAGCTTTTAGTTTTAGCTAACAACATCTCAAGTGACCAAGGGGAGTTCTGCACAGTGCCAAACATCGGGACAACCGACCAGAATGATTTAGGCATACAATCCAACTCACCAAAGGCAAGTTCTGTCACCAACTCAGAGCCGAGACACAATATAAACAGGGAGGATTGTCCAACAAAGGTTCTAGCGGGGAAAAAGATCCTCCGTGCCATTAGTCAAGAAGTCAGTCGGGTTGAAAACTAAACTGGAAGGTAATGGATGGGTGGAGATAGTGAATGATGAAGCCAACACTAGCAATCCAAAACAATGGTGGGAATGACTACCTCTATTCTCCCTAAGGAGGGTAAAACCAATGAGTATAGATCAAGAACTTCAAAGTCAGAGTAGGGACATCAATACATAATACAAATAGATCCAAGTCCATATAATTATGACCGCCAGATCATGACACCACATGTTAATACATGTCACCAAAATGAGTATAAGAGTAATGATAACCGTAACTTCATATAAAAAGCTGCGTCATAATCATGCAATATAATCCATCTGAAACACCATCTGTCAAATGAGAAAGCACTGATATAAAACTGGGCATCAATAACTGCTCTGTAATGACTAAATGGCTACATCGGTCCTCAAATCTGAGTGTCCTGAGACTCAATCCTGACATGGGAGAGTACAATAGTCCACTAATACAATAATGATTCGTCAAAACTTCTCATCTCAGCATCTCATATGTAAGAGATCTGGCTGAAAAATGTACTGTGTCTGAAAAATAGAATATGGTAGCCTGGGTACTATATATGTGATAACACTCACTTTCAAAGGAAGCCATCAAGATGTACAACAACAGTCTGATAGAGGCTGTACAACAACACATGTGGGCACGAATCCCGAGGTAGTGTTGTCACATTTTTTGCAGACTGACAAACCATACAACTGCATTTATTTTTGGCACGTGGCATGATTTTCGAGGAAAGAAAATACATAAAAAAATTATAGCCGTACAACAGGTTGTATAATTGTTAATTGGCACAAATTTCGAGGTATTTGCTTGTTGCTTCAGTTTGGTGTAACTCTATCAGTGAGGGTTGAAGGTATTAATTCATGTGTTGATGAAAAATTTCTAAGTATTCTTCTTAATAAAATTTTCTTCTTCAAGGGTTTTCCATGGAGTTGTGGTTTTGCCCGGTCTTTTGAACAAAAATATATGTGTCTCATGTGTATGATTGATATTTCAGTGTTTGAGAAGATCTTGAAGTGGTGGTTTTTATTTTAAGTTTGAGTAAATTTTAATAAAAAACGCTAGATATTTAAGTGTTTGACAGAATGTGTGAATGAAAATTTTCATGTTAATGTCATTTATCTTCTTCACCTCCTAGGGTGGGAAATCAAATAGAAATTGGGGGGAAACCCCCCTCTAATATTTTTAATCTTCATTCTAGGCCCAAGGGGGGGACCACCAATTTTCCTGATTTCCTTGATCGATTTTGGAAAATGTGACCAAAACCTTAGAAAGACTTGTTCGAATGACTTCAAACTTTGCCCAAGGGTGTAGGGGGGCTCATGCCATTGATTTTGAGTACCCATACCCCAATTCGTGGGAATTAGATTCCATTTATCCCTCTTTTTATTACAACATTTTTATGTTGAGTGACATTTTTTAATTTCCAAAAATAAAAAAATCGTTGGTAAAATGTAATGAAATTACGCAAGACTCTGGATAGTGTCTAGCATGGTTACATAGAACATTCCTAGGCCTCAGTCATCTTGTGGACTCGATCATTAGAACGCCTTTCACCACGTTGGAGGTATTTTTGAGTGAAAAACTCAGATAATTAAAATCACTAAAATGAATTTTAATTATCCAAAGTAAAAAACACTCGATGAAAGTAATACCCTAATGATAAAGTCCTCGGTAACTAAGTTATACAAAAACTAGACCTTCATGCTGACATATCATTACAATATCCCCCGTAGTGATGTGGAAATTTCATGGAGAAAAGATAAGAAGAAGGGTTGCGTCGCTTGAAAAACTTTATTAGGTACTTCTTTCTCATCTTCATGCACATGGTACATGGTTGGCCACCTAGTTGGTTAGGTGGTCAACAGTTACCGTTTTAAAATTGCAAATTTAAATTGGATCTATCATCTTGAAGCGAAAATCATAATTAGATCTAGTTTTGTTTTGCAACGTAAGTAGATTCTAGTTGTGTTATAAGAAAGTATTATTTTCAAGCTAGATCTAGCATAGAGATCCTTGATTCCTTGGTTGTATTTTTGTTAGATCTAAAGGCTAAGTTGAAGATTTCTTCTTTTAAGTATTTAAAGGTTAATTTTGGCAAAGTAAAAAGTGCTTTCTATTGGCTACTCAAAGTTAGCTAAGATCCTCAATAGGACTTGTCATTTTGAGTTATTTTTGTCATTTTTTTAAAAGTAGTTTTAAATTTAGAAATGTTTTTGCAACTTTTTGTAGTATTTTTCCAAACACTCCCAAGTTTGGGAGCATTTTGTAATAAACTTGTTGGCTGTTTTTTGTCCTTTGATGAACATGTAGATAGGCATGCTGCTCAAAATTTGAAGTTTCAAGCGAACCAATGACTCCCTTCTTAACCCTTCCTTTCATCCCCCTTCTCTCCATTCACTTTTTCAGAGAAAACTTGTAAATCGGTTGATCTCCATTATAAATATCACGAATATCTAAAAAGGATTCATTTCATGTTGTAAAATTTTTAATAAAGAGAGTGAATGGGCTGCCAAAGTGCTCACACCCCATCCCCATTTGGGGATCTGTGTCGTCTCTTCTTCTTGGTTTGGTTTGGTAGTTTAGTTATTTTATTTATTTCCTTCTCTTTTACTTTATGAAAAACAAATAAAAAACTACTAACCCCACGCTTTCCTGAGTTACCCGAAAGGGGAAAGGGATTCGTGGTAGGGTTAATTAGAAAACAAATTTATTTTCTGTGTTTTTAAGTTTGAGCTTTTAAAATTAACCCAACTGTGCTCTCTCGAGTATCTCATAAGGGGGAAAGAGATTCTTAGCCGTGAGTAGTTTGCTAATAAACATCACATTTAGATTTAATAAAATAAACCAAGGCCTTGCTTCTTGTATGCTCTGATCCGCTGCAGCGTTGTCTGATCAGTTTGGCTGCTTCAGAAAGGAAGTTTGGTGACTAGATTAATAGGGAAATCCACACAAGTTACTTTCCTAAGAATTTGGGAGGTCACAGAGGGTGACTACCACAGAGTCAGGGGGCTACTCCAAGCAGGTAATGCCTCGCCTTGTTGGACACTTGGTAAAACCGCTCTAGCGCTCAATTCAAGGGAACTTGGCTTGTTGGGCCAAACCCCAATTTACTCACTCCTTAATCAATGCATTAATAATTTTAAAACTTACCAACTAGACATTGCAATACTTTTATTGAGACTACAACAACCACCCTCATACACAAGCACTCCATATTCACTGGCATTGGTGTCTTACAATTTCATGGTTAAGACAACTTATGTATATTGACGTGAATGTTGTTTGACTCATTAAAGCTGCTACTATAATTTAAATTGCAATCAGTTGTTGCAAGATTTTAAACCCATTTCACGCTTAACTCCTAGGTTCTTTTTTTGTTTGTTTTAGATTAAAGACCATAGATTTATTTTTATTGGGGACCCCCCCTTGGATTCGCTAGGAGTTGGCCTAGATGAAGGAGTGGAGTATCAAGTGACAACACTTGGCTCAATCTTGCCCCCAAGGTTACACCCAGTGGCTTGAAGATTTTTTCTACGTAACCCGAGGTGCGAATTAGGCGGCAACAAAACTATCATTCATTTCATTGCTATTAGAGCTTCATCTTTGATTTGACCTTTGGCCACAAATTTTTTTATTAGATCTTCTCTGATTTGGCATTTGGCCACTGTTACTACCTAAGTTGTACTTGGTGGACTTTTCAAGTGAGCTGACAAAGTAGAACAAGTATACTTGTTCATTCTTCAGAGTCCAGAAGTCCGTCGTGCTTTTTCTGGGAATTTTTTAATTTTTTTGTAACACATATTCATACCCCCTTGGGGAAATTGTAAAAAATGTGCTAGCATGGCCAATTTTATAAAAGACTCAGCTTCCCTTGGTAATTATTGGTTGTTGAACAAACGACTAACAATTTTCGAGTTTTTCACTCATGCCTCCAAAGTTGGGGTAGTCATTTTGGTGGTTAGGCCTTAGGGGGTTATTAAAGCCTCTGTGTCAATGTTTATAAACATGCTAGGCATTCGAATTGAGCCATATGAACATGTGCTAGGCCCCCCCTAGGTTTTTGTTCAATTCTGAGAAAATTATTTTTTCTCGCAAAATTAGGACATTTTTTAATGGCATAAAAGATTGATCTGGAGGCAGAATTTGGCGTGTGGATGCTTGTTTTCACACTTGGAGCATCCACTTCACCTCGAGACTCACTTTTCATATGATTCAGGTGGCTAAATCATCTTGTAAGGCATTATTTCTCTAAAAGTGCATCAAAATGACCATTTACTACTAAAGTCGCAACAAATTGGCACAAAAGGACAAGTTGAAAAAGTCATGTGGGGACATGTCAACCTTGCTTTTAAAAGTCAAATAAGGTGGCTAAGTTTGTCTTTTAGTGATGGATGACTTATGCTAAATAAGAACAGCATGTGTTTTATGAGTTTTTTTTGTTTGTTTGAAGGTAGTGATTATATCTTAAAATGAGAGACGCTCCTACCTTCTCATGTATCGCATGGGTATGTGGGTTGTTAAAACTTCACGTGCTGGCAAGTCAACTCAAATTTTGATGGGCAAGTTAATCCCAAGCATAAAACATATACAATGGGACAAGAACCATGATGCGGCGAGTGATCCCATATTGAGAATCGCATCCCTCCTTTTGTGCTTGCGACTTGTGTTATGTGGCATTGTTATCACATATACATTCTGCAGCTAGGCTACCTTGATGCAGCATACCGACTTGTCTCTTATTCTGTTCCCGGCTATTTTTCACATGGGGTATTAGCATGGATCTTTACAACTTTAGTTATTCCAGAGCCTTGTTCATCGGATTTTCCTTGGTAGGACTAAGATTCAGGGGTCCATTGAAATGCGTTTGGTGATGATCTAGTTCATTATAGAAAAGCAGCAGATCGGAGTTGGTACACACAGTTATAGAGAGGTTTATCAGTTGTAGACAAGTATATTTGGTGAGATCAGGTATACACTTCCTTAGTTTAATTTTGCTCTATGATGTATGTTAGATACCTATGTTTATCATGTTAGGATGATTATGGTGACCTATGCTTATGTCTATTGTTGCTTCAACTTGTGTTATGACTAATCAAGGGATTTGATGTGAAGACTATTGCTCATGCCATGCTTGTACAAATTATAAACCTTGGTGCTAGGTTGGTTCCATGTCACTTGTCCTCGTCCATCCAGTTCATCCACCTTCAATTTTATTCCATGACTTAGATTGATTGAGACTTGTGAGATTGAATATCCTTTCCCCATTGTGACCCATATGTATGATAGACTCCATGTTGCTATGTGTCTCTGGCTACGAAGTATGTGGTTTGGTCAGTGTGGTTGGGTTCACAGGGTAGTTCTCCTTTAGTTCTCAAAGCGAGTGTTCCATCATAACAGTGTTGCTAAACACTAAAGCATCGAAATGCATAAAAGTTATATCTAAAGGATGCAAAAAGTATACATGTTAAAAAATTGGTCGGTGGCCAAGAGTTTGGGCACTCATTCCTTGTATAATGTAAGGCTCAATCTACCCTCCATAGGGGCGGCAGGGAGAGGCAAACCCGTCGAGGCTATGGACTGCTTGCTGGCAGTAGGTCTAGGCCTTAGTCATTTACTGGAGCCCATAAGGCTTTCCGGGCACCTGCTCTTCTAGGATGGCTATTATCTTGTGAAATGTAAAGTGATTTGAAAAGTTTAATGTTCAAAGGATGAGCACTCACTTGGTACTTTGTCAAAAATCGCTTCAAATTGATTGAGACAAGATAAATCATCATTTGCAAGGCATCTACAAGATTTTTTGGGTAATATCTACTCTATATCTCTTGTTTTAAATTTCTATTCCATTAGTTATAAATTTGTCTAGCGAAACTGTTAAGAACCTGTGTCAACTCTCCTCTTTATTTTGTTAGTATATTTTGTTAGACGCATATGCTTTGTAAGTCGTCCCATTAGTATGTTGTATTATCCCACATTCATGGGGAGTAAGTAATAGTTGTTAAGTCGTCCAGTTAATATGTTGCATTATCCCACATTCATGGGGAGTAATAGTCGTTTAGATTAGACTTAGTATATAAGTATGTGTTGAGGCTAATGAAGGCATCGAAGAGTTATTTTGTATTGAGCTTGCTCAAAGGAGGTTGCCCTGTCGAAGTGGTTTACGATTAATAAAATCTCTTCTATGCTCCATTATTTCTGTTATATCGTGCATTCTCATTGTTTATTGCAGGAGTTCTTCACATCTAGTATAAGATCACTTTCTTGGGCTCGTTGGGTGGAATTTCTACCAAATTTTTTTCTTTCTTTTGCAGTGCTTCCTGGCGCTGTGATTATTGCAGTCGTTCTTCTTCTTGCAGCAGTATTATTCATTCGGATCAGGGAATAAACCCTATCCGCTTAACTATGGGAAGTACTTGGGAATAGCCCTAAAGCTCATTGTGAGGAGTATCACAGGAACCCTGAAGTAGCTGGCCATTGAGAGGACCTGCCAAGTGAAAAGGGAAATGACCCCTACCTGATTGACTAGTTCCCACCCGTGAGGTAAACCAAGAGTTGTCGTTTGTGGCAAAGCGGTTATCAGTTTTACCTGAGCCGTGGAGTGAGGGGTACTGCCCCAATACGCAAGTCGTTAGACAACATTGGTGGCCGAGTGAATCCCTTGAACCTTTAGGAAGTCGAACATACGTGGGGTCCATATCCATTTACAGTTGATAAAACGTAGCTTTCCATAACCGCCACAAAGCATTTCCTCCATTTCCAGTTGATAAAGCACAGCTTTCCAAAACCGCCACAGAGCATTTCCTCCATTTCCAGTTGATAAAGCGCATCTTTCCAGAACTGCCACAGATCATTTCCACCAAAAAAAAAGAATTTGGAACTCTTTGGAATAATCTGGGCTGGTCAAGACTGGGGACCTTGCTATGCAATCCTTGATGCTTCTAAAGGCTTCTTTTCCCTCACTATCCCATTCAAACTTAACATCTTTTTCAAGTAATTTGTGCATGGGTTTCATTAGCTCAGCTAAGTTTGGGATGAACCTTCTTATGAAATTGATTTGGCCATTAAAAGACTGTAAGGATTTCTTATTTTGAGGCAAGGGAACCTTCTTTATGGATTCTACTCTTTTAGGGTCTATTTTAACACCATCCTTAGAAATAATATGCCCAAGCAACTTGCCTTCATCTATACCCAAAACCGAGTTGGAGGGATCCAAAGAAATACCAAACTTTCTGCATCTTTCAAACACTTTCCTGAGATGACCTATATGATCGGATCTTTCTTTGGAGAAAAAAATAAGGTCATCTTAATAGATTTCAATTATATTTCCAATTAATTCATTGAAAGCATAATCCATAACTCTTTGGAAAGTTACACCTGCATTCAGCAGACCAAAGGGCATACTTAGATATTCAAACGTTCCCCAAGTTGAAGTGAAAGTAGTCTTATGTCAATCTTCTTTTTTAACCAAGACTTGGTTATACCCAGAGAACCCGTCAAGCATAGACATCATGCTTGACCCTGTTACCGTTTACAATAGGGTCTCCAAATCTGGCAAAGGATAGTTATCTTTTATGCGTGAGATGTTCAGATTTCAGAAATCAATGCATATTCTCAACTGTCCATTCTTTTTCCTAACAACCACCAAGTTTGAGCACCATGATGAATGTCTTGTTGGAGCAATGATCCCTGCTGTCAACATTTTTTGTAACTCTTGTTGGACCATGTGGGCTAACTTGGGGTTTATTCTTCCGAACTTCTGTTGAAAGGGTTTGGAATCTGGCTTTAATGGGATTATATGCTGAAACTCATCATCTCGATAAGCTTTAAGTTCATCATATGTAAAAGCAAACACATCCCTAAACTCCTTTACCAACTCACTCAAATTTTTTCTCTCTTTCTCAGAAGTCCCTTTTCCAATTTTTATTTTTTTGGGCTCTTCTTTAGTGCCAATGTTTATTTCTATGTAATCCTCCAGTTTTTTGGTTTCTTTATTCTTACACCTGTCCTGCCTATCAAAAGTTCTTTCCCATTCTACCACTTTTTTAGGGACATGATTACTAGGCTGTTCATCTTCCCCTTTGTAGGATTCTTCCTCCTGAAAATTGACTTGAAAGTCTGAAAACTCTTTCATGTTATTGATGAAGTTTATAATTTGCTTGTCATCTTTAAACACTTACCAATGATTCAAGTTGTCTGGGACAGAGGGTCTAAAATTTAGTTTGAAACTTCCCATTTCCCTCTATCAACTCTTCAGTGAACTCTAAGGTGGAAGCTGCCATTGCTAGTTTGTCTGCCTTGCTGTTTTCTAAACGAGGAACTACCATGAGGTCTATTATCACCAACCTTGTAGCTACCTATGCAAGATGGATCCAATATGGATGGTAGAGGGACAAGCAACTAAGGAGGTGGAACCCACTGCCTAGACTCCCAAAGAGATGGTTGTCACGTCAATCAAGGCAGTCTTCGCTTTATGTTATCTAAGTCCAAGACAACAACGGGGGAGACCCAGATCTACTCCCGATAGGAGAGATCAGACCTAGACACCAGAACAGATCAAATGCACTTTGAGGTATGTAAGGTGTAAGGTGTTCAGAAACTCTAGATCTACAGTAGGATTCAGTAGATGGATCAAGACTTCAGCAGTATATTGGCTGATCCAAAGCAGTAATTAGATGACCTTTGGGTGAAATGGTTAGATCTAGGGTTTTGGTACAACCAATTTCAAGGGGAAAAGGTAAATTTAGGGCTAGCGCTAGGGATGGGAGATCAGTGCCTTTCGTGCATTGGGAAATGGAGTCTATATACACCCAGCGTTGAGGTGAACCCACCTAGGGTAGACCCTGATCTGTGGACCTAGATAAATCTTTTGGTTCGGATGGATCAGTTTGGGCAGAAATTCAGTCAAGGAATGCTAGTGATAGGGTTGGATGGGATAGATCTGTAGATCTGAGGCCACCAACAGACAACTAGCTCAGCGTTGAAGGTGAAATGGGACCAGGAGGGGCTGAAAAAGTCAAAGTTGATGATTGAGGCTGAAAGGGTGAAAAACTGATTTCTTTAGATCTACGGCAAGCAGGATGGATCTAGCTCAGCGTTAGGGGTGTTCTGGAGTGCTCAGGACCTGATCTATCATCCTAGCCTGCCAGATTTCAGAAACAGTAAACTCGGGAAAGGTCCAGTTTTTCAGTGATGGCGCTAGGGTTGTTTTCAGTCTAAAACTTAGATCTAGGTCACACTGTCATGAATCTGGACATCATTGGGGGTGATTTGGGATGTGTGATACCCGATCTATAAGTCTATGAAGTCAGAAATCAGAAAAAGTCAAAACCCTAGCAGGTCAGATTTTCAGTGGGGGCGCTATACAGTTTTCAGACTAAAATTCAGATCTAGATCAAACCAGCAGGAATTTGACCAGCATTGCAGTAGATTCAATGAAGGGGAGGCCCAATCTATGAAACCCAGCAATGGTTTGGCCAGAGATCAGATGGTTCCTGGATTTAGTATTTTTTAAGGGTTTTTTAGTATTTTAAGGATTTTCAGAAAAATGGAAGGAAAACAGGTACAATGGACTTAGATCTGTTAAAGAGAAGAGAATTACTTGTCGGATCGTACCTGGAAATGCTTGTAGAATTCTTAACAGCGATGATCCTTGCTATCCCGATCAATTCTAGAAGATCCACGTGATTTCTATGACGGATGTAAGCCCCAAGCCACCAATGCGCCCCCTACCCTGCATGAGCAAACGTCAACAATATCATATTTGCTAAGACAAGATAAAAGAAACCAAATGCTATAGGAAAGTAAAAATAAATAATCATAGATCACAATGACACTAATGAAAAACCCCTTGATCCAAAACGAAGATAACCGAACGAGTTGAGGTCCCCTTGCAAAAACGCTCTAGCCAAAACGCCCTCCTGTAGACAAAACAATGATAGCAGAAAAAATATAGATCTCACATGAATTTCCACAATGCTAGAAAGCATAAAACTATCCAATCACCATTTGAGAACATCAGATGCAAAGCAGATCCAGAAAATATCCACGGGAAAATCTTTCTATTATTCAGATCCAAGAGCCAAAGACCCCTTACAAATAAGAAGCTCTCTCCTTTAAATAGAAATGAGAGAATCACAATCATAACCGAATCCTAACCACTTTCAAAACGAGTGGCTAAGATTAAAAGATAAAATGTTCTAATCAATGGTTGAGATGAGCTCAACATACAATACATGGATCAATATAACCATAAAGTACCAAAGTGGACTAAATCACCCATCAAGAGAGTACCCCACTCAACAAGAAATAAATGAAGCACATGATGAGTCCATGGAGTGTTAACTAACTCCCTATGGGTGCCCCATGTCACAATAAAATAATATAACATTTTAATTCTTTGACTTTGTGCCTCCTTGAGGAAATCGTGAGCCTCCCAAAAGCTCCAGAAAATAATATAAAATGCCCAAAAAATAGGTGAGGGCCCAATCAGGTGCTACAACTGCTGGAGAAGGTGTGGAGGACATCACTCTCATCATCATGACTCATCCCATGTCATTTCCTTTCCTCAGTAGCCCAAATCGATTTCTTCAATAGCCATTTAATCATTTTTTAATCTGCCTCGGGAAACGTGAACCTGCCAAAACAGCCTCCTAGGGTGCCTACGTTGTCAAATTGAGCCCAGCAGGCTCTTTGGGATGGGGGTACTATGGTACAAACAAGGGGCTTCACCCCCTATGCCCATACAATGCCCTAGGAGATCCAACTGAAACATCTCCTTGCTCAGACACATCAACCTGTGAAGCAAAACTGCATCAGAAAGGCGGAATGAGCCTGAACATCTCTGCAAGTGCCCGAAACTGAAAATAAACTGTCTCATTAGACTCAGAGAGTCCCAACCATCTAGAGTGTATACTCATACCCCTCTCAGGTCTCTATCTGATCATCAACCATATCCAATAGACAATATAACCATCTGTAAATGATCAGATACCAATAATATAACTCAGACTATCATCAATCTACTGTAAGAGTTGTAAGGCTAAGACATGCTCTACAACTCATTTAAGCAACAATCACAACAAGTAGCAATGATTTCACTGGCGGTACATCAACCAAATACATATATAAGGCTTTATTTATTATTACTCAGACTAGACTTTCAGGACTATACTCACTTCATAGGTGTAGTCAATTTGCTAGTGAAGGCTGAAGGATGAAATTTACCAGGCCAGGGAAAATGATGACTTCCTACTTAACATCATGGCACTTTGGATATGGAAAGGAAACACTCACTAAAACAAATGTCGGACAAACAACAACACAAGGAATGGCAGTGCCTTACAAATGGTTGAGTTGTTTAGAGAGTGCTTATTCAACTTAGGCATCATGACTACATCAAGCTTGATCCAATTTCTTTAGGATCCTCAATTTTATTTCCATGGCCTTTTTGGCCCATATGACCCTTTGGGACTTCACTAGTGCCTAAAAGCACAGCTAATCGCAGCTTTCATCTGGGACATATTCAAATTTATAAGGTCAGCATATATTTAACCATTGCTTTTTGGACCTTTTCTTATACCCTTCAAGGGGTATTTTAGCATTTCATTGTTCTTTCCCTCTTTACATATGTTAAGAAACACAGTTTAGCATTTTCATTTTCCATGGGCGCATACAAACATTTCCAATACAAGTAGTACATGAGCTTTCAGTTTTAGCCAACAACATCTCAAGTGACCAGGGGGAGTTCTGCACAGTGCCAAACATCGGGACAACTGACCAGAATGATTTAGGCATACCATCCAACTCACCAAAGGCAAGTTTTGTCACCAAATCAGACCTGAGATACAATATAAACAGGGAGGCTTGTCCAACAAAGGTTCTAGCGGGGAAAAAGGTCCTCCATGCCATAAGTCAAGAAGTCAGTGAGGTTGAAAACTAAACTGGAAGGTAATGGATGGGTGGAGACAATGAATGATGAAGCCAACACTAGCAAGCCAAAACACTAGTGGGAATGACTACCTCTATTCTCCCTAAGGAGGGTAAAACCAATGAGTATAGATCAAGAACTTCAAAGTCAGAGTAGGGACACCAATACATAAATACAAATACATCCAAGTCCATATAATTATGACTGCCAGATCATGACACCACATGTTAAAACATGTCACAAAGATGAGTATAAGAGCAATGATAACCATAACACCATATAAAAAGCTGAGTCATAGTCATGCAGTATAATCCATCTAAAACACCATCTGTCCAATGAGAAAGTACTGATATAAAACTGGGCATCAATAACTGCTCTATAATGACTAAATGGCTACATTGGTCCTCAGATCTGAGTGTCCTAAGGCTCAGTCTTGACAAGGGATAGTACAATAGTCCACCAATACAATAATGATTCGTCAAAACTGCTCATCTCAGCATCTCATATGTAAGAGATCTGGCTGGAAAATGTACTGTATTTGAAAAATAGAATATGGTATCCTAGCTACTATATATGTGATAACAAGGTCTAAAGCATCGAAATATTCCATGGTGTGCCACACAACATTCCTATACTTTTTTCAGTTTTTCACACTTACAAGCAAACAAATTCTTGACTTGGGAAACAATTAAGTCTGCATCACCTTCGATACTGAACACCTTAATGCCCATGTCCTTTGCAATTTCAAGCCCTAAAAAAAGTGCTTCATACTCGGCTACGTCATTAGATGCATCAAATTCAAGCCTATAAGCAAAGTTAAACTTCTAGTTTGATGGTGAAGTTAAGACAATCCCTGCCCCTTTTTTTGACTTGGAAAAAGCTCGATCAAAACTCATCCTCCATAGTTCATCAACTTCTTCATTCTTGGATTTCCCTCTGATAGGTATAAGGTAGTTTGCATAGATGGCATGGTTTCCCAGACTATCTGTCTCACAGATGTATTCATTATCTGGTTCATCATGATCTTCAACATGATACTTCCTTTCCTTTTCCCTATACATTTTGGCATGTGCATATTTAGAAGCTCGAATCATGGCATAGGTCCAATCCATTTGGATAGATCTGCCAAGGGAGGAAACCCACTTCCTGGATAGAAACATTCCCCATATATGAGGTATATCTATGACTACAATGTCCATGGTCACACCAATGTCTGGGTAGGCAGCTAACTTGACTGGAAAATTCAAAATTATACCCACAACATCAATTTCCCTTGAGTCCATGGAACACACATTTTGGTATGGTCTTGTTATGTTTAAACCCATTTTCTCCATAACTTTTTTGGTCATGATGTTAGAAGATGCACCTGAATCAAGCATATCATTTTCAATCAACGAAATGTAGAATGGAGGATGATCTTCTTTGTTATGGTCTCTACTATGCAAAACAATAGGAGTATCTTCATTAAAATTGTTTTGCTTCTTATTAGGGCTCTCAACAGGTTTGTTCACAGCGGTCTCTTTTTCTTTTTTGGCCACCTTCTCCTTAGCCTTTTTAGTAATTGCTTCTTTAGGTTTCTCAACATTCTTTTCCTTAGGTTCCTCCAAGGTTTTCATGAAAATATCCCTTTGACTAGGAATTTTTCAAGATCTCAATTACTGGGACAAAGATTTTAGCACTAGACAACCAATTACCTAAATCAATCTTCAAATCTACATGGGGAGAGTTTTTTACCTTTGGCATGTGTTGATCTGACTTAGTTGGGATGACATTCCTTCTTCTTTGATAGACCATGCCTTTGTATTTCTCCATGATCTGCTCAGGAGTAGGTTTCTCACCAAAAATCTTTGTAGCATTATCCTTCTCCTAACTATACGCCCTTGCTTGTTTCCACTTTTCTTTGGAGATGTGGTGGACATTCCTAGTATTATTTATATACTCAGGATATCTAGGATAACCCACAAAATTGCTTGTCTCCATCTGTTCTTGTTCCATGATGTAGCAAAAATTTGGACAAGTAGATTCCTCATGGAATTCTTCACAGGGTCTGCAATAGGGAGGAACCTCATCAACCATGTTGTTTGTTTCAAGTTGGTTAGGAGGTATCTGCTCTTGGGGAGGATACTTCTTCTTCCACTCTTGGTTTGGCCTTGGTTGAAAAATTCTTTGATTTTGAGTAATGTGAGTTTCCTCCATGTTCGTCAATCTATTTTGGAAAGCGTTTAGTTGAGAAGTGTGGTTGACCATCATCTGTTTCATCAATTCTATTATTTCCTTGATGGAGTCCTTAGTCTGATGTTTACCTGCTGGCTGAACTGCTTTTCCCTTGGAATCATGCAATTTTGAAATAGAAACACTACTTCTAGAAAACCCAGGTAGATTGGATTTTCCAGATGCTTGCATGTTTCTGTCTATTTTTTCAGGAGTTTCCATAGCACCATGAAGAGTTGTTGGCTCCTTATCTCTAAATTGGTATCTCATTTCTCCTTCAAAGACTTCTATGTAGTAGATGAGAATTGATGCATCGGGAGGTTTAATATCTTTATGCAACCTTGAAACCAAATCATTGAACTTTTTATTAAACTCCTCGATTGTTTCATTTTCTGTCTTCTTAGTTTCAGTCAAGGCAACTAACAGGTGTCAGTTCTCTTTCTTGTCACCCCATCTTGAATTGAAGGCTGTCTCAAACTCTGTGAAGGTTTTGATGCTATTATCGGCCAGATTGGAGAACCATTCAAATGCATCAGCTTCTAAGGATAAGGCAAAGAGCCTCATCTTTACATCTTCAAAATTCACATTATGGCACCACTTGGCATACCACTGCACAAAAAATAATAGATGAGACTTAGTAGTGATAGCATCATTACCATGGAAAGAGGGAACCTTTTCAATAGCTTTATCAGGGATTTGATGACGATAACCAGTAATGGCGGTAAAGTCCAAGGGTTTAAAAAGATTGCCCATGCTGGTAGGTGAATGTCTTGATTGAGGATCAACAAATAAAAGGTGAATGTCAAGAATTGACTTAGATCTAAGATTTTCGAGGATCCTACGAGAAGCTAGCTTGCTTTTCCTCTTATGATAGACCCGCTCAAGCTCAGGGATGAACTGAAGCAAGCCTTCTGAGTTTCTTCTTGTTGAATGCCTTGGTAAAGTTAAAGATAGTGGAGTCCCCAGATGATTTGAGTAAAATTATTCAATTTTAACATTCATCAAACAAAGCATAAAAGCAAAAAGGAAAACTCAAAGTCATATTCTGGGAATAAAAAGACTTATCCTCGGCAACGGCGCCAAAATGTTGTCGCCTAATTCGTACCTCGGGTCATGTGGCAAAAATCTTCAAGCCACTGGGTGCGACCTTGGGGGCAAGCAAGAGTCAAGTGTTGTCACTTGATATTGACTCCTCCGTCTAGGCTCTCTCCTAGCGAGGCCAACGGGGGTGGTCCTTAATAAACTATGGTGTTTAATCTATAAAAATATAACAATTAGTCTATATGAGATAAAATAAAACTTTGAAACTAAAATAAACTGCAAATAATTTAAACAACTAGTATAAATAACATTCCACACAACACATTGATTAACTTAAGCATAAAATAAACAAGATTGCCAGATAGACCAGCGCTAATGGAGTGCTTGTGTAAAAGCGTTGCTAGTGAAGTCTCGAGAAGTATTGCAGTTGTCTTGATTGATCAGTTTTAAAATTATTAAATGAGTAATTAGGGAGTAAGTCAATTCTTGGTAAATTTTATTATGAATGTGGTAATGATCTTTATTATTATGGGGAGATGGTATTCCAGATATACACGGGGGTGCGAGGAATGTGTCTGGATTTACCAAGGAGTGGCTCTCACAGTGACATGTGGGCTAGATGGTGTCGCAGGGCTGTGTTTAACACTACACCAAACGAGGGTGTAGCCTGACGGTGCCCAACGGTCACTTTCTAGTGGTTCCCGCTTCACTTGCAGAATTTGACCACAACTTTGTAAAATCGCATGAAGTGCCGGATTTTCACTTGTAGGGATTAATTGAAGTGTTTTACTAATTACTAGTCACTTCAGTTCCTTTCTGATTGTCCCACCGATCTAGCCAAAGACCTACAGTGGTCACAAGAGCATACAGGGAATGAAGTCTTGGATATTTTAAGTATTTTAAGAACTAAGTGTGAGTTTTTTAAATCTTGTAAATTTTCCTTTAATATTCAACTAGGGCTAAACAGTGCATTAAAAAACTCTACTGATAACCGCACATCAATATCTTTTACAGTATGCAGCGGAATATATAACTGAGAAATAAATCACAATATTGACACTATTATTTTGGGTATGGAAAGCCCCGGAAAAACCCAAGATGGGAAAACCGGTGCAACAGTCAGATATAGATTTTATTATAAGAAAATATGGAGCTTTTACAATCACTGCAAATTCACCCAATCCTGGTGAATGTAGCACCCGACAGAATCACTGGGCAAATCCCAGCTAAACCTCAAAACTCGCCTGTGTGAGTGTACGACCCAGCTGTACAAAGCTCGGTGATCCTGCTGCTCGCTCCTCCGTCTTCTCAGCTAAATCCTCTGTCTAACTTTCTCTCCCTGTCTGTATCCTGTCTCTGTCGGAATACAAGTGTGTCCTCTCCATCAATTGATCTCTCTTTTATAACTTTAGGTAAAGCAAAAACCCTAATTTCACTTTCACCTTAACTAGTGTTTCACTAAAGTTAATAAACAATTAGATCACTTTAGTTATTTTCCAAAGTAAACTTAGGAAAAATAATTAAATACAATTGGATTCTTAATTTAAGTCTTCTGCATGCAGGAAGACCTTCCTTGTTGCTGCTAGTTTAACACTCCTCAACGAGGAAGGGATTCGGTTGGAACCACAACTTATCCCTGAACTTCACAAAACTTTGTCTACAAAGTGCCTTAGTGAAAATGTCCACCACCTGCTCATCTGTTTGTATGTACTCCAACCGAATGGTTCTCCTCTGAACACAATCTCACAAGAAGTGGTACGTGATGTCTATGTGTTTGCTTCGGGCACGAAACATTGGATTCTCAGATAGCTCGATGCCACTCTGATTGTCATAGTGTTGAGTGAACTACTGTAGCCTCTAGCTCACGCTTTAACAACTCTGAAAGTAACTTCCTCAGCCACATACCCTCACAAACAGCCATGCTGGCTGCCATGTACTTAGCCTCTACTGAGCTCAATGCAATTGACTTCTGCTTCCTACTGAACCAAGAGACAACCCCTGATCCAATGCTGAAACAACAACCTGAAGTCCTCTTCCGATCCTCTACACATCCTGCTCAGTCATCATCTGTGAAACCTGCTAACTGTACACTCCCCCTGTGCTCATAAACTAATCCATACTCCACTGTACCTCTGATGTAGCGAAGTATGTGCTTCACAGCCGTCCAATGCACTCTGAGGTTCCACCATGAATTGACTGTGTTGTCTCCCAAAATTGGCACGCGAGTGCTGAAAGCCCAAATTGCGGGCCCGCCAGCCCGGCAACAACTCTCGAGAGAGAGGCCAATGTCACCACACCCCTCTCTCCTCGCTTCAGGCTAGCTCTTCTCCAGCTCTAGGGGGGTTTCCCTAAGTTGGGATCGCTAAGGCAGGTGCAGCTGAGGGAAAGGTGATCTAAAGAGGCTGCCTTAGAGAAACACGGGTAGCAAAAAGGAAAATGATTCGGATTTGATGGGATGGAAAGGAGGATCAGTCCTTGAGGGAAGACCAGTGTCAATGTCCGAAGGGTGAATGGAGTCAAAAGGGGACTCGGGGAGGCCTTGCATTTCACAAAAGGGAGACTAAGTTGGTCCGTTCCATAATCAGAGGCCAGGAGAATGGAGGTATAACTGACTACTTTCCATTACTCCCAAACCTCTAAGAACATAACGGCAACAAGCAACTTGGCAGCTGCAAATGCTTGCCCAATGTGCTAGATTGTTAGCCCTCTATGCTAGCCTAGTCTACAACTTCTGAAAAAACGACAAAGACCTGCGACAAAGAAGCCCAAGATATTCCAAAGAGCCCCAACATGATTTTCACTTTATTCAACTCTGGGGAAAAATCCTCCTAGCCAAAAATTCCATCTTTACAATGGAGAAGGCAAGTCTTTTTTATAGACCTCAAAGCCATTCTCCTTTTTATTTTGAAAAAAGTAAAATAAAATAAAATAACAAAATAAATAAGAAAAAGTGGGATAAGATCCACTTTCCTTAAACTAAAGAGTAACTACCACCTAGGTTTTAAAAAGCCACATCATTAGAGTGGACCTTGTCTTTAACCAAATGGTGAAAGTTCACGTAACTAAAGAAATCTCAAATCCATAGTCCAATAGGACTCCAAGCATTTGCGTGAGTGGCCCGGTTGACGAAATTATCTAACTGCGACTAAAAAATCCTTTTGGATTTTAGATGTCCAAGGTGTGGATCTGGTCCATGACCTGGCTACCACGGGAAATGCCAGGTGTATACGCTGGGCCATATCTTTCGCTGCTCCAAAACCTAACAAGAGTATTCCCCGACTGCTAAAGGAAATCGACTCAATGTCTAATGAAGAAAGACAAAACTCCACGACTTGGCGAGACAAAATTTGTGGTGCTTTGTCTATCAACAGAAAGCATGGAGTTCACCTTCAGAAGTCGGTTTTCGTTGATGTGGATAGTCACTGCTCCAAACTCTACGATTCGGCTGTTAAGGAAAATTTGGACGCTGCTCCCAACTCCACAATTCGGTGAATATACAGCGCTTCTCCACGGCAGCTGGTTGCGAAGAACATGGTGAAATGGTCCATGGTTTCAGTAAATCGTGACAACTGCCTCATCAAACAAAGATTGCAAGCAAAACAATGATGCACGACTGCTCCAATAAGTGTTGATGGAGATCCCCTGTGTGATTGGCTGTCGACGATTTTATGTTCTTGTTTTCATTCAATTGGCAGTCAGGAATAACTACAGGCTCGAGCCAGGCTCCAAACCTTGATACACCCTGAGTTTGAAAATAAATCACGGCGTGATTGTGGTGTGGCTGCCAAACTCCGAGTCCACGACTTGGCTGTGGAGGAAACAAACTCCGAATATCCAAGAATCACACGCTAGCTCCACGTGAAGATGCCGAAAATTTCTATGGAACGTCGAGCCCAGCCTTCAAATTTTTGTGTAATAAACTATTAGTAGCGGAGGCAATTTGGAAGTTGATTTCGGTGGAGGGATTCGATCTGAAAACCTGCAAAAGGACCCAGCAATGGTGAAGGACGGTACCAACATCACTAACGATGTGACCGATCTGATCGGGAAAACCCCAATGGTATATGTCATATAGGGTTGTCAATGGTTGCGTTGCCAAAATCGCTGCAAAGCTTGAGACTATGGACCCTTGTTGCAGACTATAAGAACTGGGATTTTCTTCTTCACTATAAATGTCCTAGTCAATATATCATAGAGATACTCAGCTGTTGCTCGACTGTTTGGCAAAAAATCCAAAGCATCAACAACGAATACAATCCCAATAGCTTGAGATAAAAACTCATCCAGCTTAGTTCTCAATCTTGAATGACCTGGCACATCCACTATGTGAACTGGCTTTATATTTCCTTTCTTTGAAGATTCTGAATGCAACACAAAGTAGTCTTCATTTGGTTCCATTGAGGTCACAGTCCCTTGGTGCGTTGAACCATCCTGCAGCTGATAGAAAAGTATAGTCTTTCCTGCTCCACTCAAGCCTGCAAACAAAATAGTGTTTGACTTCTTGTGCCTTAAGAGTCCTATAACAAATATAACTAGGAAAAAGGTGACAAGAACTCCAATTGTAACATAAAACTCCAATCCTAATCCTTGGATCTGTTGCATTATTTCCTCCATTGACATTGACCACGGGAAACATCCAGATCAATCTTCATTTTGCGGCCCTATAGGAGCTACTTCACGGTATCCTCTTTTCCCATTATCAAGAAATAGTGTCAAAATAAAGCCTCCCTATAAGTTCTTGAGTATGACCTTTATCACTAATTGTCGTGGCTAGAGCATTGAGTCAAATTCTATAACGTCAATATTCAAATTTGAGAACAGAAAATTGAGAAGTATCACTTTCCAAACTAGTACTTTGAGATTAGTTTGAAATCATGTTGAAAGCATGATTTACAGCATCACGGATAGACTATTGTAGAACTCTATGATATGTTGTATTATCCTCTATATGGCTGTCTATTTCAATCACCCAATCAAGTTGTCCTTCTTGAGACATAAGCAGTGCACTCTCAAGGTCCTGCTTTGTTTGTACAAGCATATGCTTTACTCTTCATGGTTGTTAATGACCAAAACAGTTATAGGAGGTCGCTCCCTATCAATTTCTAAATACCTCAGGGGTGCCCTCAATGAAACCCGGGACATTACTTCTGAGAAGAGCCTTACCAACATCTCCTTTTTGAACAACACTTCGCTCAGCAGTACCCAAGTCTCTGCTAGAAAATGGCTTTTGAAGTGGCCATAAAAGTGCTGGAAGATATGCCCAACCTGCTCCCTACAGTAACAGATTTGAGATGAAAACAGTCCCAAGCCTGGGTTGCTTAAAGTATATATGACCTAGCAGTCCTTTCAAGCAGGCTTCCCTCTGCATCACGACTTTATAGTTTAGCTAAAAAACCTCAAAGTTACCCCTACAAGCCGGGAGCTAACAGACTGCAAAGATGATGCCTGGTTGAGTGTTGACCAAATACATAAGCGATTCGATACGCTGACGATACAAGGTAGAATCAAATCCGTCTGACCCTGATGCATCAATCTTCCTCCAGTTGGAAACTAGAGGTATGGCCATAGGCTTGTAGTCCTCCATCCTGAATCTCTTCAGGATCTCTACTGCATACTTCCCCTGTCTGATGAAGAAGCATCCATCTCTTTGCCAAACCTTCAAGCCCAAAAATTAATGCATTAGCCCAAGGTCCTTGATCTCAAACTCCACTGCAAAGTTGGACTTGTAGTCTCCAATCAGCCTCTCATCTCCTGTCAAAAAGAGATCATCGACATACAGGGCCAGTATGAGAGGCACCTCACCTGTCAAGAAGTACAGGTTGTGGTCAGCTTCACTCCGTTGAAATCCCATCTCCCGTAGATAGCTATCAATCCTTGAGTGCCATGCTCGAGGTGCCTGCTTGAGCCCGTAAAGAGCTCAATGCAGTCTGCCCTATTATCCACATCAAACCCCTCTGGCTGCTCAATATACACCTCCTCCTCTATCACTCCGTTGAGGAAGGCAGTCTTGACGTCCATTTGATGGACACGCCAACCCATCTTAGCTGTTAATGAGATAATGGTCCGAATGGAAGAATACCTGGCAATAAGGGTGAAGGTCTCCTCATAATCAATACCCTCCTTCTGTGAAAACCCCTTTACCACCAAGCGCGCCTTGTACTTCTCCACGTTTCTGTCTGCTGCATGCTTCACCTTCTAGATCCATCTGGATCCCACCAACTTTTTCCCTTGTGGCCTCGACACAACCTCCCATACCTGGTTTTTCATAATGGAGTCATACTCCTCAACCATAGCCTCCTGCCACACATCATGTTGTGCAGCCTCCCTGAAGCTGGAAGGTTTAGAGTTAATCAACTCTGTCATCAGTGCCATGTAACTAGGCCTCTCTGGTGGTACACTCCGTCTAAAATATCTCTGTGAGGATCTACCTGCCTGGAATCCTGCATTGTGGACCTAAACCACTTAGGCCTTGGCTTAGTGTCAATCTGATGCGGCTGCTAGATATTCGTCTCCTGCTGCAGCTCATCCTTCAAGTCAATGACTGAAGGATCCTGTCCACTTGACTCCCTCTGACTACCATAACCTGTGCCCTGTGTCTGTACCTATACCTGTACATCTGGGTCCTCCAACTTAATCCCTGTGTCCTGTGTTGGTTGTTTCTTTGCTGGTAAGTCCATAGATCTCTGCAAGGCCTTGTCCTCATCGAACTGGACATCCCTGCTCACAATGATCCTCTTGCGAACAGGAATGTAAATTCTATATGCCTTCGAAGTCTCACTGTATCCAACAAGTAACCCCTTCTCTCTAGAAGGGTCCAGCTTCTTCCTATTGTCAGCGTGAACATGACAATAGTAGACACTGTCAAATATGCCAATGTGACTCACATATGGCCTAGTGCCTGTGAAGACCTCCTCTGGTGTCTTCCTCCCCAAAGCTGTGTGGGGACACCTGTTCTGAATGTACACTGCAGTCCTGTATGCCTCATCCTGGAGGAATAGTGGTAATCCCTGATCAAATAGCATGGCCTTGGCTGCTCCAACCATAGTCCTGTTCTTTCGCTCTGCAACTCCATTCTGCTGTGGGGTATGGGGCACAGTGTGCTCCTTCTTGATCCCCTCAATTGAATAATACTCCATGAACTCATTGGAAGTGTACTCACCCCCATTGTTTGTCCTCAACACTCGAATCTTCTTTCCTGTTTGGTTCTCCACGAGAGTCTTGAACTCTCGGAACCTCTCAAAGACCTCTGAATTGGCCTTCAAGAGATAGATCTAGGTCTTCCTGGAATAGTCATCAATGAAGATTATGAAGTAACTGTAACCACTGAACGAATGAACACTCATAGTTCCGCATACATTCGAATGCACCAAGTCCAAGAGCTCCTTAGATTTGTGCTCACTCTGTGGGAAGGGCTTCCTGATTTTCTTCCCCAAAGCACAACCCTTGCAGTGGTTATGCTTTTCCTCCTGTACCTGAGGAAATCCAATGACTACTTATCTCAAATGCTTCAATGCTCCATGGTGTAAGTGTGCCATCCTCCTATGCCACAATTCACCCTGACTATGGCTGCTGCTACTGACTATGTTGAAAAGTTACCTCGGAAGTATTTTCCCACCTAGATTTGCCTTGGGGTGGACAAGGACACTTAAATGTGACTCCTAGTCATTTTGTGCATTTAATGAAGTGAGAAACACTTTATAATTTTCAAGTGACTTTATTAAAAGGCTAAGTATTGGTATTTTCCTAAGTTCACATTTAAAAGGTAAGTGAGTGATTAAATAGAAAAAGGGGTTGCTCAACTTTATTAAATGACATGAGTGCACTAAATGTCATTTAATTATTATTTAATGGAGCATTTAATGTGAACCCTTCATCTAATCTAATCTTGACTGTTAGATTGACAGAGAAGTTACCAAGAACAAAAAGGACTAGGGCAAGGCAAACGTTCATTCATTGTGTTCATTTTCCAAAAGATATTTTTGGAGAGGAAGAGAATCAGAGAGAGTGAGGGATTGAAGAGAATTTAAACCAAGAGAGAAAATTCCATAATTTCAAGTGGGCACATTTCCCAATAAATTTTGGGTTTCCAGACAAAGCTAGCATAGAAATCGAGGAAGGATGAAGCATTAATTGGCACAGAAATCGAGGGAGGTCGTACTGTACCAGACTGCACGTTCGGCACGTTCTTCGAGAAGAACCTGTACAACATTTAATGCTGCTGTGAGAATCCGTACAGCATTAATTGCTGACCGTACTAGGCACAAATTTCGAGGTCATTAATTGTAGCTATGTACATTGTCAGATCGTACCAGTTCGTACTGTTTCACACGTGTGCACATATTTCGAGGTGAATTTAATGAGCAGTCCGTACAGTTTTGTCAGAGAATTTTTTGGCACGAAATTCAAGGAAGGAATGAGATAAGTATTGTCGTGCTGGGTTTGTCAATTTTGTCTCAAAATTAATAAAATCTCACTCAGAAAAAAAGTTTTCCCTTAGGGGTTTTGTCCTGCACCATTGGTTAAAAACAAGCGTGTTAATTTTCATGTGTTTGATTGTCTGAAATTTTCCGAGTTTTAAATTTCTAGTTGAAAAGAAAATTTTTGAATTGTTTAAAGTTGCGAAAAAGATCCTCATGTGTTTCAGTCAAGTTAAATTTTGTTAAAATTTATGTATTGAAGGGTTGGGCATTAAACCATGCATAGAAGCCAAAAGGCCTGAAACCGAGTTGGGTAAACTTCCAAAAACTTTCATGGTGTCAGAGCAGTATTAAAGATTCAGAATTTTAAACATTCAGAAACTGGGGTTTGGAGAAAAGAAGTCTTGAACAGCTTGCTTGAAGTTACAGGTTGCAGTCATGGTTTTTGGTCTTGTTGTCCGCCGATTGCACACCAGCAGCAGAAATCAATTGAAAATTGTCTCCTCACTTAGGAAAGTGGGAGAATTGTGACCTTGGGGGCAAGCACAGAGCTAGGTACTGTCACCTACTCCTAACTCCTCCGTTTAGGCTAACTCCTAACGGAGCCAAGGGGGGTAGTCCCTACAAAAGAGTTTCTATGGCTCTTAAGTTGTTAAAGTGTTCTTAAAGGTTCCGGATGCGGATGCATGTTGTGTAGGAGTTATTATGATTTGAAGGTGTTATACTTGTTATAAATGTGACACAAAATCAAAGAGCAATCCACGTTGCAACAAGTGATTTAAAAGATAAGTTTAAATTCTAGACTTTAATTAAGCATTCAGTAATAGCAATTATAATAAACCATCGACAATTGATCAAATAATATAATTATACAAATTAAAACAAGGACCAGTGCCTTATGGATTCAATGAAGCTGAAATGCGCTAGAGAATTAAACACGCGTCTAGAAATTAAACCAGTGAATGTTAGATTGTGCGTGTGCTCTTGGTAAATTTTAAGGATTTTAAAGATGATCTTGCTTAAGGTGTCTAGGAAACCTTACCGGAAATACTTTCAGTGGCTTCATTTGAAGACATGACGGACCTGTCTGGAATCACAAGCTAGGTGTTCAGAGAATTTAACCAGCGAGTGTCCAGATTGGGTTGTCCGGTGCCCACACTTGGAATTTGCCCACTAGCTGAGTATTTATCGAGACAACGCCGGTGCGTTGGTTATGGGGTGAAAGTTTTATTATGTTATCACTTGCAAGATTAACAAATCCGATCACCGTTCTGAGTACGAGTCCAACTTTTCAGGGTCGGCAGAGCATACTAGGTGAGGGATAGCAACGAGGTAAATTTTAAGTGGGGAAATGTGAGTTGGAACGATTTTATTATTAGGAGCACACAGTTCAACTCTCCGACAGAGAGTGCTCTTGACTTTGTCTTATGACAGAAGTTCAAGAGACTTTAATTAATCTATATGCTTGATGCAAAGATAATGCAGTAGGAATGCTCTCATATAGAGAATGCTCTTGACTTGTGTTATGGCAAGTTCAAGAGACTTTAGTTCTTTGTTAAAAGACAAGTAGTTTGAAATAAGAACATAAAGATGATGTAGTTCAAATAAACAAAAGATGAGATGACTAAACTAACAATTGGTATCTACTTTGCAAAAAATGAAACTACTCTAAAGTACTTGAAATAAATCTAAGCTAAGAACAAAGATACTCTTCCCCAAATGGGGAAGAAAAACCAAGTATGGGAGGCCTTATGCCACTTTGCCTTGTTTTATTAATGAAGTACAAATGCCTTGGGAATTTAATCCTTGTAAGGACTTTTGAGAACTAACTTAAGTAAAAATGAAAAAACTCTTATGAGTTTGTACAAAGGAGAATGACTTCTTTTGGTCTTGGATCCTTGTCTTTGGATCTAGTTCTGCTTGCTCTTTCTTGCTTGGTTTTGCTTTTAGTTCACTTGTGGATAAGAGCTCTAAACAAGGACTAGTAAGAGTGTTAGGAAACCAAATTTAACCTGTGATTCGAAAAGATTAAGTGGATGAGAAGACAAGTGCGTTATGAGATGAAACAAAAGACCAAAACAATGGAATGAGACCCAAAATCAAAACCTGGAAAGGACCAGGCAAGCTCACCGTTTTTTATGTAAAATGCACGATTTTTGACGAAACGACTTGAGACTTTTTGCGAATTTAAAATTAAAGATTTTTTAACATTTTAGGCTAATTTCCAGAATTTGGAAAATAGCAGAAAATTGAAGAAAATTAATAAAAAACAGCAAGTACAAAATTGCACGTTTTTCAAGAAAAATGTCAAAAAACCAGCAAAAAACAGCAAGCCTAAATTTGCACGTTTTTCGAGAAAAAGTACAAAAACTTGAAGAATTAATTTTCTGGAAAATTTTCGAAAAAATTTCTGATTTTATGAATATCCAGAATTAAAAAATAATGAAAAACACAGAAAAAACCAGCAAGCCTAAAAGTGGAAAATTTGCACGTTTTTCGAGAAAATTCGTGCATGTTTCCCAAGGAAAAAAGAAGTCAAAATATTGACTTGTAAGCACTAGTCTTGAAATTTCCATCTAACTGAAAATGTGCAAGAGATAGTGGGGAAAGAGAAGTGGCACGCAAAACAATGTGGCAATTGGGGACAAACCCCAAAGTACTTCTCACAACAAAAGTCTGGCAAACAAAAGAATGATGGATTTACAAATTTGAAATGAGAAAAGGATCTTAGATCTAGTAAAAGTTAAAGATTAAAAAAGGTAGATCTAAACCCAACAAGTAAATCAAAGTATGAATCTTTGATCTACTTTAGCCAATCATAATGCAAGATCTATAAATGTGAATAAATTGAGAATATTTGCACTACTTGGAAAGCAAATCGATATGATAAAACCTGTAAAAATGTAGATCCGCTTTGTAGTACCAATGTAACCAAGAGATTTTTTGAAGTTTGTAGTTTGATGGATGAGGCAAGCAAACCCTTTGTTTCTCGATTTCTTAAAGTAGAAGACTCCTTTAGGCACCTGTAGAATGAATGCATAAACCAAACAAAGGCTCTTGTGTTTGGGAGAATACCTGAAAGCCACAAAACTTAAGAGAAAAGCATAGATCAAATAATAATCTGCTAGATTGTTAGCCTTCTAATCACAAGATCATATACTTAAGAATCAAAAGAAATGAGCAAAGAATGGTATCACCTTGAACAAGATGAAGCATGGCACACAAATAACTCCCACATGGACCTCCAAAGTCTTCTTACTTTATTCAAATTCAAAAGATATTACAAATTTTTCCAGAGTGTACTTGCACAAATTCTCCATCCGAATAGAGCTGAAGGAGCCTCTATTTATACAATGAGATCAAGCTAAAACCCTAAAACCAAATCACATAACCTAACCGGCTCGGCACATAACTGAGAGCCCAGACCTAAAAATGAAGAGTTGGGAGTGAGGGGAGGCCTCCACCTAGGCAAGGTGCCCCCACTCCAACCCTAACCACTACAAACAAGCCATAACTGATCCCACACGGGTGGATGACGCCCTCATGTTGAAGAGGGGCGTGAATGATGAAGGGAGGCGTGAGCTGGTAGGTGAGGCCACAACTTAGGTATGGAGGAGCCATTGCTAGGTCTGGAGAGGTCACTGTTGTTGTAATCTTCAGTCTTTACCTCGATCAAATCATCAAACCAATGAGTGCTCTCCATTGCATCCAATTCGGGAGTCTAGCTGGAGATGACAAATCCATTAACTGAATATAACTTTATTATTCACTGAATGCTGACTGAAGCTGAGTTATGATAACTCCAATGATCATAAATGCCTATTGAGATGTCATTTAGCCTTTTATTTCGCTGAATTTGGATTAATTTGGAGAGTTTTAATTTTCTCCAATAAATAATCATTTTTTCCTCGAAAATGACTTTTTGAGAAAATGAGCATTATGTGTTCGATTGATGATCTGAAAGTTGGATTTGACTGGCTGGCTGATCAAGAATGATTTTTGGCTTAAGGTTAGAGGCTTCAATCACTGAATTCGGGGTCCGGATGACTGACTTATTACAAACGGGATTTTTCCAATTAATTTATGGAAAAACTAATAAAAAAACTGAGGGAAATAATTAAAAAGTTAAAAAATTAAAAAATAATTTTTTAACCCGTCGGGTAAAAAAAATTTGAATTTTTTTTAAAGGTCCTATTGACTTAGGACAAGACCATGGTCTATTATAACAATGCCTAGTAGGTTTATAAACACTTAGTTGGGCTCTAATAACCCCCCAAGGCCCAAAATTCAAAATCGGGCATTCCAGCTTTGAAGAAAGCGGGAGAAAACCTCGTCAATTACACTTGGCTATAGGCAAAGCATAATTGTCAAGGGAAAAAAACTCCTTGGAATACCTTAGTTGAGATTTTACGTCTTAGGAGACCGAACCACTCAAAATACCCTACTAGCACATTTTATTACAAACCCCGCGGGGCCATGGTCAAAATTATTCAAATGAAAAACTGGCTAGCCAATACTAGCTAGACACAAAGGCAGATCATCTGATACACTGGAATCAAACATTGGACAGGTTTGTCAACTGGCGGCTCCTTAGCTAATCCAACTATGGTACAAATAAGTGGATAACATTTGGCTCCAACTGCGGGACGTGTGCTCAATCTAGTCTCTTATGCAAGGAGAGCATACGAGAACCCCAGAATCTCTGGTTTCCATATCCTGTAAAAACATCTCAACTTGACAAGAAAACCTTAGTAGCACAAGTTTCATGAAAAAGAGCCAATGATCCAAAATTTGCTTTATTCAAAGAAAAAACTTCACTAAAATTTTTATTTATTTCTTAGTACATAAAGAAAAATGCTAAAGTAGACCCTCACTTTAAGGAGCCTATTTTCCTACTCTAAGCATGATACACAAAAGGTTAAGTGTAATCATAGATCCAGTGTAGCCACCTAAGTGTTTTATTAATACAAAAAAGTTTTTCCTTGTCTTTGGTTACTAGCCAAAGTAAGGACACAATTTCCAGAAAATGCAAACCTGCGTGATGATCTAGAATGGGCGGGCTGGATGGGGAATCATAGGCATGAATAATGTCATCAAACTTCTTCCCAAACTGGTAGGTGCTCGCGCAGGCTGCTTCTATCCCTGATTAGATATCGCTGATATACAAATCGAGATGATGCGGCAGGTCAACTACTCCCTCATGCTGATCATCAAGGCATATCAAATAATAACTCGTTGTATAAGCCCCAAGCTGCTCCAAAACATAAGGAACATCTATATGCGAAGACGATGGTTAAGAAAGAACTTCAACTCGTTGTATCCTATTTGATTCTTCACTACACTGCTTCTCCAAGTCCTTATTACAGATACTCAGATACAATTATGACTGATCATAGGAAAACTCCGACTACTCTTCTTTACAACTTTCATAAGTCTCAGAATAACAACTCCCCTCGCTGGACACATCATAGATGAGATTCTCAAAAATATTTTCAAAAGTATCATAGGTTGGATTTTCAATAAAAGTCCAATAGTCATCATCACCATCTATGTTGGATATGAGAGATGCCTCATCACTGGTATCAAGTCCCTGGCTACACTCCTCATTCTGCTCAAAACAATCTTCTTCAAAAAGCTAGGTTTCAAATATATCACAGGGGACCCAACTTTCCAAATATTTGTCATCCGGTGGGGAGCATGGAGGACTTTCATCACATGAAACCTCTAAGATTTGATTTTTAATTAAAGTCTCGTAGTTATCATCCATCTTAGATGTAAGGGATTCTTCCTCACTTGTATCACATCCCTGACTATATCCCTCCTCATGATCATAGTCATCTTCTTCAGAAAAAAGGTCACAAAGTAGTAAACCTTCCAAACTATCATCATTATACTCATTTGTAGGATTAGTACCAAAGTTTTTAATGAGGTTATCCAATTGTTGATTATAATCTTCGACTTGACATTGGGTTTCTGTGGTGACAGGATGGAGCTGTCCAACTGTGTTAATGTACTCAGGCTCTCTTGAATATTGTTTTTCCTCTCTCCAACTTTCTCTAGAAATATCATGCATGTCACCTACATAGTTTATGTACTCAGGCTTGCTTGATGATACTTTGGGACCACAACCCTCTGGAAAACCATGCTCCTGAACATAGCATGCATAATAGCAAGAATATTCTTCATGAAGGTCTTCACATGCCCTACAAAATGGGGTGTAATTTTCAACCACATTAGCAGCCTCTAGCTGATGAGGAGGCCTTTGTTCATGGTTGGGATTTTTTCTTTGCCATGTTGGTTTTGCAGGAAATGTTCTAGGAGGTGGTGGAGGTTGAGTTCTTTCAACAGTTATGACCCTATTCTGAACCTCCTTTATTTGTGCTAAGTATTTCCTTTCCATTTCTTACGTTTTCTCAGTCAGATCTATGAGCTTCTTCTCATAAGCTTTGTTCGACGGCTCCTTCCCTTTAGGTTCAATATTTTTAAGAGGAACGGATGACCTAGAGTAACCTTGGATGTTTGACTCTCCTGAAGACTGCATATTCTTATCAATTTTGAGGGCCAAACCCTGAGCTAGAAGTAAAGTAGTCGGCTCTTTGTCTCTAATCTGGTACTGGATCTTGCCACTTAATGCTTCTATGTAATAATCCAAAGTGGAAGCTGCAGGAGGAGCATGAGTGGCAGGGATGGAATTTGACAACTCTGTGAACCTATTGTTGAACTCATCCATGGTTTTTGTTTCAGATTTCTTCATACTAGTCAAAGCTGCTACTAGATGTCTAGGTTCCTTTTTACTGCCAAACTTTCCAAGGAGAGCAGTCTTGAAGTCTGCTATGGTGGTAAAAGAATTGTTTGGCAAATTATCATACCAGTTGCCAGCCTTGCCATCCAAAGACAAAGCAAACAAGATCATGTATACATCTTCATGTTTATCAGCACCCCTAACATAAGACCCGCAGTGCCGGCAGAAATTTCTGAGATGTTGCTCAGCAGAGACATAGGCATCAATGCCATTATATGTCATAAGTTTGTCGATATCCTTTTCAGGAATGTCATGAGGTTGACCTGCTATCTGAGTAAAGTTGAGTTGAGTAAAGAACTCACCCATTGTGTCAAGGAAACAATTATTATTTTGCATATTTTCTAAGTTTTCTGGAAACAAAAGGTGGATGTCTGAAACAGACTCAGATCCAAGTTCTGCAAGGATCCTACGAGAAGCTAGTTTGTTCAGTCTCCTCCTATAGACTTTTTCAGGGTCAGGGATGAAATCGAACAAACCTTCATAGTTTTTCATAGTAGAATACCTTGAGGTGTTAACTGACAATGGAGTTGGCAGGTGGACTTAAGTCTAATTTTGGAGAGCGATTGGACTAAAAATCTACAAAATAGGGGAAAAAGGTAAAAATTAAAAGAAACAAAGGTCGTCCAGGAACAAAAAGATTTGTCCCCGGCAATGGCGCCAAAAAATGTTGTCTACCGATTGCACAGCAGCAGCAGAAATCAATTGAAAGCTGTCTCCTCACTTAGGAAAGTGGGAGAGGTGTGACCTTGTGGGCAAGCACGGAGCTAGGTACTGTCACCTACTCCTAGCTCCTCTGTTTAGGCTAACTCCTAACGAAGCCAAGGGGGTAGTCCCTACAAAAGAGTTTCTATGGCTCGTAAGTTGTTAAAGTGTTCTTAAAGGTTCCGGATGCGGATGGGTGTTGTTTAGGAGTTATTATGATTTGAAGGTGTTATACTTGTTATAAATGTGACACAAAATCAAAGAGCAATCCATGTTGCAACAAGGGATTTAAAAGATAAGTTTAAATTCTAGTATTTAATTAAGCATTCAATAATAGCAATTATAATAAACCATTGACAATTGATCAAATAATATAATTATGCAAATTAAAACAAGGACCAGTGCCTTATGGAGTCAATGAAGATGAAATGCGCTAGAGAATTAAACACACGTCTAGAAATTAAACCAGTGAATGTTAGATTGTGCGAGTGCTCTTGGTAAATTTTAAGGATTTTAAAGACGATCTTGCTTAAGGTGTCTAGGAAACCTAACCGGAAATACTTTCAGTGGCTCCGTTCGAAGACATGATGGACCTATCTGGAATCACAAGCTAGGTGTTCGGAGAATTTAACCAGCGAGTGTCCAGATTGGGTTGCCCGGCACCCACACGTGGAATTTGCCCACTACCTGAGTATTTATCGAGACAACGCTGGTGCGTTGGTTATGGGGTGAAAGTTTTATTATGTTATCACTTGCAAAATTAACAAATCCGATCACCATTCTGAGTACGAGTCCAACTTTTCAGGGTCGGCAGAGCATACTAGGTGAGGGATAGCAACGAGGTAAATTTTAAGTGGGGAAATGTGAGTTGGAAAGATTTTATTATTAGGAGCACACAGTTCAACTCTCCGACAGAGAGTGCTCTTGACTTTGTCGTATGACAAAAGGTCAAGAGACTTTAATTAATCTATATGCTTAATGCAAGGATAATGCAGCGGGAATGCTCTCCGATAGAGAGTGCTCTTGACTTGTGTTATGGCAAGTTCAAGAGACTTTAGTTCTTTGTTAAAAGACAAGCAGCTTGAAATAAGAACATAAAGATGATGTAGTTCAAATAAACAAAAGATGAGATGACTAAACTAACAATTAATATCTACTTTGCAGAAAAATGAAACTACTCTAAGTACTTGAAATAAATCTAAGCTAAGAACAAAGACACTCTTCCCCAAATGGGGAAGAAAAACCAAGTATGGGAGGCCTTATCCCACTTAGCCTTGTTTTATTAATGAAGTACAAATGCCTTAGGAATTTAATCTTTGTAAGGACTTTTGAGAACTAACTTAAGTAAAAATGAAAAAAACTCTTATGAGTTTGTACAAAGGAGAATGACTTCTTTTGGTTTTGGATCCTTGTCTTTGGATCTAGTTCTGCTTGCTATTTCTTGCTTGGTTTTGCTTTTAGGTCACCTGTGGATAAGAGCTCTAAACAAGGACTAGTAAGAGTTCTGCTTTTAGTTCACCTGTGGATGAAAGCATTGAAGTGAAATTGTTGAATGATATACATGTTAAGTATTTAAGAAGTTGAAATTGTCAAAAGTGCTGGCTTACTAATTCACCCGCCCCCCCTCTCAGTGTGCCATTGTGTCTAACAAGGGCCTCTCTTGGCGAATTCATTCCAACAACAAACCTAGCTTCACTCTTCTTCCTCTTTTTCATGTTTTGCTTATTAGTTTAGTTTCTTTTGCAGAATAGTATACTTTGATCTGTGCATTCATTTCATATCTTTATTTGATCAAAAGTAATACAAATACTAACCCCACGACTTCTCGAGTTACTCGAAAGGGGAAATAGATGCTTGGTAGGCTTAATTAGAAAACCATTGTTTCTTTTAGTACCTTGTGTTAGTGTTTACTTCTCGTTTAAAATTAACCCTTCCTTGTTTTCTCGATTGAGGTTCATTTGAACCGAAAGAGATTCTTGGATATTATTTTTTTCCTTTTTAACAAACAAACACAGTCTTTAAAATCCTTAAAATCAACAAGACTTCGTTGTGTATGCTCTGCACTGCTGCGGTTCGACCGAATAATTGGTTGCATCAAAAGCAATGTGGGTGACTAGTTTAATTAGTCTCACACTTGAATTAACCTCCCAAAGCGAAAATCCAACGCCTCTATTTAATTCGTTGCAGGGAAACTTCACAGAGGAAGCGGGAACAACTGGGTAGTGACCTTGGGACACCGTCACACTACACTCTTGTTGATGTAGTGTTGGACATGTGTCAGAGACTCCGATCCAACCCACATATTCGTCGCATGGAACTGCATCGGATAAGGGTTTTGGACATACTCCTCGTACTTTCGGGTATATTTGGAGTTCCCTTCCCTCTAATCTCAATCACTCATTTTTCCACAATAATTTAATACTTACCAAGAGACAATTGCAAAACATCTACTTCAGCATTTTCAGCACATACAATCTTGTGACTCCATTTTTATTCAGCAATGGTCTTTATTTTTCTATCTGTATAAATTATGAGTTGAGTAATTCATTTAAAACTCTTGTGCTATTTATGCTGCTGTAATCAGTTCATTTTACAAATCTCTTGTTTTATTGTTGTTTAAAAAAATCCTAAAAAACTCACTCATCTAAACCATTACCACTAAAGCCTAATCAACCTTAGCAGCTCTTAGGGTCTACCCCTATTGGATTCGTTAGGAGTTGGCCTAAACGGAGGATTCAAGAACAAAGTGACAACCTTGAATCGAGACAAGATAAATCTTCATTTTCAAGGTATCTATAAGATTTTTTGGGTAAGATCTACTTTATATCTCTTGTTTTAAATTTCTATTCCTTTAGTTATAAATTTCTCTCGCGAAATCTTCATTTAAAACCCTCAAATTTTAGATTTAGAGGATCTGGTTTGTGGCTGGATTTAAAACCAAAAAACCACATTCGAAATAAATTAAAACCCCCTAGTTTAAATTTTCATGATCATCAGACTCCATTTGCCTATCAAACACAATGGTCATTCCTCTAGGGGAGACACCCTCCTTGAGGGAAGTGGGTATTTTTCATTCTGCAAATTGGGTATTGCTAGTTTCACCTCTAATCGCATTATCTTACACCTAGCAATAAATTTGAGTGTCTAATTTTATCCAATTTCAGCATTTACTCCTAGATTCTAATTTTCATGCTTAAAACCTTTGGGTAAAATTGATGCTTTTCATATAGACACTCGTCTTCTTTTAGTAACTGTGCAAAACTCTAATTAATTATAATACTAAGAGATTTAATCAAGTTTCCTTGGACTCTTTACTTTCCTTCCTCATTTTTTAGGGATCTTGGTTATAGGGACACTCCCTGGGCTTAGTATTTTCACTGAGTCTGAAGTGACGGTATACTTGACTGGCGTGACATTTGAGTTCTTTCAGAGGTCTTGGATATCGTAGGTCACAACTTTAGTTGCCTTTCCCTCTGCCATCTTGGATAGGATCACCCCACGGGGAAACTACAAGTTTCGTGATAACAAGATCAAATACTCCAGACGCAACCTGCTGAGGTAGGGTCTTGAAACTGAAACATGACCTCATTTAAACTGAAGGGTAACAGGTCCTCGACACAAATATCAGTGAAAGCAAAAACAAAGTAAGTTAAAAAATCCTAAATGCAACTTGCAAGTTACAAAAAATAAAATGCTTCTGCCATAGAAAATGTATTGTTGTAAATCTCCTTGGGTATGCTGGAGCTGATCCATTGAGATGTCATTTCATTCACAAAATATACACCCTCTGTATGCTATTGATGCTGACCTCTTCCCTATTTTTATCCCCTCCTAAGAATCCATTCAATATATTTCTGGATCTAATTTGTACTATTGTTTCGAGAATAGAAACTCGTAAAAATTATTTCCCTTTTATTAATTCGAAACCATATGAATCCACGGCCTTTAAACGATTTACATTAATAATTAATAAATGATCCATGTAAGTAAGTAATTATCAGGCTTACATCAATACTTACATTAATGCTTGCATCAATTAGGCAAATTAATTTACAAATGCCCTTCAATAACTCAAATAATACGTACACAAAAATAATATATACCTTTACATTTAATAAGCCAATTAAGTTATTTAGTTTGCATTTGTACTAAATTTAATGCTTACATTAATAAGGAAAATTTATTTACGAATAATATTTTGAAGATCCATGTGTGATCAATTACTAATGGTTTCCATTAATAATTACATGGTCTAGCATCTATGTTAGTACGTACAATAATTTGAATGATTTGCGATATTTTTGTTTAATGACTATCACTGTTAACATTTTTAGTTAGTTTTTCATATATATGTACGTATATACATATATAAACCCCTAAAACTCTTAAAATGTTTATTATCACGAATCTTGAGAATTTCCGTTTCTCATACCGAACTAGTTTCTTGTTTCATTTTGTGCTAATGGTTTCTTGTAACATAGGGAATAACCTCTCTAACAGGATTACTGCATACCCCACAATCATATACTTTTATGTTTAACTGAAAGGCACAATAAATTACATAGAGAACACTCTTTATAAACTTTTTTGGGTAAAATACATTATTTCAACAACCTGAATGCGAGCTTAACATTATTCGCATTTTCTTGGTCAGAATAATTATCTAGTAGTCATAATTTGAGATCTACACTCGGGAAAAAAATACACCCTGAGAATTATGAATATGGTGGTCTGGTTTCAAGTTTCAACCATAATGAGCCAATCCCCTTGGGAAATTATACAAGTTTTTTTACACGACTATATAATACAAGCAAGCATTATATTTGAAACTTTCATCGAAAAAATGACTTGAGATTATAAAGATAAGAGTACTGATTGCTTCCTGAGGTTCAGCAATCTTTCATCATGACCTTTTGAAGTAAAGCATATGACATGCTGACTAAATAAAGTTTTACTGCCACAAGAAGACCATTACTGCTTACTAATACTTTTGTGCACTTTTTATGTTTCTTTTTTGTCATGACTAGATTGTCCACCTAAAATGTAAATCTCCACGTGATTAACATGTTCAACAAGTTATCATAAAGTTTGCATAACATTGAAATTTTGTGAAGACTTATGACAGCTAGGAATAAATGAGTAGGTAAATAGTGCAATTCATGACATTATATTTCTTATTGTGTTCTTGGCCAGCATGAACTGATTTTGATTGTCATGCTGTCCCTTTAGAGGGCTTTTGTGGAGTTCATGTGCAGTGTATTTGTTGCTTCATGGACTGGGGTAGTTAAGTACCATGGACCACGACCATGTGTCCGTCCAAGGCAGGTAAATGTGTGAACTTTTGATATCTTGGGCGCTCATTTGTTTGCTCTATTTGGATTTTATTATCCTTTCAATTTGGATATCCCTGGTTTCACTGATATAATTGTTTGTAATTGTGTATCATATCGGTGCTTTAAGTCAGGTGTTTGTAGTTAACCACACTTCCATGATTGACTTCATAATTTTGGAACAAATGACAGCATTTGCTGTGATCATGCAGGAGCACCCTGGATGGGTTGGTAAGATTGTAGTGTCTTCTGATGACAGCTTAGACATTACAAATGTTGTGTGATTAACTTTTACTTATAGATGATGCTATTTCTCTGCAAAGAATGTATTTCAGCTTATTTGGATATTGGTTTGGTATGCTAAAAAAATATGTAATAAATGTAGGCCTCTTGCAAAGTACGATTTTTAAGAGCTTGGGCTGTATTGGGTTTAATCGAACAGAAGCAAATGATCGCCATATTGTCTCTGAAAAGTAAGTACATATCTTTCATAAATCTAACTTGTTTGCTTTAACATCCGAAACATCTTGCAAATCAAAATTCCTCCAAAATGTTCAAAGAGGTACAGTAATTTCTAGTCATAATGTCTTGCAGGATTAAACAGCACATTGAAGATCCTGACAGCAACCCTCTTCTCATATTTCCTGAAGGCACTTGTGTGAATAATCAATATACAGTCATGTTCAAAAAGGTAGTTCTATTACCTCTCTGTTGTGTCTTTTGCTTTTCAAGTTTTCCACTTTGCATGGCAAAGCTTGTTGTTATTTGCCGACATGGGGTTTTATCAGGCAGGTTTACAGAATGTTGGGTCAAAATATGTAGGATAGAGCTTACTTGTTTTTTCTTTTGAGATTCTTTTTCGTCTCTCCCTTTGCTGGTCGCTTAAGCTTCTAGTTCTAGCATGACTCGACATACCCATGTTGGGACAGAGTTTTCACCTCTGTATTCTTCTCATGTCTATGTCCTTTCTTGCACTAGTTTCTTATCTTTTTATGGTTTGTTTCCTAAATTTTATATCTTTTATATTGATGTTAAATTTTGTTTTATGAATAGCTTGCATTTTCACTTTGTATTACATAGATTGTACTCTTTTAGTTTCATTGATCTATTTTTTATGGTCATCCATTGGACAGTAACCAACATAGATCCATCTTAAAACTGGATCTATCGAGCACCAAGACGGATCCAATATTTTGAGGTGCAAATTTTTTCTATCATAATTCTTTTACATGTCAAGAAAACATTTACAGCTCAAAATGATAGGGGGATCAATAGCCTTGTTATCCTTACCAACTGATGTATCATTGCTACTATTGGATGCTCTAGTTTCCACACTCTTCGATTCACAGCAAGGGATACTATCTGTTACCGACTAGGTTGCATCTAGTTGGACTTGTTGCCCACCGAATGCACACCGTTAGCAAAAATCTTTTGGACTGTTGTTTCCCAAGTGGGAAAGGTGTGGCCCTAGGGACAAGCAAAGAGCCAGGTGCTGTCACCTGATCCCAACTCCTCCGTTTAGGTTAACTCCTAACGAAGCCAAGGGGGGTAGTCCCTAACAAAGAGTTGTCTAAGGCTCTTGTTTTTAGATGTTTTTGAGTGTAAGATGTGAATTAGTGTTGTTTAGGAGTTTTTATAAGATACACAATAATAAATTAAGCAATCCAAGTTGTTTGCAAAACAAAAGATAAGCTGCATAAGACGACTGAATTCAAAGCATCCACAACATAAATCACTTAGAATAAGAAGAACAAATGGTCCAAATCAAATGATGCAAAGAATTTTAAGACTAGTGCCAAAATGGAGTTAAATAGTGCTGGGATGTTGAAATACAAGTCTTGAGGATGTGTTCGTGAGATTGTTTTGCAATGCTCTTGGTAAATTTTATTGTGTATTTTTTTATGATAAGCTTGATTATTAAGGCGAGGGAATTTCCAACCGGTACACAAAGGTACTGGAAATCTAACCGGAAATATTCTAAGTGGCTCCGTTCAAGGACATGTTGGACTGGCCAAGTTTACAGCGAGGAGTTCAATAACTAACCAACCACTACAAATGAGGAGGGCTACCCAGCGCCCCCAGTAAGAATTTGCCCACTTAGAATATTGCGTTCAACGTTGGTTCGTTAGTTATGGGGTGATAAATTTTATTATGATTGCAATCGAAATTAAATCTATGAATTAAATAGTCTACAGTGCTTCTGGGTATCCCAACTGGGTAGAGCATACACATTGAGAAAATAGTAAATTCCAATTTTAGGGGAAATATGAGTTGAAAATTTTATTAGAGCACTGTTGACCACCAAAAACCAACTAGGTGGACAATGATGTACCATGAACATGTTGGATGTGCCTTGAAGATAAGAATGAAGTACTTAATGATTATATCAAGCGGGGAAGCTCTTCTTCTCTTCTTCACTCTATGAAATTTGCGCACCCCTGCGGGGGATTTTGTAAGGATATGTCAACATGAAGGTCTAGTTTTTTGTAACTTAATCGCCTAAGACTTAGTCATTAAGGAAGTCCTTTCATCGAGTGTTTTTTCACTTGGATAATTACAATATCTTTTTAGAGATTTTAATTATTTGAGTTTTTCACTCAAAATTACCTCCAAAGTGGTGAAAGGTGTTCTAGTGATTGATTCCATAGGGTGATTGGGGCCTAGGAATGTTATATATTACCATGATAGACATTATCCAGAGTCTTGCGGAATTTCATTAAGTTTTGCATAGGTTTTTTTAATTTTTGGTCATTAAAAATTGTCACTCAAGACAATTTGTTGTAATGTAAAAGTGGGTTACTTGGTCCTTTTTAATGTTGTATAGGGGTATGGGTACTCAAGACAAATGGCATGAGACCCCCTACACCCTTGGGTCAAGTTTGAAGTCATTCGGACAAGTATTACTATGGTTTTGGTCACTTTTTCCCAGGTCAGTCATGGAAATCAGGAAATTGGGCATTTAAGTAGAGAGCCAAATTTTGGAAAAGTGACTATAATCACTTGGGATGGCCAAGTAAAGGTTCTAATGTTTATATTATGCTCCTATGACAATTTTAAGACCCAAAGGGGGGCCCCTAAGCAAGCATGTAACAAGTTTTGAGTTGTCGAATCTAGGGGGGTGCCCCCTTCTCTCTTTGGTTGGGTGAGCTAAAGTCAATGGAAAGGGCCCCACTATGGTGGTTTCCTCTCCATTTGACATAATAATAAGGTTGGAAGTGTTATCCACTTATTTGTACCATAGTTGGATTTGCTGAGGAGCCACCGGTTGACAAACATGACAAATGTTTGTTTCTAGTGTATTAGTTGATCCACCTTTGTGTCTAGCCAATATTGGCTAGCCAGTTTTTCATTTGAATAATTTTGACCATGGCCCCACAGGGTTTGTAATAAAATATACTAGCTTGAGACGTAGAATCTCAAATAAGGTATTCCAGGGATTTTTTTGCCCCTGACAATTATGCTTTGCCTTCAGCCGAGTATAATTGACGAGGTTTTCTCCCTCTTCCTCCAAAGCTGGAATGCCCGATGTTGAATTCTGGGCCTTGGGGGGTTATTAGAGCTCAACTGAGTGTTATAAACCTACTAGAAATTGTTTAAGTAGAGCATGGTCATGTCCTCAGTCATCTGGACATATAAAAAAATTTCGAAAAAATCTTTTTCGAATGAGGAAAAAATTATTTTTTAAATTTTTAAAATTTTAAATTATTTTCCTAAGTTTTTTGGGTTAATTTTTCCATAAATTAAATGGAAAAAACCCATTCGTAATAAGTCGGTCATCCGGACCCCGAATTCAGTGATTGAAGGCTCTAACCTTAAGCCAAAAATCATTCTTGATTGGCCAACTAGTCAAAACCAACTTTCAGATCATCAATCGGACACATAATGCACTTATTCTGAAAAAAGTCGGTTTTGAGGAAAAAAATGAATTTTTATTAAAAAATGATTATTTTGGAGAAAATTAAAACTCCAAATTAATCCAAATTCAGCGAAATAAAAGGCTAAATGACATCTCAATTGGCATATATGATGATTGGAGTTATCATAACTCAGCTTCAGTCAGCATTCAGTGAGCAATAAAGTTATAATCAGTTAACGGATTTGTCATCTCCAGCTAAACTCCCGAATTGGATGAGATGGAGAGCACTCATTGGTTTGATGATTTGATCGAGGTAAAGACTGAAGATAACACTAGCAATGGCTCCTCCAGACCTAGCAAGTCCGGTTAGGTCTGGTTTTCTGGTTTTAGGGTTTTAGCACTCGCTCATTGTATAAATAGAGGCTCCTTCAGCTCTATTTGGATGGACTTTTATAGCAGAGTTACTCTGAGAAAATTGTATCAAGCATTTTCTTTAATTTGTTAATAGAGATCAGACTTTGGAGGTCCATGAGCTCTTGGATGTGGTAATTCTTTGCAATTGGTTGAGGTGATATTGTTTCTAACTCCTATTTCCTTAATGCTTTTGTGAGATTAAATTGTTTATTTGTTAGCTCAAGAGGGCCATTGTTGGCACAGTAGAACAATCATTTGTAGTTCAACTTGATTGTTTATGCGAAGTAGATTAGTAATTTTGATGGACATGAGTAATCAGTATATACGTAATGTTGATCATAATTTAATTTTCTTAGCATACAAGCATATATTTTGATCTTACGTTTTGTGTTAAGTTGTAGTGTGTTTTTAGGCTTAACAGGTTGAAGAAAGTTGTGAGCTTAGCTGCTTCTATCCCAAGCCTCAAGCAACCTTTTTGATCTAACACTTTCATTGTAGGACCTACAGAGATTTTCTTCTTCAAAATACAAAAAGAAAGCTGGGAGTCTAACTCTCTCTCTTGGGTTCCATCCATAAATTTAAATACTTTCTTGGTTACCGAACTTCCTTCCTCTAGTTCTCCCTTTGCTCCTTGACTTCTTTTGTTTCCTTGCTTGCTAGCCCCTTTCCTCCTTGCTTTGTTTTTCCTTTTCTTACTTTTTCTTCATCGCTGCCCCGTTTTTTCTCTTTTTTACCATCCCTTTTCTTCATTTTGGACAGCCCTAGTGTGCCCTAGTATTCCTTCCCTTTTTGCTTCTTTTTGCCGTAGTTTTTGGGCCTTCTTCAACCTTGTTATTGGCCTTTTCTTCCACTTTTTATTCGCTGCCCTGTTTTGTATTTTTTATGACAGCCATTTGTTTTTTCTTTTGCTGCCCCGTTTTCTTCAATTTTTGTCCTTCTTTAGCTTCATAGTTGGCTGCCCTATCCCTCCCTTTCTTTGATTTTGACCTTCTCTTTGTTTTCTTTTCTTCTTTTCCTCATCTTCTTTTGTTTCAGCCCTTTTTTCCTTTGCACTTTTGGCTCTCATTCAAACTTCTTCTCTTTTCCCTTTTCATAGGTTTCAGAAGGATCTTCTAGTAAAAGTAAAAGCACTCTCCTTTTCTTTTTTTTTTACGCAAATTTTAATGATAGTAGAGTTGTATGCTTTTATTTGAAAATCCCTTTCAAGGATTAAATTCCTAAAGGCAATTTGTAATAATTTCAATAAAGTACTTTTGTTTGAGTGGGGTTTTTAAGTCCCCACTCTCATCCTTCCCCATTTGGGGAGGCTTGTGTTGTGTTTACTTGTGTATGCTTAGGTTAGATTTGCTTGTCTTCATCATTATTTGCATCTTATTCTTAGAATAATTGTTAACCCATCACATCTTATTCATTAATTAAGTTGATTATTCTATTTTAAATTGTTTATCTTTCTAAGTAAATCAACTGCTTAAATCTCTTGAATCACACCATAAGGTGGATCAAGAGTACTCTTTGTCGGAGAGTTTAATAACTCATCTTAGCTTCTTGTTCACATTTGTTTAATCAATTAACTCTTAAGTAAGACTCTTGAACTTGCAGAAACACAAGTCAAGAGCACTCTCTATCGGAGAGCATCTTTAGTTTGCATAATCCTTGCATTAGTCTCATCTAGATTAGATAAGACTCTTGAACCTTCGTCATAAGACAAGATCAAGAGCGTTCTCTGTCGGAGAGTCTAATTAATTAACTTAATAAAATCTTCAATACACACACCCTTTTAATTAATTAACTCCCTTCTCTCCTTACTGGAGTATGCTTTGACCGATCTCTAATCGGAATACCCAGAAACGACACTGGATCTTTAAACCCTACAAGAGTAACTTAATTAAAACTTCCCCCCCATAACCAACGCACCGGCGTTGTTTCGTTTAAATACCGAGGCATGTGGGAAAATTCCAAGTGTGGGCGTCGAGCAACCCAATCTAGGCACAGTTAGTTAAGTTATTGAACACTTAGCTGTGATCCCAGACAGGTCCGTTATGTCTTCGAACGGAGCCACTGAAGGTATTTCCGGTTAGGATATCCAGCTACCTTAAGTAAGACCACCATTAAAAACTTTTAAAACCTACCAAGAGCACTCGCAAAATCTAATATTCACTAGCTTAATTCCTAGACCTTTATTCATGCATTTATTTGACTCCATAAGGCACTGGTCCTTTGTTATATCTGAGTAATTTTCTATCTTGATCAACTATCTATGGTTCATTTTAATTGTTATATTTGAATGCTTAGTTAAAAGTCTAGAACCTTTGCTTATCTATGTAATCTCTTGTCAGCAACGTGGATTGCTTCTGATTAATCATCATTCTCTCGATAGACAATCACTTTAAATCATAATAAACTCCTAAATAAACACCCATCCGCATTTGCAATTAAGTAAAACACTTTAACAACTTAAGAGCCTTAGAAAACTCTTTTGTAGGGACTACCCCCTTTGGCTTCGTTAGGAGTTAGCCTAAACAGAGGAGCTAGGATTAGGTGACAGTACTTAGCTCTGTGCTTGCCCCCAAGGTCACACCTTTCTCACTTTCTCAAGTGAGGAGACAGCTTTCAACTGATTTTTGCTGCTGGTGTGCAATTGGTAGACAACATCTTTTGGTGCCGCTGCCGGGGACAAATTTTTTGTTCCTAGACGACCTTAGTTTTTTCTAGTTTTTACCTTTTTGATAGATTTTTAGTTTAATCACCTCACTGATCTTAGACTTGAAATCCATCTGGCGACTCCACTGTCTTTAAATTTACCAAGGTATTCAACCAGAAGAAATTCTGAACGTTTACTTAGTTTTATCCCTGAGCCTGAAAAGGTTTATAGGAGGAGGCTAAATAAACTTGCTTCTCGTAGGATCCTTGAAGATCTTGGATCTTAGTCTTTGTCGGACATCCATAATTTATTTCAAGAAACTAATTCTCAAGAAAACATTAACACTATTGTTTTCGATATAATGGGTGAGTATTTTACTCAACTCGACTTTTCTCAGATAGCAGGTCAACCCCATCGTCTTCTAGACAAAGCTGTCGAGAAACTCCCGATGTATACAAGCACTAATGCCACTACCTCCGCCATGCACCTTAGGAACTTTTCTAGGTGTATCAACGTTTATGTTAGTGATCTGGTTAGCCAACATGATGACGTTTATATGAGGTTATTTGCTCTGTCTTTGGATGGAAAGGCCGACGACTGGTATAACAATTTACCAGATAATGCTTTCAACACTCTAGTTGCTTTCAAGACCTCTTTCACCAACAAGTTTGGTGAAAAGAAAGAACCTCGGCATCAACTTGCGTCCTTGACCAACATAAAAAAGAAGGATACGGAAACAATGGACGAGTTCAACACTAGGTTCATTGAGTTGTCTAAAGCCATCCCTACTGATTATGTCCCAACTGCACCAACCATCCTGGTCTATTACATTGAGGCACTTAGTGGCAAAATGCAATACCAGATCAGAGACAAGGAGCCTGCTAATTTGCTCCAAGCTCAGGAAATGGCAATTAAAATTGATTCAAACATGCAGTCATCTGGTGAATCTAACCTCCAAGATTATTCAAGGTCTTCAACTCCTTTGAAAATTGATGAACCTAAAGACAAGGATCATTTATCAGCTATGAAGGATGCCTATGAAAAGCAGATGATTGAAATGAAAAGGGAAATGAAGAAAAATATGAAGCAGAACAGAAACACTTAGCACAGTTGGAGGAAATACAAAATAGGGTGATAACTATGGAAAGAACTCAAACCCAGCCTGCTCCTAGAACCTTTCCTGTCAAGCCAACTTGGCAAAGAAATCCTCCCAACCATGAGTAGAGGCCTCCTCATTAGCTAGAAGTTGCTAACATGGTTGAGCAGTATAAGCCATTTTGCAGGGCATGTGAAGACCTTCATGAAGAATCTTCTTGTTATTATGCATGCTATGTTCAGGAGCATGGTTTTCCAGAGGGTTGTGGTCCTAAAGCATCATCAAGTGAGTCTGAGTACATAAACTGTGTAGATGACATGCATGATATTTCCGAAGAGAGCTGGAGAGAGACAAAACAATATTCAAGAGAGCCTGAATACATTAACACAGTTGGACAGCTCCATCCTATCACGACAGAAACTCGGGGTCAAGTCAAAGATTATAGTCAGCAATTGGATGATCTCACTAAAAACTTTAGCACTAATCCTACTAATGAGCATAATGATGATAGTTTGGAAGATTTACTACCTTGTGACCTTTTTTCTGAAGAAGATGACTATGATCATGAGGGGGGATATAGAATCAGATGTGATACAAGTGAGGAAGAATCCCTTACATCTGAGATGGATGATAACTTTGAGACTTTAATTAAAAATCCAACCTTAGAAGTTTCATGTGATGAGATTCCTCCATGCACTCCACCGGATGACAAATATTTGGAAAGTTGGGTCCCCTGTGATATCTTTGAAACCCAGCTTTTTGAAGAAGATTGTTTTGAGCAAAATGAGAAGTGTAGACAAGGACTTGATACCAGTGATGAGGCAGCTCTCATATCCGACATAGATGGTGATGATGACTATTGGACCTTTATTGAAAATCCAACCTATGATACCTTTGAGAATATTTTTGAGAATCTCATCTATGATATGTCCAGCGAAGGAAGTTGTTATCCTGAGACTTATGAAAGTTGTAAGGAAGAGCAGTCAGAGTTTTCATATGATCAGTCAGAATTGTATCTGAGAATCTGTAATAAGGACTTGAAAAGGCAGTGCGGTGAAGAATCAGATGGGATACAAGTAGTTAAAATTTTTTCTCCACCATCGTCTTCACATATGGATGTTCCTTATGTTTTGGAGCAGCTTGGGGCTTATACAACGAGTTATTATTTGATAAGCCTTCATGATCAGCATGATGGAGTAGTCGACCTGCCGCATCATCTTGATTTGTATATCAGCGCTATCTAGTCATGGATAGAAGCAGCCTGCGCGAGCACCTACCAGTTTGGGAAGAAGTTTGACGACATTATTCATGCCTATGATTCCCCATCCGGCCCACCCTTTCTGGATCATCACACAGGTTTGCATTTTCTGGAAATTGTGTCCTTTGGTTGGTAACCAAAGACAAGGCAAAACCTTTTTATATTAATAAAATGCTTAGGTGGCTACACTGGATTTATGATTACGTCTAACATTTTTTGTATCATGCTTAGAGTAGGAAAATAGGCTCCTTAAAGTGAGCGTTTATCTTAGCATTTTTCTTTTTAAGAATAAATAATTTTTTCAGTTAAGTTTTGTCGTTTCTTTAAATAAAACAACTTTTGGATCATTGGTTCTTTTTCATAAAACTTGTGCTACTGAGGTTTTTTTTTGTCAAGTTGAGATGTTTTTACAGGATATGGAAACCAGAGATTCTGGGGTTCTTGTATGCTCTCCTTGCATAAGAGACTAGATCGAGCACACGTCCCGTAGTTGGAGCTAGATGTTATCCACTTATTTGTACCATAGTTGGATTTGCTGAGGAGCCGCCGGTTGATAAACATGACAAATGTTTGATTCCAGTGTATCAGTTGATCCGCCTTTGTGTCTAGCCAATATTGGCTAGCCAGTTTTTCATTTGAATAATTTTGACCATGGCTTCGCAGGGTTTGTAATAAAATGTGCTAGTAGGGTATTTTTTGAGTGGTTCGGTCTCCTGAGACGTAGAATCTCAAATAAGGTATTCCAGGGAGTTTTTTGCCCCTGACAATTATGCTTTGCCTTTAGCCGAGTATAATTGATGAGGTTTTCTCCTGCTTCCTCCAAAGCTGGAATGCCCGATGTTGAATTCTGGGCATTGGGGGTTTATTAGAGCCCAACTGAGTGTTATAAACTTACTAGACATTGTTTAAGTAGAGCATGGTCATGTCCTAAGTCATTTGGACATATAAAAAAAATTCGAAAAAGTCTTTTTTGAACGAGGAAAAAATTATTTTTTAAAATTTTTAATTTTTTAGTTATTTTCCTAAGTTTTTTGGGTTAATTTTTCCATAAATTAAATGGAAAAAACCCATTTGCAATAAGTCAGTCATCCGAACCCCGAATTCAGTGATTGAAGGCTCTAACCTTAAGCCAAAAATCATTCTTGATCGGCCAACCAGTCAGAACCAACTTTCAGATCATCAATCGGACACATAATGCACTTTTTCTCAAAAAATCGGTTTTGAGGAAAAAAATGAATTTTTATTAAAAAATGATTATTTTGGAGAAAATTAAAACTCTCCAAATTAATCCAAATTCAGCGAAATAAAAGGCTAAAAGACATCTCAATGGGCATTTATGATGATTGGAGTTATCATAACTCAGCTTCAGTCAACATTCAGTGAGCAATAAAGTTATAATCAGTTAACGGATTTGTCATCTCCAGCTAAACTCCCGAATCGGATGAGATGGAGAGCACTCATTGGTTTGATGATTTGATCGAGGTAAAGACTGAAGATAACACTAGCAATGGCTCCTCCAGACCTAGCAAGTCCGGTTAGGTTTGGTTTTCTGGTTTTAGGGTTTTAGCACTCTCTCATTGTATAAATAGAGGCTCCTTCAGCTCTATTTGGATGGACTTTAGTAGCAGAGTTACTATGAAGAAAATTGTATCAAGCATTTGCTTTAATTTGTTAATAAAGATCAGACTTTGGAGGTCCATGAGCTCTTGGATGTGGTAGTTCTTTGCAATTGGTTGAGGTGATATTGTCTCTAACCCCTATTTCCTTAATGCTTATGTGAGATTAAATTGTTTATTTGTTAGCTCAAGAGGGCCATTGTTGGCACAATAGAACAATCATTTGTTGTTCAACTTGATTGTTTATGCGAAGTAGATTAGTAATATTGATGGACATGAGTAATCAGTATATACGTAATGTTGATCATAATTCAATTTTCTTAGCATACTAGCATATATTTTGATCTCACGTTTTGTGTTAAGTTGTAATGTGTTTTCAGGCTTCACAGGTTGAAGAAGGGTGTGAGCTCAGCTGCTTCTATCACAAACTTCAAGCAACATTTTTGATCTAACACTTTCATTGCAGGACCTACAGAGATCTTCTTCTTCAAAATACAAAAATAAAGCTGGGAGTCTAACTCTCTCTTTTGGGTTCCATCCATAAATTTAGATACTTTCTTGGTTACCGAACTTCCTTCCTCTAGTTCTCCCTTTGCTCCTTGACTTCTTTTGTTTTCTTGCTTTCTAGTGTTGATGAAATTGTCATTGATGCCAACATGGACTTGCAGTAGCCCCACAGGAGTTCATTGAATCCACCACTTTGCTGAAGATGTTGAAGACCTTGCTGATGATGCTAAAGACCCTGGAGATGGTCTTAAAGCCCTGTGGATGATAGAGAAGCCCTTTATAGGTTGAAGAAACATCAATGACCCATTTTGTGGTCATATGCCTTTTGATGGGGTCATGGTACCCATGGAGATGGTCATGTGACATAAAGAGCCTTGGCACCCCCAGAGTAGATGGCATGATGGCAATTTGATGATGACATGGCAAGAAGGACATGACCATGAAGAACATGGCACTTGGACACATTCGGAAACTTCTTGATGATGCATGGTCCCTCTTGTGGTTTTGATGAAGCGTTTGTTGATGTACCTTGATAAAGAAGCTTTGAAGGATAGTGGACATGATATATGAAGAACTCAGGGTTTGTAATATCTTGGACCATGAAAACCTGATGGTCATGGAGACTTGGGTCTTGGACCCACATTTGATGGTTCTAGAATTTGTTTCTTGCATAGGAAGAAGCCCTTGACATATTGAAGATAATTCATGGGTAAAGTCAACACAATCATGTTTGAAACACTCTAAATGTGCTAATGAAGAGTTTATGCAAGGTCGGCTCCAAATAAAATTTCAACATTTTTCAAACAAGTCGGCTTCAAAAATAATAATAAAAAATGATAAATTATCAAAAATATATGAGGTCGGCTTCAAATAAAAATATAGCAGGTCGACTCAAAAAAATTCTTGAAAATTTAGTATAAATACCCTCTCGTGCTCTCATTTGAGGATGTGGAAATTTCGGTGGAGCAGCTCGCTGAATTAAGGCAATTTCGGAACTTAGGCAGCAGGAGATGAGGAAAAACGCAGCAGCAGCAATGGACTGTGTTTTTTGGGCAGCAGCAGAAGTGGACTGTGGTTTTCTTTATTTTTTAATTTTTTATGGTTTAGTAGCTCTAGAACTCGTGGACTGAGCAGTCAAGGTTCCAACTTATTCTTTTGTTCAGGGTTCCGAATTAACAAGGTTTTATTCTTAAAACAGTCCCTGAATGTTTGGTGAACAACTCGAGTTTGTGGAAGGTGATGTGCTGACCAAATACCATCAAACAATTTTTTTTTTTTAATGTGTTTTCACACAGTCTAAGCTTTGGGAGAAATATGCAGTCGGGTCTCTTTCTCTGAGGTAACTGCAGAAAACATGCTCTGAAATTCGAGTATAGGAAGCCGCAATGGAGCATGACATACAATGCTCTGAATTCGGGTATATAACTCTCTGAGGAAGTCGCAGTTTTTGACAAGATAAATCTCGGCAATGTATGAAGGCATTTGAAGAATATTCAGTACTGATCTCGAGTATGCATAAATGCATTTTACAAACTCTGATATACTATAACAGTCATAGCAAGGAGTATTTGAAGTCGTGTGCTTGCTTAATAAGTAGCTTTGCAATTTCAGATGAGCTCTGATTTTTGGGTGTCAAAGATTGAAGTGTATGGCTGGGAGATTTTTGGATCCTTTTTGAGTTATTCCACTGAGATATTTCCAGACTGTTGTGGAGAAAAAAAATTCAGGTTATGTCCTCATTTCTTTCAAGCTACAACATACATGAATAATTCGTGATGTGGATTAAGCTTTGATACTTTTAGGCTACTAGAAGGCACTGAGGCTACCACGGATCGAGATTTCTACAAGAGTACATTCAAAATTATCTTGGGATATAATTCCATATACACACAGTCCAAAGTTTGGTGTCATCTACAGTTTCTTCAGTAATCATGGACGCCTTCAATATTTAAGGATTGATCTTGTCTAGAGTCTCCTACATAAGTCATAAATATCCTAGATGTGGAGTCCAAAGGGTTGATGAAAGAGGTTGATAAACAAAACCATGAGCAGACCTAACTTATGATGATGTGAGGTTGGTGATATGACTGTGGACAAGTTAATAATGTGTCTTTGAAATATATGAACAACCAACTCTAGAAGACTAACAACAGTAACAAGTTATAGTGACATGGTTCTAAGCAGTTTGACATGATGATGATAAGACTGTGAATAGATTGATGACAAGGCAATGACATGTTTATGAGCAGAGATAACACAGTGACATATTGATGAGCAGAAATGCACGATAAATGAACAGAGCAGATGACCGATATGAGCAGAATGTTGATTTAATAGTGTGACAGAAGTGATATCTTGATGTATGCAAACAATGATGTGCACAAATACATTGACCTTGATGACTGAATAAGATGAACTGTGTGATGAGATGAAAATGTTTTTACTCAACGAAGACTTGACAGGTGCAGACCTTTGAAGGCATGCGCAGATTCTTGAAGAGATGAGCAGTAGGTGCTTGGGTAGACTTCTTGATAACTTGATCAAGTTGTGATAATGACAGTTTGAGATCTATAGCAGCAGACAGTGATATTTGATTCAAGAAGTGGCAGACTTCATGACAGTCACAATATTGCAGCAAATTCATCCTTTGGGATAAACACCAGCAAAGGAATATCTGTGGAGTGAACTGGGCATCTTCGTGGAGTCCAGAATTGAAGACAAAAAGGAGTTCACTGAGTCTGACAGAGGACACCACAGAGTTGGCTTTGATCCACTTGTGTAGCAACAAATCTACACACTCTTGAGGTGTTACATACACAGGTAAAGGTAAGTTCTGTGTTATGATAATATGTTGATACAATGGTGTGATTTAGCATGATGTTGATATAAACTGTGAAGGATAAAGCAGTGATATATAGTATGAAGAAGAATGCTGAGGTATGAAGAGATTAGTGGAGTATGTATCCAGTGGTGTATAAACAATAAGAGAAGTTTGACTCGCAGACTGTTACACCTACATCTATGAAGACCTTGATGATGATCAGAGAAGAGAATGAGCAGACCTAGGACCAGCAGCAATGATGTGCAAGAATTGATGTTCCAGACCTTTCCTTGACAATGATGATGGTGACAATCTTCAGAAGTATCACCTAGAGTTGCAGCAACAAGAATAGGATGACCAGCAGTGAAGAATGATAATCAGAGAAGACAGTGAGCAGCGTTGATGATGAGCAGATGAGCATGAGTTGAGACAGTTGACAGCAGATTAAAGATTGATGAGATGATGTGACAGTAAGCTTTATTTGTAAAAGCAAGCTTGTCTTGCTTTCGAGGTTAGGATACCTCAAACTCTTCTTAGCAGGGTCTAAGAAAACCAGGCAGGGTCCTGGATGCAGAGTAGGTGCTCTTCATATCAGTAGGTGCTGATTTTACCTAATGGTTGTAGCCGGACCACAACTAATACAAAAAGATTACAAAATTATATGGTGTTGTGTACTTTTGTGTTATGTTTCTTGATGATTTAAATGCTATGATATGTGAATGATGAAGTTTATGAAATGATTATGAGATTGGTTGAATGATGAATTGGTAGTTAATCGTGACAAGCTAAGAAAAGTTTTAAAATTGGGTTCACACTGATTCACCCCCCCTCTCAGTGTCTAACAATTGGTATCAGAGCCGGCCTTCGTCACAAGCCTAGCAAGCTTGAAGGAGATCCTTAGACACAA